>JAPDSC010151794.1:592523-670373 GCA_026290005.1 Latrodectus geometricus
GTTTCAATTACGTAGACATAATATGTTAAATATTTAGGTAAATATTCATAAGAATTTTTTAATTAGAAAATTTCCCCATGCTTTGTCAAATATTTAAAAATACTCCAATTCTCCATTCTTATTTTCTGGTAGTTCATAATCTTCAAATAGATATTATTTGTTATTTCCTCTTTTCTATCCTAAAGTGATGTAGAGGTAAACAGAAAAATTGAAACACCAAAAAAAAGTTGTAAAACGAAAGAAATATTCACACATGTTGCTACCGTTGATATAAGTAATTAAAACTTCAGATTAGAATATATGGCTACCAAATCACAAATGAAAATAAAGTTTTAAACATTTGTTAAAACTTGAATTTTCCTGAAATTAATTTCAGAATCTTTGGCTCAACTCTTATAATTTACGATAAAATAATATTAATTTAATAATAATCAGAGAACAAGCTTTTGAAATACATAAAGTGAAGGAAAAGTAGTTTACATACTCCTTCACATTTAATGTTAGTATCATATAACTCGCAAAATCAGTGTTACTAATTTATAATTTAGTGAATATTAATTCATTTTACTATTACTATTTCTTCAATAATTCTGTTATCATAATTTTCAAAATAGAATAAATAATATTTCATTTCTCCACTACAAAGAAATTTACCAGCAATGTATAATTATAACTTTGACCAGCACATTGTAAAAATTGTGAAGAATAATGTAAATTCAGAAAGTTAATTCATAAAAAAATGCAAATAAATTAATTTCATTTGCAAATTTTATTCCCTTTCATTTTTTTAATTCTACTTCAATGTTTTATATATATTATATATGATATTGTCTGTCAGCTTATTTTAGAAGAAAAATGAAAATAAACCACCTAATTATTATACTATATAACAAAATTATTTAATATTAAATAATTAAAATATAATAAATTAATAAAAGTTGACATAAATAAGCAAAGTTGCAAACACACATTAGATAATTTATCAACCATAAATACTAGTTTTTAATTATGGGTGTTTTTAGATTTATTTTATGCTGAAGGTTGTTACCTGCCAAGCTAATAATTGATCAGGAGAAATTTCGATAGCTCTTTTGAATGCTGATACTGATTGATCTGGTTGATCAACTTCTTGAGCTGCTGCTCCTACAAACACCCACGCATTGTAGTTATCTTTATCTGCTTTTAAAACAGCCTGGAAAAATTATACAATTGGATAAAAATGGGATAAAAAAACTATATAATTACTGTATTTCCCTGAATATAATTTGCAGTAGTGTATTATTCACAAGACTTATTTAAATAATATAAAAAAAAGTCACATAATCCACAGCAATTTTTTCAATGAATAGTCAAAAATATCAACTGCTGATACTGTGGTGTCACATAAAAAGAAATACACAGTATGCTTAAAAATAAACTAAATTGTATAGAAAAAAAATTATTATGAAAAATATCTAATTGGATTCATCTCATTGCAAAGTCTGATAAACTGTGAGGAAAGCACCAGATTGATCAAGAGGGATAATTCCAAAAAGATTCTAGAAAACATCGATTTTTAATTTTTAATAACTTTAAAAAATAAAGAGCTCAGGCATATTTTAAAGATAAAATAAAATTGTTTTGTTAATAATTAAATTAACAAAATGGATTATTTGGATGGCAAATTAAAAGATATATTTACGTATTATATATCCATTTCCTTTTCAACTTTGTTTAAATATGTTTTTTTTTTCCTTCATTTTTTTAATGGATACTGTTATCTTTTTACTTCCTCAATTCTTATTCTACCAAACATAAATCAATGGAAATAACCAGCACAGAAAACATTTAATCAATAAGTGGAAGTTTTCTGTTAGTTATAGTTGTAGATTAGCACTATTAAGTGTTCTCTGTCTCAGTAGCAGACATATGGGAATCTAATATGAATGAATTAGACCATGCATTTTAAGCTCCAGCCAGTATTTTTTTTTCTTTTGTCATAAGTTTTAATATTGATTGCATATGGAAAGATTACAGACATATAGCCTCATAGTGATGAAATTATTAAAGATATAACGTAGCTTGTGCTTACTTGGGTTATTCATAAAATATTTCTCCAAAAAGGCTACTAAAAATGTAAAGTTGATTCAGAGTGCTATGCTTTTAATGACGAATGAAGCAGGAAATATTTTTTTATAGTTATAAAATATAAACTAAAATGCCTCATTCTCAGTGAAGTTGTAGCAGTCTAAAAAGAATATAATGTTTCCTGTCATTTCATAGGTAAGTATAAGAATTCCAATTACAGAAGTAATGTCCAAATATGAAATAAAAAAAAATGCAGTCTTTGTAAAAAATTATGAATCTAACAAAATTTTTCAAAAAGGTAAACAGCATTCAAGTAGCAGATACACATCCAAGTTACATTGTAACATATAATATTGTTAAAAGTAATAAAGCTCTCAGTGATGAGGAGTTTGTTAAAGAATGCATGGTCCAAATTTGTGAGGTTTTATGTGCAGACAAGAAAAATAATTTTGAGACTGTAAGCTTATCTTGGAAAACTGACTTCTAGAATCTAAACCATCGATAAAAATATGATATCATAATTAGAGTAAAAATATTAGCCTGTTTAAATTTTACTATTCCTTTTTTTATAGCTATGGATGAAAGAACTGCTATAAATGATACTGCTTAATTAGTATTATTTTTGACTTATTGATGATAACTTTGAAATTATCAAGGAACTGGAGTGTAAACATTCTTTAAAGGGAACTAAAATGCGGTGTGATATTTTTCGGGAATTTCAGGTAGGGCTTTTAATTTTGAAAATGCCTAAAACAAATGTACATAATATTATGACCAATGAAGCATCATATGCAATAGGAAAAAATCCAGATTTCTTGAACTCAAAACTATCCTGGGAACAACGTTGTTTTTCTACATTGTGTTATATATCAAGATGCTCTGTGTAAATCTGCAGTGAATATGAAAACTGTGCTTGTTGCAGTCATGAAGTTTGGAAATACTATTTAATCTTAAGTGCTAATTCACCGACAATTTCGAGATTTTCTTCAGTCCCTGAAATCTAAATACTCTTTGCATTACAGGAAGGTAAGGTGGCTTATTTCTTGAGATTAAATTTAATACCCTAAAGAAAATCTTAAGATTTATGAAGATTATTTGAAAAAACTGCTTCTTGAGTTCAAATGCAAATTTCAAGATTTCACTGCCAGTCAAACAGAATAGGATATTTTTACCATTCCTTTCAATGTAAATTGTGAAGCAGTGAAGTCAGATTTACAGCTTGTAATAAATGAATTGCAATCTAACAATCATCTCAAGCAATTGTGTCTAGATTTGCAAGAGTTTTACAAATCATTAATCAAAAGCAAATTTCTCAAATTTAATATCTCATTAATATTCAGTTTTTGCAACTGCAATTTCTTGTATAAAAAAAAAAACTCAAATGCGTTAATCTGCGCTTTAGGTCCCCTACTCTGCCAACTTGGTGATAAATGCACCAAGCGTGGTAAACCGGATGTTTTTATACCTAATGAGCTCTTTATGGCAACCTCCAGAAGAAATAATTTGCGCTTTTTCGCGCATGCTCATTAATTTTTTTTTTTTTTTTTAGCCTTTTCATTGGTCGCTAATTAGTTTCAGTTTGAAAAATTGGTCATTTTCATTGGTTGCTCATTAGTTTAAAACCGTTAAAAATTGTATTCCATTATCGCCATGGAAACAGCGTTTTTGAAAACCCGCCAAGTACGGGACCCACAGCACACTTTCGCCAAGTTGGCAGAGTAGGGGACCTAAAGCGCATTTTCACCCTCAAATGCTCTAAATATCAGGAGATTTTTTTTTTGTTTTCTTGTTTGTTTGTCCCTCAACAGTCAATGTTTGCAAACAAAGACTAATTAGATTAGCACTATTAACATCCATGCCCTACATGACACTTGAACTCATGAGCTGTTGAACCAAATGTATTTGAGTGTCAGATCAGCTAAATATCATTAGAAAAAGAATTTTTTTAAACAGTTTTCTAATACAGTATTTTGGTATAATTATATAAAATAAAGATTACCAGAATATTCTTATCAAATTTAGTCTCTTAATAAATCAAAGTAAATCATTACTTCCTTAAATATTAATTAGTTAGTCCTGTTAACATATGTTAACCTTTAAACTTTTTTCTTTTTTTTCTGTGTTTATAAGGATATTATAACAAAGAAGAATTATTTTTATGTATAACTGAAAATTAATAGAAAAATACCTTTACCTTACAATGCTTTAATGCAGACTTAAAATCTTTTTCTTTGATAGCATCTCGAGCTTGTTTCAGCAAAGATTTTATTTCTTTTTCATCCATTCAAGATGTTTCCTAATTTAAATTAAATAAAATTTTCAAAATATTTATAGCAATAAATAAGAAAGTTATAAAAGCACAATTAAATAAAAAATGATACAGTAAAAATTTTGTAAAACATGTAATACATGCAAAACAAAGAAGTTTTAAAACACATTGATAAAAGGAAAAATTTTTGATTAAGTGATTTTGTCATCAAAGTAAAACCTTATAAACTTTATTCTAGCATACAAATGCTTCAGAGCCAATTTATTTCAAATTGTTGACAGCATTTTTGGCATTTCACAAATTAGTATTGTTTGTTAGTATCTTTTTTTTTAAATTTTAACAGAAATAGAAATATTTTAAAATTCATCCATATTTTAAAAGTGATCAAACATAAAATAAAATCAAATAGATACAATTAAATCAATTGTTAATAAATGTAATTTCTGAAATATTTAAGAAAGGATGATAAAGCTCTAAAGAAAAAATTTGTCTTAAAAATAGATAAAATTTTAAGATTGATAAGTTTTTTGTTATCCAGCCTCCAATCACTTTCAAAATTAATTAATGTTACTTCCGTAAGGAAGTGAAAACTGTCACCAGATTTATAAATGCAGTTATGAAACAGAATAAAAAGCGTAAAAGCCTTCAATTAATAAATTTATTATATTAATAAATTAAAAATAATTCAAAATACAATGTAAGCAAAAATATTCTTGTCCTTTTTGTGTTGACATTGAATGAAGTGAGAACAAGTGTGCAGATTAGTTATGACCTGATTGAAAGACTGGTCAGGGGAGAGTAGGGATATCAGTTGTTATAAAAGCAAGTTCACCATGCACATTTATCAATCATAACTGGTACAGTAGTGAAGAGAAATGAGTGTATCGATGGAGCTCCTTCAGAGTTGCTTGCTTTAAGACTTCAAAGTGGGCTTAGCAGTTGCTGGACAAAGTTGCTGAATACGTCAAGCATTTGGGAATAGTGCTATGAATGAACACACAACAAAACATTGGTTTCACAAATTCATGTCAGAAGATTTGTGTCTCTATGATAAAGCTTGTAGAGGACAACCACAGACCTCAGATGAAGAAGCCCTGCAAAAGAACCATCAAGGACAGTTGTCAAACATGTGGTAAACTTGCCAGACAATTAAACATTTCTGATGAAACAGTTTGACTTCATCTGCACTGCTTAGATAACATGTACAGGCTGAATAAGTGGGCTCCTCACATGCTGATAGAAATCATAAAAAACAATGAGAGGCAGCTTGTTTATCTTTGCTTTGTGGTGTTGTCGAGCCGGAACACTCCGGAATGTCGTTCCGGTACTTCCTTTTTGGACAGGAACGCGTTCTGGAACTAAAGATGATTTCTGATAACGAGAATTAGCTGACGTATTGAAAAAAATATTAAAAAGAATTGCTGAAATTGGCTATGGAAAAAATGAAATTCAGTCATTATGCACTAGATTTAATTTAACATCACCGATGCCATGTATCAATGCGTTTAGAGATTATATTGATACTGGAGGCAAAGTAATTCCTGAAGATGTAGAAATCTTAATTAGATGCATAAATATTGTACCTTGCAGTTCGGCAGAGTGTGAGCGCAGATTCAGTAAAATAAATATCATTTTAAATGAACAAAGAAATAGAATATTAATTGAAAATATAGCAAATCTTTTATTTATGAAAATAAATGGCCCACCACAACAATTATTTAAACCACATGATTATGTAAAAACTTGGTTAAGGTCTCATCGTTCAGGGGATGACAACAAAACAAGGAAAATTCAACCACAAGATCCTGAACATAATCCTATTTGGAATATTTTGTAAAAACCATTAGTGTTTTCATGTATTGTTAAAAATATTTATGCAATATTGTTTGAGTATCTACTATGCGTATTTTATAATTTGTTGACTAATTTTTATTAAACGTTCCTATTATTGCAATAAGCATATATATATATATATATATATATATATATATACACACACACACAAAATGGGTTTCGTAATGATTTTCATTTCCTTTCCTTTTTAATGCTATATACAGGGCCGATCCTGGCGACAGGCAAAAATTGGGGGAAATCTCCCCCTCCCGTTGTCAAATTTGGGACACGAGACCTAAAAAAAAAAAAAAAAAAAAAAAAAAACCCCGTCGCCGCCAGGATTATCATGGAAAATCACCCTCCCCCTCGTTAAATTTGGGACATGAGACCGCACAGAGCGGCCGCCTACCTAGGATCGGCCCTGTCTATATAATTATATATACGCATTCCGGTAAAAAAAAAATTTGCACAACACCACTGCATGTATGACACTCCCAAACATTCTAATTCAGGATACTATCTCATACAGATGAAGATCCTGCAAGCTATACGCCCACACAAGATTCTGCTTTGTGTTTGGTGGACTAACTATCAAGTGGTTTACTATGAGCTGCTATCAACAGGCCAAACTGTCACTGCAGACCTGTACTCATAGCAATAGGCATTGTAACAGAAGAAACTAGCACTGGTACCATTCTTGACCAATAAAATGAGGCTACATGTCACGGGAGTGGTCAAAAATACTATACAGCAACTTAATTGGGAGACTTTGTGCTACCACCCTTATTCATCTGAACTTGCATCATCAGATTCCAACCTCTACCATTCCCTGAACAATCCTCTCCATAGAAAATCCTTCACTAAAGAAGCAGACTTGCATTAACAACACAATGACTTCTTTGCATACAAAAACCCCATGTTTTTTTACAGCATGGGGGTTACACAACTGTAGACATGTTGGCAGAATGTGCTGGATGATGATGGCAATTACATTGATGACTAACAATATGCAACACTTTCTGTTATTCATGTTATTTTAGGTCATTAAAAATGGCAAGGACTTTTTTGTTAATCTTGTAAAATAAAAGTTAAAATTAAATGAAGATAGTTTTGAATTATGATTATCACAAGATAAAAATTCTTCAAAAATTAGTTCAGATGAGATTGAAAACTAGATATTTTTGTCCATGTGTTAGCTGATGGAGAAATTCCTATTCATATTTAATTATTCTGTGTCTGTATAATAACACTAAAATGGAAAACAGCATATATTAGTAATACATTAGTTCTTTAGCTAAAATCAAAACTGAGTAAATATTCTCTTATTCATTTAATTGGATTAATTAATATTTAATCAAAATAGTTATTTACTTCATGAGTGAATTCATAGATATAATTTTAAAGATATACAATAATATTATAAATGTCAGTTTTCAAAATTTTTTATAGGAATCATTGTTAATGGTAAAAAAGATATTCAACTGATTCTTGATAATTAATTGACTATTATTGTAAATAGAGTCAAAATCAATATAGAAATAGCCAAGGAAGATGACAAATTCACCCAATGGTATCAGAAGGTAAAAAATTTCAAACTAGTAAAAAGTTTTTAAAAGCTGTTTCATAAATTTAAGTTTATGGTAAAACTATACTTTAGGGTGCTCTTTGGCGATATTACTGTTCACACCAATTACAATGCTAACAGGTATGGTTGAACATTAAAAAATAACGCAACGTCTGTTGAATTTTCAAAATTCTAAAAATGATAAACCAACCAGAGCCTCGACTGGATCTAAGCCAATCAGAACAAGATTCGATTTTGCCAGCTTGGCAACCAATTGCGATCACAACTTGGTGAGAATCAAAGGGGCACCATAAAGTAGAGTCTAACCATTGTATCATCCGTGCTTCCTTAAACATCAAAATGTAACAATTATGTTTACTTGTATACACTAAGATTTTATGAATTCATTTCAAATAGTTATATTCATTAATATTAGATGAGTACCTGTTATAGAACAGAAGCAATATTGAATAAAATAAGGCAAAATTTAAAACTGAGAATTAGACAAAATTCAAAACTGAAATTTATATAACAAATAATTCAATTCCCAGAATATTTTAATGATGATAAACTTGATTTCTATGAAAAGTTGTTTTATTGAAAAATGTTCTTAATTATTTTATTGTAAGAATTTAAATTTTTAATTTCAAAGATCCATTTTCTAAATTAAAAATATTAATCTAGAGAATTGTTAACAATTAAGATACAATAAATTTACATTCAAGATACAAAAAATACATTCTTTAGTATATACTTGTCATGAAACCAGACATTATATTAAGACATAAGAATAATAAGATATTAGTACAAATCATGGAAGTTAAAATGCAAACATCAGAAAATTTCGTTTCAAGTTTCTAAATAAATGTTGCATATTTTTTTTATAACTAAAAAAAAAAAAAAAAAAAAATACAAGTTATAAAAATTTTTCAATTTTGTCTACATTTTTAAGAGAAGTATATTGGGTGAAAATGCGCTTTAGGTGCCCTCCTTGGCGCATTTTCAAAAACACCGATGCCATGGCGAAAATTCTACCGTTATTTCACAGTGAAATTTATTTAGCGACCAATAAAAAGGCTAAAACAAAACGAGTAATTATTGAGCATGCGCGAGAAAACTCTTCAAATTCGTGAGTTGGCGAAGTAGGGGACCTAAAGCGCAGATTAACCGTATTTTGTATTTAAGCTAAGTTTTAAACTATTAAACTTTTATATTTGGCAATATATTTTAAAACCAAATATAAACAGTTGCACTTTTGTCTCAGATTGCATATTTAGTTTTTGGAAAATGGAAATTAATTTTTATAAAATAAATAAGGCGCCAGTTAATTTTTCCTAATGCTTGCTTTTTAATACAAATTTATTGCGATATTTGTATAAGATTTAAAGCTAAACGTTATGCAATATTAGAAGAAAATGTACTTATAAAAGATCTCAATATAAGAATGCTTAACATTAAATACTTTCAATGAAAATATGGATAAGTATGATATACAGATATAACAGAATAAATAAAATAATTAAGAAGAACAAAATATTTTTTAATTAGAGAGATAAGCAGAAATATACGAATATTTTCAAATTATCTATGAAAGAAAAAATATAAAATACCGTTTCAAACTCGTCTGCTCGAACGTAAACTAATTTCTGACGGTTAACGATTAACTTTTGATAGTATGTGAAAATAACTGTAAAAAGGTAGTTTTTAACCCTCGAAAAAAATAACTTAATATTTTTTAAATAAATATGTTTTGAATGTCTCTAAATGCAATAAATCTACCTATTCCACATTTTTGTTACATAAAAAAAAATTACTACCATATTCTTTATTTAAGAAGATTTGGCAATGAGTGTTTCTGGATTCTCTTCTGTCTTCTGCACGAAGTTTCCGTTCCGTGGTTCAAGGTAGTCATATCATAAATATAAAGTAGTAAAATGAAATAAAAAAATTTAAATATACAGTTTTTGTTTTACAATCGCTTGTGATAGAAGCGTAGTATACTTTTAGAACGAGTTATTGTTTTTACGTCAATTGTTAATTTAAGGAAACTCAAAAAAATTATGACGTCAAACTAGATATTTTTTTCGGATAAGATCTTGAGACAACAATTAATTTGTTGCGACAGTAAAATTGTGCATTGTTAAGGAAACTCCGATTTTTTTATTTGTAATTTTTCCCAATGCTAACTTAGAATCGGGTTTTTCATACGCCTTAATTTTTACCATAAATTTTTGTTTATTTGAAAGATCATATTAAATTCATTTAAATTTTATTATTTAATATTTAACTAACATTTTTCCATATTTCATGTATCGAAAACATTTAAGAATGGTTCTTATTAAGGATTTGGAATCAAAAAGGTCTAGGAGTGAATTGGTACATAGAATTGCAAGTATTCCTGTTGTTTATTTGGCTTGGAATATTGCTGCAGATACTTACCAAAGTGTTAAATCATCCAATAAACTGTTAAATGTATCATTGACAACTACTGAAAAAGCTGCATATTTTATTACAAAGCCCGTCTTGCAACGATTTGAGAAACAGTGTAAGTGTATATATTTTCCCTATTTTTGTTTTTCATAGTTTTTTGAAACCGATTTTTTGCTATAGGTAGAATTTAAGTCATGTTTATAAATTGTCAATGTTTCTACTTAAATGTAATTTATTATATTATGACATTTTAAAATTAAACTTTATATAACATTTGAAAATATATTTTAAATGGGTTAATTCCCAGTGAACGGTACGCTCCTTGTACGATACGCATATATACAATTATTAATTAATTGTATATAATATTGTATAAAATTATATTATTTCTATAAAATAATATAATTTTATATTATATAATTATATTAATTGTATATTGTATAATTATATTAATTGTATAAAAATAGCATACCGTACACTGGGATACAGCCTTTAAATGAAAGGCTATTAATAAATATTTATGTTTTTGCATATTGCAAAGAAATAAAAATTACATAGTAAGCATTCTATTGTTGCTATTGAATTCTTTGTATTCTTAAATATTTTACAATTTTTAATAAATGGGTAAATCTAGATTAGAGCACCTCTTGGTTTTATAAATAATTTGATGATAAAATTTAATTTCTCATAACTCTGGTATTTTCAGCATTTTAAAAAATATAGTTTTAGGATTGCCATTTTGTTAATAAATTTTTGACACCTTTCTTAGTGTCAAAAAAATAGCCAAAATTTCAAGGGTATTCTAAAGTAAACTTTATCCTAATAAAGTATTAACTATAACAAGTGCTAGAAATATGAAAACTTAATTATATTCTTGGATGTCATTATAAAAACTTATTTAAAAGACTATAAAATCTGTTTTGATCTTTGTTAAATGCACAAGTATCTATGCAGAAAAAGAGTTTGTTACCACAACTTAATTGTGTATCATTATTTCTTGGCAAATTCCTGTTATTTGTGAACCTTCTTTCATAGAGAAAAAGTAGAGACATTATTTTTCATTTTAAACTTGCTTCAATGATAAGTTTTCTAAACAATTTCTTTCAAAAAGCATTTCTAAGGTTGAAAAATTATTAATTCCATTTATAAATATATCTAGATCTGTAGAAAAGAATCATTCTTTAAAATTTTCTTTCAATAGAAAGGTAGAAATTAAATTTTGACTGATATTTGGCTGAAAAGTTTTATGATAGTTTTATTATTAAATCATTTAAAATATTTTGTAAAAGTGCTCTTTTTTCATCATAAAATATTTTTGTTTCTATAATGCAATTTGTTCATTTAATAATTAACTTCTATAATAAATTTTTTTCAATATTTAAGAAATTTTATGTTTATAAAGCTATGATATTTAATTTATTGGGATACCATCAATGTTGCAAGATTAATTTTTTCACAAAAAATTTTCTTTTTAAAACACTTTTTTATTAATTTTAAATATAATTAGAAAATTTAAAGGTAGGAATATATAACTCAAAGTTAACACTGATGTTATTTGAAAGAATGTATCCTTTTCATATTTTTGAACTGATTAATTAAAAACAGTGGCATATCCAGCTGTAATTAAAATGGTACAAAGTTAAAATTCTTATTTTTGCTTATTTTTCAAAATGGTTGTGAATAAAAGAATTTTTGACCAAAAATTTTTAATATTAATTGTTTTTATTATTTTACTGAAAATATTTTATGCATTTCCAGTAAAATCTGCAGATCTTATTGCTTGTAGAGGAATTCAAGCATTGCAAGATCTAGTACCAAACATTTTACGGAAACAACAACAGGTATTCTATTTTTATGTATAATATTTAACTATATTTAAAAAAAAAAAAATTGCCCATTAATTTTCATTGTTTTCTAACTTTTTTAAACTTTAAATAGTTTTGCAATTTGCATATAATTATTTAATTTCCTTGTTTTATGGAAATTATTTTGGTTTTTTGTACCAAAAATAAGATTATATATTTTTCAATTTCAATTCATGTTAATAGAATCAAGCAATAATTATATTCTCTTTTTATTTGAAATGAAGGCATTTCACAAAAATATTTTTAAAATATTGCATTTACTTATAAAAATATTAGATTATTCATAATTATGTTATTTAAGATATTGTAATTATAGACAAATATATTGAAAGCTAAAGAACAGTTTAACATCAGTTTATAAATCTAGAAGTAAAAGGATGAATCTATTTTGAAGTAATATTGTTCCTTAATAGATATTCACAATAATTAAGCAGTCATGTTGTCAACACAAGTAATGCTTACAAGCAGGTGTATAGATGACCACAGATTGATTTTTTTAAGAATACTTAATAGGTCCTGTCATTACAATTTGAAATGCTAATGAATTTGAATGAAATAATTAAAATTCAGAATGAAATACTGCTTCATATTTTCTTAGAAAGTTAAAAGACAAGTTTCATGAGAGGTTTCAGTCAATAGAATATATCTATATGTTTTCATTTTTTTAAATAATTCCTTTTAATTGAGACTATATTTATAGTACATTTATTATGTATTGGTTTATGTGTAGTAAGATTCATTTATGTTGTAGCAGAAAATTATGAATTTAAAAATTAAAGCTTTAAATTTATACAAAATTAAATTTTATTTAAATTTATTGCAGATCTTAGAACAGACAAAAGAATTATATAATGACACTATCGAAAGTGGATTGAAGAAATTTGAAGTTGTCAAGCAACTTAGTACAATGAAAGTTAGTATTTATATTTGTTTATGGAAATTATTTTCTTTATAGTACATTTAAAATGTTTGGTAAAGAATTTCATCTGAAGAAAATTGAATATTAAATTATATTATTTATTTAAAAAATAATGCTAGATGCAAAGTGTCCCCAGGAAAGAAATGTATGAAATAAACAAGTATCTGGCTTGTTCTGTTTTTAATCTTATCATAAAATGAAAATTTTTCAAAATAATTCCAATAATACAAAAAATTTAATAAGCTAAAAATTACAAGTTCTTTAATTGGACACATAAGTATCATGTAAACATCTAAAAGTGAAAAATTTTATTTTGTTTTTTTCCAAGCTAATGGTGCTTATATAATATTAAGCTACATATTTATTTAGATTTATTGCTACAGATTATAGCTGGAATTAACTTTAGAAACTAACACAAATTAAAGTAAATCTAACATTGGGAAATAAAAAATTTAATATTGTTTTTCCATTGAACATTCTTCTAGCTATCCTTTCTGGGTTGTTTGTTGTATTTATATCTTCTTTGGTGTCAACTGTGCAATGATACACATGGTTGGCATTTTGAGTATTTGCTGTGAGGTTTTCACTAAACAATAAATACAATTGTGAGACTTTTGGTATTATTCATTCACTTACCCAAAACTGTTGTATGTTCAAGTGATTCCTCTTTTCTGCCTTTTATAGTGGAATGAGAATCAGTGTTGCATAAAACTAAATAACTCCCCGGCACTACAGCCTATGATGAACCTTGGCCTCCTTAAAAATTAGATTTCAAACCAGTCTGTCTCTTGCCTTAATTTTCCAATTTTTTTATTTTCATGCTTTTAAGATCCTTTTCAACCATTTTTTCCCTGGTCTGCCTTGTTTTCTCTGAACTATGACATTGACCTTAAAATATTTTTGTACATCGGTTGTCATTCATTTTCCCTATATATCCTGACTATTTGAGTTTATAAGGTTTACATCTTTTTCTTTAAACAGATTTTGTATTTCATAGTATCATTTGCGTCAAACACCACCATCCTTGACTCGCCCAAATATGAATCACAAAATCTTCCTCTTCCATATTATTAACTCCTTTTCATATTCTTAAGTTAAAGTCTCTGATTCATAAATAACAGATGGTTTGATCACAATTTTATACACCGATAGTTTCATCTTCCGTATTATCACCTTAAATTTTTATTAGTTTCTGTAATACAAAAAAGCTGTAATCACCTTATTAATCCTTTTTTTGATTTCTGTCATCATATATTATTTTTTGTGACAATTTGAACATAAATATTTAAACTCTGTAATATTTTTAAACTTAGTTTCTTCACTTACCATAAGTCCAGTATCTGTATAAGTTCCTTTACAATGAGTTTTCTTATATTTAGTCTATTTTATAATTGATATCAGCCTCTCTAACTTATTAAATAATTCAAGCAAGACATTCTTGCTTCTAACTATCAAAATTACATCATCTGTAATCAATATTGTCTAACATTTTTATATTTTCTACATAAATTTTTTTTTTCTGTCTTATAATTTTGTATGTATTTATATATATGTAATGGAAAATATATGAATAAATATCACGATGACAATAATTAACAAGTCTTAGCCTCAGTTACATCATTCTA
Organism: Latrodectus geometricus; assembly: GCA_026290005.1. Taxonomy (NCBI): domain Eukaryota; kingdom Metazoa; phylum Arthropoda; class Arachnida; order Araneae; family Theridiidae; genus Latrodectus; species Latrodectus geometricus. Next base: position 607,096 of record JAPDSC010151794.1, read on the forward strand.
TCCTCCTGAAATACAGTTTTAAAAACTATAAACTTAAAACTTGTAGAGAACAAATGAATAAACTATGAAAACTATTAAGAGTTTGTAGAAAATGTGGTGAAGAGAAAGAATTAGAAAAATTAAATAAAATAAACATTAGAATAAAAGAAAGAGAAATAAATTTAAAAATAAATAAAAATAAGCTATAATGCTGTATGATTTCCCAAAGTTTAATTACCTACATAATTGATGCTTAAAAATAATTTTTGTATATTAAATTTCTTAACAATTTTTATTAAAGTTCAAATCTAGCATGAATATCCATCTGAATTCTACTGATGATAGGAAGATCTAATTTAAATTTTTGAAACAGGCTAACTGTAGGTTTTTATTTCATGCTACAGGGAAGTTTTAAAAATCTATTTTCTATGTCTATTAGCTAATCTAGTCTTATATCTCTGAACCTAGCAATGTGAGTATGTTCACGTTAAATAACACTCATACGTAAAGATGTTGGAATCTTTTAAATATGTTTATTTTAGTAAAAAATCATTTGTATAATATTTAATTATAAAATTTGTGTGAAAAACAAAATAATTCATGTAATTAACAAAAATTTAATTTATTTTAAGAATTTAACTTTATTACTAAACTGAAGAAATTGTGTTCAAGTTGTAATTTTAACCAATATTAAAAGTTAACCACATGGAATTTTAAAACAAAATATGTGTAACAACATAATTTTTCTTATCTTTATTATGATTAAGTAAATATAATAGTATGAATTAGTCAAAAGGAATGAATTAATATACATTTTACAAAAAGAGAGAATATTTTCTTTCACATGATACTTAAATAAATTGTTTCATTTTATAGAATATTAGGAGTTTTATGTATCAAATTTAAGAAATTAATACTAATAAAACCTTATTTCTTTAAATTGAAGATTTTTTTCTTAAATTCAACTTGTTGAAAACAACAGAAGAAATATTTTGAATTTAGTATAATTATTGTATTCATAATATTGTTAATATCAAATAAGGAAAAATGTAAATTTCATTAAATTTTTTTCAATTGGACTAAGATATATATTTATATTGTAAACTGTCTTCAGTTTAAAACAAAAAAATTCAAAATAAATTTAAATAGTTATTTTATACAACTGTTATGTTACATATTTTATTTAAAAATATGAGTATATATCTTCCATTCAATTATTTACAGCTATGATGTAAATATAAGTCTAGAAAAGACATTAAGTTGCAAACTGAATATTTTTTATAAGATATTAGAAAAACAAAAATTTCATGAAGGAAAAAAAATTTATTGCTTCCATTAATCATTTAAATTTAAAAAAAATAATAAAGCATTATCTAAAATGAGTTGTATACTTAATACTTCATTTTCTTTACAATTCTGATCAAATTTTAAAATTATTAATTATCAGATATTTATTATATTCTTAATTTTCATAGCAGTGTAAAAAATCTTATCAAGATAGAGAATTATGAGTTTACAAAATATATTGTATGTGGGGGTTTTTAGACTTGGAAATATGTAAGGAAAATCAATTGGTTATAAATTAAACAAATTACAATTTGCTTTGTTGTATATTTCTCCAATGTATTATATATCTATCGATTAAATGTTGAAAACTTATGTACAGTTATTTTAAGTCTATAGATAAGGGATAAATTTATAAAATCATTTGAAAATAAAGAGTATCAAATCTAGTTTTTCTAAAAACTCTAGATATTGTTGAATTGAAACATTATTTAACAGTAATATCTAGTTATTTTTTTTTAAAAAAACAGATTATTTTTTGGACATTTTACATTTAGCATTTTAAAAAGTCTGAAAATTCTTTCTTAAGTTAAAAATATTAATTGTTAAATAGAGCTTTTACTATAAGTTCCTATTATTTTGTGGCAGTCTAAATTATCAAAAACCAATTAACCCTCATAAGGAACATTCATAAATAAAATAAATTTATCATGGTAAGCAATGAAAAAAGGTTGGCAGCTGTTATCATGGATTATTACAAATGAACAGAAATTAATTTTTTTTTAAAGCGCAATTCTTAGTAGTTTTATTGATATAAAATTTAGAAAAAATTCCTATCAAATAATTGTTTTAAATACTTATTTTGAATTTTTTTGTAAATAAATTTCTGTATAAAGTTGCATAAATGTTTATTTCTTTAATGAATTCAATGTTTATAAGTATGTTATTAAAGTGAGAGGCAAAAATGTTTCAAAGTCAATGACTTAGGTCTTTTAATGTTTTGTTTTTTTGTGTGTTTTCAAACTCTTAGTTCTTTATGCTTAGCCATTGGAAATAAATGTCGAATTTAATAAAATTAAGTTACATTTTATATTATATATAGGTTTCAGAGATTGTAGATCAAGGCAATGAAAAATTAGCTGAATTCCAGGCTTCTCCATATGGAGAAGTGTGTGACTTAGCTTTAGATTTTACATTGGGTGCTGGTGAATTATATGTTGATCATTTTTTGCCTCCATTGGGAGACGAAAGTAAGTTTTTTGAATGTAAAAATATTTTAAATTACCTTTCCTTTTTCAACAAAATTTTTTTTTTTTTTTTTGCTAAATGGATATATCATTTTTAGATTATTTAAATCCTTTGAATATAATTATTTCATTAAATTCTTTTGAACAGGACCAGAAAAACTTTTTGGTGATAGAGCTAAAGAACCTTCATTAAAAAGAGTAGAAAAGCTACAGAACAGAATCAAAGAAAGACTTTATAAACATTCTTTATTAAAAATACAAATGTTTAGATTGAAGACTAAACAACTTGTTATAAAAATATATCATATTGATATGGTAAGTAATTTTTTTAAAGAAATATATGTGAGCACAATAAAATACAATTTATTTGAGCAAGTGCACTTTATTTCTTATTTTTTCTCTTAAAAATGCCACAGCATTATTAGATCATTTCTATTTTTATTAGTATAGTATTTTATGTACTGCATTTTATTGTATTATTTACAATAATTAAAGTTCAGTACTAGGTTTATTCGTTAAATATTATTCCTATGTGAAAGAATATTTTTAAAATTCATTCATTTGTTTCAAACTAGTATAAAAATATTAACTCTAAAATAATTATCAAATAATTTTTGCACTCAAAAATGCATGCTAATAAAAAAATTCAGCAGTATGATAATTCAAGGTGATACTTATCCTTATATCAGAGGTGTCTAGGCTTGGAAACAGGAATTTTATGTGATAATTTCTTTTACAATTCAAACATAATTTTGACTTATTTCAATCTTTAGAAACTGAGTATATACTTGTTAAAACTATAGGCTACTTAAAAAATTGAATATTGATCCAATCAATTTATCTTGTAATAATCTATACTTTTTATACTTAAGCTTAGTTATTTCATCATTGAAAAGTATATGATTGAAATTTCCTATTTAAAATTGGCTAGCATATATGCCATTATGGATAATCAGGTAAAAAAAAAGGTTTTCCTTTAGGAAAGCTTAAAGTTTTGAAAGAAATTCTGTTTATATTTTATGAAATAAATAACAGCACCCAACTCGGCTGACTTATTTCAGTTGCAATCTTATTTGTTCAATTACTTTCAAGAACAAGTTTGGTTGTTTGTAAAGATATTACAATTGCTATTGCCTAATGTCATTTCAAATTTTGTCTTGATTTGAGTTGTTTCATTTTGAATATATTCAAGCTCATACATAGTCATGTGTAAGCCAAAAATGTAAATTACACAGCAGATTTTAAACTAAAAGCTGTGGGGAAAGCAAATAAGAAATGGCTATAAACATGTTGATGTAAGGTGAAAAATGAAGCATGTGCAATGCAGAAGAAAAAATGTATCCAATCCGCAGTTCGAAAATAATTCAGTTCTTTCACTTAATTTTTAAAATATGTCTAACCTAGTTTTCAAAATTATTAAATTAAAAATCGATAAGCTTTACTAGAATCTTATCAGAATCATCACTTTTGAGGATCAATCTAGTGCTTTCATATCAGTTTATGGCACTTTGTGATGAGGTAGATCCAATCAGATGTTTTCCATAATGTTTTCTTTTTGTACAATTTAGTATATTTTAATATTGTGTATTTCTAATTTTGTGTGACACCACATTATCAGTAGTATATAATTTCAACTATTCGCCTGAAAAATTGCTCTAGATTATACTTAGCTGTAGATTATATACAGGAAAATATGGCAATTGCTTCACATAAGGTGAGCAAAGTGAAACATTGGTCACTCTAGGTAGCAATTGGGCGAGTAATTACATTCTCTCTCAATGGGTTACAGGAGCTCTGTGAGTTGGAGGTTTGTATACATTAATCCATGACATTGAAAATACTTTCCCTGATATAATATAGATGTGGAGAAGAGGGTGCCAGCTTAACCTTATCACTTGACCATATTTCAAATTTCAGGAGCACTGAGTATCCCAAACCTATTAACCTTAAGGTTAATAGGTTTGGAATACTCAGTAACCTCTTAACTTTTAGATACAGCATTCCAAACCGGTTAACCTTAAGGTACAGTTGGGGACACACCTGCACTGTTATGTATGTATGTGGTTTTACTTCATTATTTTTTTTTTTAGTCCCACACTTTTGAGGAATAAAGTGCTCACAGAATTGTTAAAATTAAATCAGATAGTAATAAGATCACAATCAATCATCAAGCAGTGATCATTGTCATTTAATAAAATTGTTCCTGATCTGCAAGCACATTAGTAAGTTATCATTTTTACACAAGATGAAACTTTTCCTTACATTAGCATGTGACAAGGATACTCTCAAAAGTTTGTTTGCAGAATTGGTCACCAGATGTCATTTTAACTTGTGGCCTGCCAGAATCTCAAATATACATTTATTCTTGCTTTTTACAAAAACGAAAAGTAAACCATGTTTTTAGAATATTTGAAATATTTCATAAATCATGATGATCCGAAAACTTGGTCTTAATAACTACACGATATTTTCATAATATTTCTCGGAAACACATAATGGTCAACTGTGGAACATATCACAGTTGAAAAGAATGTCTGTCCTCTTGAACTTGCTTTATTGGAATCAAATTTTTTAACTATCATAAATGTGTAACTCATTAAAAAACAACTTTATAATGAGCAAATTTTGAACTTTTTTTTTTCTTTGCTCAAACAATTTCCAATATCTCATGTAAAATTTTACAACTCCCTCAACATTGAGCTAACAGGCAAATGATTAGCACTCTAATTTGTGGTTCAACAGTTTGAAGGTTCGATTTATAGTTCAGGCTCAGATGTTTGGAATCCACTTTAAACCATATTCCCTGCTGTAATTGGCCCTCTGCTGCGAAAAATGAATCAAACCATGACTGTCTAAGCAATTCTTTCATTTGTAAATGATTAAATTATGGTCACCCTAATTATATATATATAGTTTTAAATGCTATGTTTTTTTTCAGCATAAATATATAGTAGATGTTTCTTCATCAATGCCTGGGTTGATTTTTGCTACAATTACTCGGATATTTGATAGTATACAAGATGTGATAGTTTATTTGACAGAGTTATTAAAATTAAATCAAAGAGATACATGTCCAGTATGAAAGGTAAGCATATATATTTTTTGTTGAGAATTCATAATACATTTTCAAATGTAACTAAAATGGAATAAGTAACATTACTCAAGTAATCCAAGTATTTTCTTGAAAAACTTCCTGAATTTATAAAATATGATCAAGACTTTTTAAACTGAATTACTTAGAAACATAATTGGAAAGAAAATATATTCTCTTCTAATCCTCAGTATGCTTACTAATATTTCGTTGCAATTCATCTCACAAATTTTAAAATGGTAGAATTCTTAATATTTTCAAGCAGAGGAAGAGTGATCATTGCATGAACATTTTTTAGTAAATCAACTCACAGTTGTGTTTATAAGCATTATCTAGTTATAAAAAGCTTTATTCTTCAAGGGAATGACATTTTTTTCCAATTTTTCAGATGCTTATTTATGAGTGCCATTTTCTTGGGCTTCTTGTTTTGTCCTCTATTTGCATTTCAATATTTTCTTTCCATTGAACTTATAAAAGTCATTTAAAGGCATTATAACAATTCACTGAGTAAAAATATAAAATTTCACTACAATTATTACGTTTTATTGGGAGAAAAGCTTCTGAAAGCATTTCAGAGACTTTATTACATCAACAGTAACATCAAAGAATTATGATTGAAATTAAAAAAAATAAAAACTAAATGATTTTCTTGTACATTAATGTGAAATCAAATTTTTAATATTTTCAATAGTTAAATCACAACATCTTACACTTTGTAGTTTTGAACCACTAACAAGTGATGAGGTTTGACTCTTCAGCTGGTACTTTTTTCTTCACACCACACTGGCAAGATTTTAAAGTACTCAAACCATCTTAGCACAGCAATCTTTGATTAAATAAAGGAAAATAAGTGGTCATCTTCCAATTTACTGTCTGAAAACAATGACATTTAACTGTAGAGTTTTTAGGAGAAGTAAGCAATACTAAGCCACTGCCTCACCTAGCATGAAAGTACACAATGGAAAAGCACATTTTTCTCCATTTTTCAAATTCATATTTTCTTCAAAAACCTTAAGTTACATTTTCAAATATTATAAGTAACTATATAAGAAACCTTTCTGTGTTTAATGTCTACTTCACATGCAAACATTCACCATTTCTCAAAAAGATAGCCCATTCAATTTTTAAAAACAAAAATAAGGTAAGTATTTAAAATGTCCAACTGATGCTAGTTAAGATGATCGAAAAAAATCTGCAGATTATTTTTTCTTTATTAAAAGATTTTTTATTTATTGGTTTTAATTTTAGTATATTTTTATGTTTTATTAATTTTTCTATTTATCAAAAAGTGAAACTCAATGTTATAATTGCTATAAAGATTGTGATAGTTATAATAAAAAACTTTAAAATAACGTTGTAAAGTACATATTCTAAATTTCAGTCACAAACAAGTGACATTTAATATCAAATATCTTTCAAAATAATGTAAAGCTTTTTGATTCCATAAATATATTTTTTTTTTGTTTTCAGTAGAAGAAACAAGATAGTTGGAAACCATGAATTCAACTGTACTTTCCACCTTCTGTGCCTAATATAACAATACATATATGAACAATCAGTTGTTTAAAATATACAGTGCAATGATTTGAGATTTAAATGTTATATTTTTATATTATCAAAGATTTTTTTGCCAATATATATTTTTTAGAATATATATTAGTAATATGATATAAATATTCTTTGAGAAAATAGTTTAATAAATGCATATTTTGATAAAAGAGAACTCATACACACAGACATATTACAGTTTACTTGGCGTTTAACACTGCCTCACTAAGTAAAGAAAATAGGAACTATTTAGAAATAACCAACAAAATCAATAACAAGAGCTACTTCCTCATTTGACATTTTCTAGTTCAGTTTGCAGTTAAATGGCAATGATCACTTCAACTTATGTTTTAGAATCTTATCTTTTATAGATTGTAAATGAATTTTCCATGTGTTCAAAAATCTTTAAATTACTCTCCAGTGATTATGGTAATCTGTGTATTTTATAAAGTAAAATACATTTGATTTTGAATGATATCTAATAATGAATTTTTTTAACTTTGTCTAAATACTTAACATACTAAATGCAACAAAAGCATTTTTCTACCCAGAAATGTGATCTTTTTAACAAATTACAAATATTGATAAACAATACTTTAATTTTTTTTATTATGTGATATTATTGTAATATTTTATTATATACAATAAATATTAAATACTTTTAATATGTGTCTGTTTGACTGTTTATTTATATAAAGTAAAATTTAATTCTTGAAGATATTTTTCTTAGTCTAAAGAAAATAAAATTTGATCTATAAAAGTATATTAAAATAAATGGAGATAACATACTCATATCTGTAAAAAAAAAAGTAAGGGCAGTTAATGAAAATTTGAGATAAAGGATCAATTAAACATAAGATAACATTAGTCTGCATAAAAATGAACACCAGTTTTTTTTTTTTTTATATGAGTTTAATTAAAGTTTTTTGGATATATTTTTTTTTACTCAGTAGAACTTTTAATAACTATTAATTCATTATTCTAACAAATTAGATTTCTGAATCTTTAGTTCTTACATTCATTAATGTGATGGCTAATGAGAATGAGAAATATTTTCATCCATTTTTACTTCAATACTAAAATTTGTATTAAAAAATAAGTGTAAATCTTGAGAACGCCCTTACCTACATTAGTTTATAAATTAAATTTAAAATGTAGCAACAAAAAAATCATGATTCAACAGATATTGACAAACTATTTTCCCTTTAAGATAAATATAAATATTTATCTTAAAGGAGAAAAGAAAACTATTTCCCCTTTAAGATAAGACAATTGTAAATGCTATCATTTACAGTTGTCTTTTTCATTTAAACTTATGCTGAAATTAAAAAAATTATCAAAGCTCATGTTTAAATAGAGAAATGTTTTCTCGATTTTGATTAAGACTGACAAATTTTGTGTGGATATCACACCACCTTTTGTAATTTATTTGAACAATACAGCAAAAATAATCTAAATTTAGATGCTATCTTCAAAATTGGTTTAATCAGATATGTTAGCTATTCAATTGGAGATAAATATTTTATCTTTCATTGAGTTTTTAGATAGTGTCATATTACCCAATTTGTAATAGATTACATATATAAATATTAATCTACATCACAAGCAATTAATAAAAATACAAAATGCTTGCTAAAGAGTAACATAATTAAGCTAGTTGAGTAATAGTTCTCTTGATTAAGTCAATGATTTATAATTTAAGAATTAACTACAAAGATACTAAAATGAAACAGTAAACAACATAACTATTTTTATTTTATTTTCTAAAAATATACTATTCACAATTATAAATATAATGGTTTTAATTGGAACATTTTTACACAATATTCAAAATATAAAAATATCTCTAATAAAATAGATCTTTAAATCAACTGTAATAGCTCTAAATAGTTATCATATGATCTAATTTAGAGGGCAAACCATGAGCAACTTGAAGTGGATGTGTTGGGTACACATCGATTGGCAAATCCCATACCATTGTCTGGACATCCATGCTAGCTGGCCCTTGCCAAGAGACTGCATTAGATGGACTTGCTGGTTCAGGCATGTTAAAAGTGGCATTGGTAGTTACAAATTCAAAATGCAATTTCCACTTTAAAGATACTAAAAGGGATGATATTCTATAAGTTAGAAGATAAGTTTCTAGAAAAACTAATGAATATAAAATAAAAGCTAAAAATAATGATTTAAATAAGTGAGCAAAAATATTAAGAATCTTCAGAAGTATTTAATTGATAGATTTATTAAGATTAATAGACTAAACAATAATTTACTCAAATAAAATATGTTTGGTATTTTTTTAAATGAAAGCTGGAAGATATAAAATAAGCAGTTTTAAATACACAGCTTTGTTAATTATAGATATCAAGGAGCAAATCAATGTATTAAAAATAACTTTCTATGGAAAAAAATAATTTCTGAAATATTTTTTGTAGTTTTACAAAGAACTTTTAGGAAATAAAATAACATGGCAAACAGGTAAACTGAGAAAGTTTAGAAAAAAAAATATCAGTGGAATTTTTTTTCTAAACTTTCTCATAAAATTTGGTAAAAATATTTATTTTTACCAAATTTTATAAATGTCAGAAATTTTGGCAATGTGATAATGTTCTTAAAAACATGTAGTGTTATATTATGAACAACAGTTTTATACCTTTAGCAAAATTTATTACCATAAAAGAACAGAAATAAAAAAAATTTTGCTCGGAACATGATTTCAAGAACCAAATGAGAAAGGCAAAAGTTTTGCTAGTAAAACTGATATTTCATGATTTAATTATCTCATCAAGTCAAGTTTATTTTTTCAAATTGGGAGGAAAATATAAAAGGAATTAAAAGTGAATTATTATGTACAAGATTCATCTTAAAAGAAATTGCGCTATATTACATAAATATGTTCAACAATGTCAAAAATGTTTTTTTACATAATTTTGTATTTTTTATTTAAAAAGAAAAAAATTTGGAAATTAACAAAATTGTGATAAATAACATATCTTTATAATAGCATGTTTTAAAATTATATTTCTTAATAATATGCTTCTAATAAAAATTTAAAAGTTTGACAAAAAGTATTTTTAGCAATAAAATTATACATTAAATGCTTAAAAGACATTAATGGCAGCTTTTTTTTATAAGCTTTCAATGTTAAAATAATATAAATGGAAGTATCTCATGAAATTAGGGACTTTCAAAACAAAGTGATTTTTATAAATTATTTAGTTCACCCCATCATAAATTTAGCAAAAATATAACTAGAAATCTTCATATTTAATGTGACAAAATATAAAGATTTGTGCTTAACTGAATTAAACAATCACATATAATTAAGGTATTTATTATTTTCTAGAAGTATAAAATTAAAAATAACCTACCAATGTTAGTACTAAATGCTGGAGTAACTGTTAAAGGTATAGGAAGTATTACTTGAGTGAGATTCAAATGCAGAGAAAACTCATGATGTTTATTATAAGCCACAGTTGTGATACTCTGTTTAGGCCTGCCTTTGCAATTTTCTTGCAGTTCCTCTTCACTGACTAAAGTCACTGAAAACTGAAAAGGATAGGCATTTTCTTTAAAAAATGTTTTGCATATAACAGTGCTATGTGTTACTTCAAATTTAGTTTCATGCTTACTTGAACACACTTAACTGCTCCTTGTGTGAAATCAAATACACCAATTATATCTTCCCCTAATCTGTAGCTTGATTTTAATAAGCAGAATCGAACTACTTTGCCACTTTGATTTGTGATATTATAATAACCTAAAATATTATCAACTTACTTAAAACATAACAAGCCCAACAGAGTATGCATTTCATATTTAGCAAAATTATTAATCTGTACGGTTAATATTAAGTACTTTATTTTTCTAATAAAATATAATTCCAAAATAAAAAAAATAGGAAAAACCATTCAATATTTTACATTCTTAAAATTTATCTGCTGTAGCACTCATTTGTAAACATACACACATTTTTAGAACGATTTCAATAAAGAATTAAAAAAAATAAATGATTTAGAATGAAATTTTTTGGCGATAGCTTGTTATTCGAAATAAGAAATATCGTTTGCTATTTTTAAATTTATTTTTCTTTCAAAATGTCACATGTAAACAAGCTGTAGATTGAAGAATATGTTTTTGTGTTTTCTGAAGAAAAATATTCTTATTCCAGATTTCAAAAACGTTGTGAAATGCATAATGTTAAAATTTCTAAGTGCAAAATAAGCAACATTATTGATCAAACAGGTAAAACTGTCTACTACTTGGAATTATTACTATTTGGGAAGAAGACTCCAAACGAATATGCGAAAAAGATACATACTGTTTCAAATGTTTCTAAAGTTAAATCGCTGGTAACGAGAAAATCCGCCAACACAGAAATCAATTGCAAACTCTTTAGATATATCTGTAACAACAATAAATAAAACAATGAACCAAGATTTACAACTTTAAAAAACTTAAAAACATAATGTTCATCAGCTTTTCCGAGACACGTGGCTCAACACAAAACATTTTGTAGAATCTAGTATGAAAACCATTTAGCATGAAATGGAAATACAATGTGACCCTTGATGAAACATGGATTTACCTAAATGACTGCAACAAGAAAAGATCTATTTACTATAAAAAACGAGGAGAAAAAAATACACAAATCTGGTTCCATCAATGTAAAGAAGGTTTCAGTAAGGAATTTCTGATTGTCCCAGATTTCTCCTACAATGGGAAATTAAAAATTAGAAAAGTATTAAAATCAACTCATCATATTATCAGGAGAAGGATTTACGTCCAATATTTACAGAAGAAATTCCACTTCTTTATTCCAATGACTTTTAAAGAATGAAACTTTATCAAAACAAAGCTACAAGTCATATTTCGAAAACTACCACTGCATTCTTTGAAAAATGAAGATTAATACAGGTATTGTATATATACTTTTCCAACATATTCCTCCGAAGTCCCCTGATGTTTCACCTATGGACTATTGTGCCTTTGGTCTGTTAAAAAGAGCTCTTTCTAAACCACGATAGCTATACTCTGGAAAGTAGTGGTAGAGGAATGGAAAGCAATACCTTTCGAAATTTTACGAAAAGCTCTTCTATCATGGAAATCATGATGCAGACTTATAGTCCACAAAAAAGACTATCAGATCAAACATTTAAAAAATAGTCTTTACATTTCAAACATTAATTAAATGGTCCTGAAATCATTCTAAAAATGTATTAATACCCTCTGTATAATATGAGAACAAAGACTAAAATTTTGCTAATAAAATAGAAGTTTTAAGAACATTAACTAAGATTTACATAAATGCTTCTGCCAAAAATATATATTTATAAAAACTGTTTTGCAAAAAAGAATCTTTAAAATAATTAAAATTACTTAGAATTTTAAATAAAATTTATATTGAAAAACAGATTGGTTTTATCATGTTTTCCCATTACATTTATAGCCACAAATTTACATTTATTTATTATACTTTTTTGCATAAAGTTACAAATTTCTTGCTTTTCTAAACTTAATCAAAGTATCTTAATTTTCCTCATTAAATGTAAACAGTTATATATTTTACAATAAAAGAATATTTTATAACATATCAAAAATCAAAAATGCAGGTATATATTTTTAAAAAATAATTGACTACAAATATTACATTAAGTAAAAAAAACCAGTTTCCACATTTTTATTTAGTTTCAAATAAATTTGACTTATCTCCAAAAATGGTACTTGAAATAAATAAAAGGTTTATTGATTCAAAATGTATTTACAAAAATAATTTGAATTTTTATAACCTTAAGTGTTTAATTAAATTGAATAGAGTATTAACTTCAAAGATAATTTTATATATTATTTTAATTTTCTGAATTGATATAAATTATCAAAATGTTAGTACATTTCAGTTATTTCCTATATTAAATAATATAGTTGAATTTATTATTAAATATTTCTATATATAGTTCCTGGCTTTTGAAAATAAATTGATAAATACCATATAATTAATTTAGAAACTCATAACTTTTTAAACACGAGAATAAATGCTTTATCATAACAAAATGTTTTAAGTAATTTTATCTTGATACAACTAAAAATATTTTCTTTTGGTTTAATAGATATCTTTAACAATCTATTTTTAGTAAGAAATGGAATATGGATACAGTTAAGCAAAAACTTAATACATTTTGTAGCTCACTCATTTATTCTGTTCATGAATTAAATTTTTATAAAAATCCATTATTAACTGAAATTTCCCAAATTTTATTATATGATTAACTTAAGCATATTTCCAATATCACTGATCCCATAAATGAAATGTTTCTGCACCCTAAATGTTTCATCAATTTATAAAGAAAACTAGTATTACAAACATGGAAAATTTTAATGAGCGGTATTATAATTTCTAGCATCAAATGAACTGCAGAAACTTTTATAACTTTAGCAAAATAAATTATAGTAAAAAAAAAAAAAAAAAATTGCTCAAAACATAATGCCAAGTATTGAGCAGGTAAAAGTTTTACTGGTAAAACAGATATTTCATGATTTAACTATCTCATCAAGTCATAATTTTGTTTATTTTTCCAAAATGAGAAGAGAATACAAAAGGAATTAAAAGTGAATTATTATGTATGAGATTCATCTTGATAAGAATTGCAATATATTGCATAAATATATTCAACAACATCAAAAGATTTTTTCCACAATTTTGTATTTTTAATTTAAAAATATTTAAAAAGAAAAAAATTTGGAAATTTACAAAATTGTGATTAATAACATACCTTTATAATAGCATGTTTTAAATTAAAAATAAAAATTATATTTCTTAATATGCTTCTAATAAAGTTTTAAAAGTTTGACAAAGAATATTTTTTAGCAGTAAATTTATACATTAAATGTTTAAAAGACATTAATGGCAGCTTTTTTTTTTATAAGCTTTTAATGTTAAAATAATATAACATGGAAGTATCTCATGAAATCAGAGAATTTCAAAATAAAATGATTTCCATTAATTATTTATTTCACCTCATCATAAATTTAGCAAAAATATAACTTTAAAATTTAAAAAGACCAGGAGTTGCATATTATACAATTTCCTTAAAATGTTACATAGCAGATATTTGGATTTTTTTTTTTTTTTTAAAGGAGAGACAGCTTTAAATATTCACTTTTATACACAATGAATATATATTTTTTCCAATTCATTTTTTTGTACTGTGTAAAATGAAGATGGTTTCATTCAGTAAGTGACTCTTAAATGATGGAAAATTTATCATAAAAAAAAGAATAAGAATTATGTTGAGAACTACACAGTACAACAAATTTTATGAGGTAAAATCAGGAAATATAGCCTAAGCAGTTATATCTCCATTTTTGATTATCTATGCAAACAAGTATATTTATTTTAAAAAGTATGAAAACTTTTATATTTCAGTTTTAACAAAATAATGTATTTCATATTTAAAAGATACACCAGGAAAAAACAGAGAAATTTATATACATGGAACTGATAAAATTCTTTAATAGAAAGCAAAATAATGATTGAAAATTCCTCATTTAAATACAATTAATACTGAATACATTTTTAATCATGTTTTGCATAGAATTTATAAGTTTTAAATATTTTCTCAAATTGTTTTCTAACATTTTAAAATAACAATTTTAATACAATTAAGCAATGAAGTTATTGGAGTCAATGTTCAATTTTCAACACTAACAAAAGATTTAATTTTATGTTTCATTTTATATATTTAACAAGTTTTCATGCAATATAATTTTTAACACTGTTATTAAATAGAATAGTTCTTTCCAGAATTCTCTTTATTATAACATTTTCCCAATGATATTATACAAAGTAGCTATTCCTCGATTAATAAAAAATAGAAGGATTAAAAACAATTTAATAAAATGTTTATAAATATAAAACGATTAAAATAATTTGCAATGTATAGTAAATAACAGTGCTAATTACTTGGATTTCTACGAGCTGTTATAGCTTCTAGCATTTGTAGAGTACATGAGATGGTCGGCTGCTTCCTTTGACTTTGTAGGAAAGGATTGGATGGAGTAACTTGCAATTCTTCAAATTGCAAAAAAGAATTAGCATCAGGAAGCCCTATAAAAATACAATAATATATTCAATATTTGGCTTCAATAGATTTTTCAAGCTAAGATGTACTGTATTTGGACATTTTTACTTAATAAAAAATAGGCATATATATTTATATGATTTCTCATTATATATGAAGATTCATTAAGTTTATAGATGTTTAAGAAAATAGTAAGCCTTATTATACACAATTACTACACTGCACTTCATACATAGAATTTAAGCTCACATATTTTGCATTAGATACATTTTATATTGCTTCATTTTACATATCCTCTTCCTTTCCTTAACCCTACAGCCCATTGTAGGCGAAAGTTGTCTTGCCAATTTTCTTCCACTTTCCTTAATCTCATGCAATGGTCTTCCATTGGCTTAAACCTATTGTCTTGGTATTATTATTGGGTTCTTTTCGACCTCTTTCAACCATTTGATTTGGATCTTCCTTTTCATAGTTTTATACTCCAAAATTGAAAGAGACTTTATAAGAAATGTGTCATCATATCCACATATGTAACGCAGTCACCTATTTACCTAAGATAGCTTTGATTTTAAATTTTTTTTATAAGATTTTCAATAATTTTATCTATTAGTTTTTCAGCATCTTTAACATTGTGTAATTGGATATTCTAATAGCAGACACCTGATATAAACTATTTGAACAATCTTTGCATATTGCTTAACAGAAGAATTTTTATAGAGAGCCATATTCACATATTTTAAGAGAAAGCCTGGGAAATTTTCAAGCACTCACTATGAAAGATGTGTAAGCATAAATGAAACATTCATCTTAAAATATTCGCCTAAACCTGAGATTGATTTTGAGGGTATTGTAAAATCTTTAAAAGTATAAAAAGTTAAACAGTCTTTTATAAATCAACTAAAAAAAAAGTGCATTTTAGAAGATTCTAAATTAATTGTTGTGTTCTATATTAAATTTGCACTTATAATTCTTTTCTATCGATTCTTTCATTAACATCATTTTTAAGCACTGTTTCTTAATTTGACATTGTTAAATTCCATTTTAACTATGACATTTATTTACATGAGTGTTCCAATAGTAATTTTATATAAATATTTGACACACAGTCCACAATAGGACGGTGGAGGATTATTAGGTATGGTGTCTCAATAAATATCTACAGAAAAATTTGTGTAAAAGGTTATAAATTTTGTATGATTAACTTAGAAACTAATTTTTCTAAAGCAAAAAATATTGTAAAATATATTTCAAGCTATAACAAATGCACTAAAATGTACATGTAATTAAATGGTAGAAAAGTTTTCATTATTCCTAGAGGAATTGAATTAATAAAAATTTGAATTATATAGCTTTTTTTATATAATAATTGAACTAATTATATAAAAAAAATTTTGTTTTATTTCATTCAGAAAAAAGATACAGATATAGTTGAAGTACAGATAATTTATATTAGCAATACATTAACAAATACAGATAATTTATATTAGTTATTTGCTATGCAATTAAAGTTTAATAAGATTGTACACTTTTTTGCTATAAAAAAACAAGAAATAAATGCATTATTACTAGAATTAGGAGGAGAATATTTTATGTATATTATAAAAAGAAAAGTAAACCAACAAGTCATAAAATAAATAAGATTATACTGTTTAGAGTCACATAAAATTTTTCTGATACAAACCAGATAGAACTAGGACTCGAATTGGTATTTTTAGCAATTTAATCACAGTATTGACCCGTTGCGTTCCAATAGTAATTTTATATGCATATTTGACACATTGGCCACGATAGGACGGTGGAGCATTATTAGGTATGGTCTCTCGATAAATATCTACAGAAAAAATTTGAGTAAAAGGTTATAAATTTTATATGATTAACTTAGAAACTAATTTTTCTAAAGCAAAAAATATTGTAAAATATATTTCAAACTATCAAAAATTCACTAAATTGTACATCTAATTAAATGTTAGAAAAGTTTTCATCATTCCTAGATGAATTGAATTAATAAAAAGTTGAAATAAATCAATTTCAAACTCACATGTCTTACTTTCACCTGGCAATAGTTTTAGATCGCAGAATAATATTTTAGGTTTAGTAGAGAGAACAACATGTCCACTTTCTCCTATTTAAAAAAAAAAAAAAAAAATTTAGTAGTTAGCAGATACATAAAATATAGAAAAACATTTTTAATTAATATAAGAAAAAGGCAATTTTAATTTAAAGTAAGCCACTTATCCTAATCATTATCAAAATTCAATGAAATCTTTAGAAATCATTAAATAATATAAATAAGATTACTTTTTATTGTGTAAAGCTGTGAATAGTAAATTTTTAACATTTGCTACTTTTTTTACATAAATATTTTTATACTTGAACACCAGGTTCTACAATATCTAAAAAGCTATTTGATCCTTTATATTAAAAATGAAATAAAACTTTGAATTTTTAAGACTAATTCAACAGATATAAAAATTTTTACAATTCAAAAATGTACAACTTTATTAATGATGTAAATTCTAAATCTTGAAGTATTCAGAGAAAAAGATCTGAATAAAATTAAGGGTTATGATAAATTTTACAAGCAATCAATTTGCTTTTGATGTTTTACAATAACTTTTTAGCATCAGAGCTAATTGGACCATAAGCAACAATTTAAAATGGACACCCAACCTACAAAAATATTCACATCTGAGTTGTAAATGAAGCCCATGAACTGTTGAATCAATGGCCAGAATACTAGGCATTCAGCTACTAACTTGGCATAGTAGTTATTAATTACCGCTTTTATTTAAGAATGTTTGCATATGCAATGATTAAATTATAGTATCTTTACAAACACACTATTTACTTTTTTCTTTAATTTCTGATCCCATTGATATCATATACTAAAAATCTCAAAATCTGTGTTACATAAGAATTTTAAAATCATTTTTCAAATAATTTAAGACATCAACAGTTATTAAAAACACTTTTTTTACACATATTCAAGTTGGACATAAAAAAAAAAGCTTATGAAATCCTATAAAAATAGAAGTTATAAATGACTTTCTGGATATGAAACAGAACTTGAGAAAGTCAAGGTTTACAAAGTTTAAAAAAAAAAACAACATATTGATTTTTTTAAATTTTAAAAATTAAAATTAAAGTTCCTAATGAAATGAAATCTCAGTGAACTGAGATATAGCAAGGTTGAAAACTGAAATTTTATTTATTTTGTGGAGAATAATCCAAAAATATAAAGCCATGCAAATAAAATGTAATAGGACATTTCTTATCTTTATCTTACATATAATATTAGTTTGGGGAAAAAGTTATCCATTATTTTTTTGGTAGACGTCTGTAGTGATCGCTATCTCGTGAGGTATCTATCAAACAATTTCAGATTTATGCTGGTTGGAAAGGTAACATTTGACACTAAAATATCCTCTTGCGGTTTTTTGTTTGATTAATTCAATAAACAGAAGACAATAAACAGAAAATTCGATACATTTTCGTTTTTCTCTTGTAACGGCGAAGAAGATAGCCGGGTGGCTAAAATTGTGAAAGGTGTTTATAGTCCTATATAAGACTGTAACAACCAGTTACGTAAAATTTTTGATTCGTCGATTCCGTTTGGGTATTTGGATGCTAAAGATGCACCTCGCATGGATACAACATTGTCGAGAATGTCTAAGAATGTCTATAAAATATCAAAAATTATCAAATTTGACAGCATGTCAGCAGTCGTAACTTCGCACAAGACCTAAAAATCTACATGAAAACTGTCTTAAACCTTTTTACAAAGCGAATCTGAAAGAAGTTACAAAAAGTTCACATAAAAATAATGGATTTCTTTTTCCCCAAACTAATATTTATCTTTTATATAATAAATATAAAATTTCATACAATAAACTTTATGTAACACCATTAAAAAATTAACCTCTGCAAGGAATAAAAGAAGTATCTTGAGATGCTGTAGCCAGTTCCTCTTGGGAGGCTGTACTGGGGAACTTTACCAAAGTGTCATCAACTGTACATTGACAATGTATCTGTGCACTGGCCCATGCAAGAACTTCTTCAGCATCACTGAAACAGATTAAAAAAGAATGAATTAAATAGCTACGAAAACAATACTTATGAGAATGTACATTTAAATAAGGTATTAATACTTTAATATAAACATTAATGGTAAGTTTCACAGGAAATGGTTAAAAATTCTACAAAGTGTGATGAAATTTTGATTCCTTTAAACAGTAAAAAAAAAAAAAAAAAAAAAAAAAAAAATCCTATAAAAGTAAATCAAGCTTCATATAAAAATAGTTCTTAATTGTTAAATAAGTTATTATTATTTATTACTTAATTGTTAAATAATAATGGATTATAAATCAAATATATAAATGTGAAAATAATTAAATTTTGATTTGTAGCAATTTTTGCAAAAGCAAAATATATAGTTGAAACTAAGAAATTCTACAGATGATGCAATTAACTGTTTTTAAAATTCAGTGTATATATTTGGATGAATAGAATTTTTAATGCAAAGTTTATTAGATTTGAGTCAAGAACAATTAAAAAGTATTTACATCCAGTCTTTGCTGTTAAAACTACTATCTCAAATAAGCTTCCATTTTAAACAATTTAAATTCATGCTATAAATTGCAATTTTATTTTTTAATTTATTACATACATAGAAAAAATTCCTTTTTAACTTATTTATCTTAAATTTTATTGTAATTTAATTCTAATCATAAACATAAAATCCATTATATAATGCTAATATATTGCATGTTATAATGTATATTATAAACATTACTGTAAATAAAATGTTTTGAAATGAATACTATTGTATTTTAAATAGCTTAATGCCATGTATATGTACATAAAATATATATACATAATAATATTTAATATACATATTATAGTACATATATACATTTATAAATATATTACTTTACCATATTAGCATATGGAAAAAAGAAATTAAAAATGATAAATAATGAATTATTATAATTTATCAGTTTACAGAAACACACATTG
Source organism: Latrodectus geometricus (assembly GCA_026290005.1). Lineage (NCBI taxonomy): Eukaryota > Metazoa > Arthropoda > Arachnida > Araneae > Theridiidae > Latrodectus > Latrodectus geometricus. Next base: position 627,339 of record JAPDSC010151794.1, read on the forward strand.
CTAATTGTGTGTTTCTGTAAACTGATAAATTATAAAAATTTGAGTCATTCAGAGAAAAAATGAACAGAAACTAACCTGTTAGATTGACTTTGCTTTTGTGAGTATGTAAAAGGACTTCGGAATGAAACATGACATTCAACAACTTCACCGGCAAGAAATACTGATCCATGAGGCAACTTTGCATGCACCTCTATCATCTAAAATAAACAAAATTATTATATAAGGAAATATTTCTTAACAAAAACAATAGAATTTTAATGCAATATACTAAGTGCAAATTATAATGATAGTATGTTAAAAGTTATTACATTATAAACAATAATTTTGAATCTGAATTCTAAGTTTAATATTAAAATTGAAAAATACTTTTGTATAGAAAGTGCTACTTAAATCTTAAGTAAAAAAAGTAGGGTAAATTTTGAGATTTAGCAATTAAAAAATTGACATTACATATGTGTTTACAGTATAAAGTTTAAAAGGTAAAGAATTAAAAAATTTTTTTAAATGATAATCGATTATAAATAATAAAAAAACCCATATTTCACATATCAGTGTTACAAAAGCAATATACGGGTAGTCATCAAATATCTGCCATCATTAATAATAACACATCTTTTACAGACCAACTGTGTCCTATAACAATTAAACATACACAGGTTTAGAAGTGGTTGGTTAGACAGGTTTGGTGTTTTGTTGCTTTAGAATCAATTTTTGTTGATGAAGATTAATTTAATTAGAACTTTTCATTTTAAATGTACACTAAACCACTATAAACAGTATTATTCAAAGCAAATGTAGGTTTAAAATTCACTTAATATAGGTATATTACTTATTATTAAATATGGGTCTTAAATCTATATTTCTATTCAGGCGATTTGTACATTCTGATCTGCTAGCATTAAATCATTGAGTGATTTGTAAAAAGCATTTACCAGCTATTTTATGTTAAAAAAATCATCTTAACTTATATTTTTATTTAGAATAATAATCTTAATATAAGAGAAAGATAAAAACAAAAACTAAGTTTAGTAAAAATGTTTTATGAAAAACTAAATATTTAACTTTCTCCAAAGTCAAATGAGAAATTATAAACTACAATGTAGACTAAGATCCCCCAAATAAATGTACCTCTTCTCTGAAAATTTAGTACAATGAAATTATGTAATAAATTTTCTAATTGTGAGTTACTTACTATTTTAATAATAGCTTAAGCTTTTTAATAAACTTTCATTTTGTTTACAGCAATGAGCTAGAGTACCTTGAAGTGCAGTTTTACCAAAATAAATTCAATTCATGAATATTAATATCTAGTCTTCCAAATTATTCAAAAATAACATAATATTAATAAATATGCTTTATACTATAATTCAGTTTTAACCAAAATCAACAATTTAATTACTCCTGAAAGTATATACAAATAACATTATACCAAAAGGAAAAATAGAGGATGCTTCAGAAAGCTACCTAATAAGCTCGACAGTGATCCTTGTCAAGTGATTCTCGCTAATTATGATGAATAAAGTGTAGTAGTGCTCATGTAAATTAAGAAGTCAAAGGGTTTTAAAGAAAGCTAGAGAAAACTATAGAATGCTTCCTGAGTTTAAAAAAAAAAAAAAATACCTTCCTAAATTATGGAAATAAAAACGATTGTCAGTGAAAACATTAAGTAAAGGAAAAACATTTTCACGCAATGTTTTAGAATGTGAAAAAACTTACTACAGTACTTTAATCAAATCAAAGATTAAAATTAAAATATTTTCGATTCTGAATACTGTAATGAAATAGGTAACAGAAAATAACATTGCCGATAGTTATAAAATAGCACTGAAAAATTAATATTTGCAAAGAAACAATAAATGTAACGAAACATTTAATAGTAATTTGGAGTAAAGTATACCATTTAAATATTGTTCAGTAACGAATTGCATTTAGTTACATTTTTCATTCATACACTACTTTGAGTTTTCATTAATTGAAAATTTAAATACTTTTAACGAAGTTTCAGTTTTTATTTATTTACAAAATACGATTGACACTTAACAATATAGTCAGTTGCAGCTAATTTTAATTAGACATTCAGAAATTAATAAATATTAATGAAATATTTGTTCTTTTGATAAATGAATATTACATATTTTTAAACTTCATTTTATAAATATTTTAATTTTGAGAAGTTAGTAATTATATTCATAAAAATATTTGCAATGACATTTGAAACAAAGCAGGTTTCTAGAATTTTTAGAGCATCGAAATGAAATGAAGAACAGTTGATGAACAACTTGCCTATCCGTTGTGTTGTATCTGTTGTCAGTATGGAACACAGACTTAGAATACTATCTTAGTCTGTGGTTAGGAAAACTGTTGCTGTATTGGTTATAGCTTCATTTCATAGTTTGTTTCCTATTTTAAAGAGGTAAATTTTGCAATTTTTTGTGAATTTTTATTTTTTTTGTATTTTGATTGTAACTATTTTGTAGTGATTAAAAATAACCATCTAAACTTGCCCTATTTCGATAATTTAGAAATTGTAAATTCCTTTGTTTGATTGAATTGTTGATTTTCTTCCTTAATCTTTTAAATCAATTCAAGTTATTTGTCACATAAGTCTGTTTCTTTTGTTTATGATATTAAAAGTCTGTTTTTAAGTATAAATAATGAATTTTTAACCTGAAAAAGTTAAGTGTCACAACTCACAACATATTCATAGAATTTTATTTTAGTGAAAGCATTTTTGGTAAAACTATACAATAGGGTGCCCCTTGGCGAAGTTGGCGATTTTTTTTGACGACATTGCTGTACGCGACGGTTACAGTGCTAAAAGGCATGTTGAGCAAAATATAATGAAATTTCAATGAAGATAAATAAGATAACTTAATAAACCAAATAAAATGCACGTTAATCTGCGCTTTAGGTCCCCTACTCTGCCAACTTGGCGATAAATGCACTAAGCGTGGTAAACCGGACGTTTTTATACCTAATGAGCTCTTTATGGCAACCCCAGGAGGAAATAATTTGCTCTTTCTCGCGCATGCTCATTAATTGGTTTTTTTCTTTTAGCATTTTCATTGGTCGTTAATTAGTTTCAGTTTGAAAAATCGGTCATTTTCATTGGTTGCTAATTAGTTTAAAATCGTATTCCATTATCGCCATGACAACAGCGTTTTTGAAAACCGCCAAGTACGGGACCCACAGCACACTTTCGCCAAGTTGGCAGAGTAGGGGACCTAAAGCACATTTTCACCAAAATGCATTTTGAATCATATCAAAAATTAAAGGTGTAGGCACATAAAGAAACGAAAAAAAAAATGACTTTATTTAGCTTCATTATTCGCACTTTCAGGTACACAAAATTCTTTAACAGCAGATTCTAATGGATCGTTTAATGTGGTGGGCATTTGAACCTTTCACACTACAATTCCATTCAAAGCCGCCTGATTGATCTTTACCTTCGACGAGAGACATATTTTTTGCACAAACTGGGCATTTATAACGATTACTTATTAAACCTTTATTCGTACACCAGTCAATCACTGTTTTTTTCCCCATTGTTACTCAAATCGTACAGAAACTTAAGATTTATTTTTCTTACCGAAGCCATTTTATAAAATTCTACAAATTCCGATAAATGTTTAAAAATAACTCAACATCTGTTGGATTTTCCAAATTCTAAAAATTATAAATCAAAGTCCGTTAAACATTAAAAAATAACACAACATGCGTTGAAAATACAAATTAATGTGCATTAATTGCACATTGCGTTATGCAACGTGCTTTGCATTTTTTAGTTTCAAAAACCAATCAGAGCCTCTATTGGATCTAAATCAATCAGAACACTATTCAGTTTTGCCCAACTTGGTGAGAATCAAAGGGGCACCCTAATGTAAAGTCTAACCATATTTTTAAATGATATATACATGTATCTCATTTCAACAAGTAATTTCAAAATCTGGAAAGTAGATTAGTTCCAAAAACATTCACTGCATTTTAAACAAATAAATGTTTGCCATAAATATATTCATTACTAAACTGTCTGCTTATAAGGAAAGTTGAGCTATTTTACAAAGTTAGACTATTATGTTATTTTTTTTTATAAGACAGTTACCCGTCTCAAGCTCAATTCCCCTCAAAACCCATTTACCTTACATTTCAAAACTGTTTTGGTGCCAAAATTATATAATCTTGTACGATAAATAAGTTGTGAACAATAAACATCCTCTCGATGCTGCATTGCTCCTTGTGGTGGGTACACACATTTTATTCAGCGGACAAAAGCAAATAATTTATTACACATGTGCCTTTTTTTTACCATGCATAGTCTGCTAGATAGTAATTTAATCCATTTTTGGCTTTTGATGATGCCAGTCCACATTTCACTGCTCCTCACATTCCTTCGAGGGTATTAGTGTAAGCACTTGTATGCGGGTCCTTGAAATTTAGACTGTTTCATTTTCAGATGCACAAAGCCTTCATTAATGAAACAATTGTAGCTTTTCCAGCAGTTTGAAGTTATTGTCAAATCTGGAAAAATAAACTCATTTATGACACTCTTCTAAGTATCAGACGTTTTATCATTCACAACTTTCATAAAACATTTACTCATCGATCCTTCAAAAACCCATTTACCTTCCACACGTTTACCCAAATTAAATTTTCATTCACTGAATTTACTTTCATCTATCTCAACAATCACAATGTTTACACCCACTTTTATCTAATCCACATAAACCTTGCAGCAAAAAAGAACAAAAACCGTGCACAGCCTTAGAAAAACATTTACTCTCTCTCATATTAAACTCAGTCTTACTCTCACTCATCCAAATATAAATCTGGGCTTAAATATCATTTATCATCATTTTACTAAATTAAAAACACTTTCTCAGACTCCTTTTAATATCATGCATTTCTCCTTTCATCTTAGATTTACACCTATTTTTCCTTCTATTGTCACTTACCTAATCTGCTATACGAATATAAAAAGTTCCTTTAAACCAATTTCATATCCTTACCACATTTAAAGCTCACATATCTATCTGCAATCAAACCCTCTTTCATACAAAATTCCAATATCTCCTTTCTTTCTCCCAATTTATACAAATAACTTTTAACATTCCCATCATACCACATAACATCATTCTCGCACTTACTTGAGTCATTCTCCCAACAGCCGCCATCAGAAAAGGTACACGGGAATAGAAGACAAAACAGTATTATTCAATGTGGTCTAAAATTTAAATTGGTGTTTACATTATTTAATCAATTAGGGTTGCCAAAATCCCTTATCTGCGATTATTTGGAGGCAGGTTGCCAGTAAAACCTTTATCGTCAATTGTAAAAAAAATCACACCAAAGATGACCATACAATAAATCTGATCCAAATTATTTTTGAAATAATTCAAGTAGAAAAGAATGTTATGAAATACTCTTATTTTAAAAAAGCATTGAAAAACAGTTAATGCTGGCACATGCTAAAGCTGTTATAGTATGTTGTGGACAAAATTTCATTCAATTTTCTCAGCCATTTAACATTAGCTAAAAGATTTGGTTCTCAAGAAAATGTTTACTAAAGTAAAATCACACCAAAAGTACACAAATTGTATTTATTAAAATTCAAATAAGACATGAATTCTGTTCTAAAAATGTTTAGCTGATGGTATGGTTTTTGTACCAAAAATGTAGTTAAACTGTTATTGTTGTGTTTGGTACTTTTCTTATATGTGCCTGTAATTTCATATTTAAATAAATAACTACCATACTTCTCTATAAGAACTAATAACATGATTTACTTAACATATAATTAATAATACAATTTTCATGCCCTTCCTACCTATTCTTTTCATGAAAAAGTAAATTTCACAATATTGTAAACAAATGAAAGAAAAATACCTTATTTCACTACATCATATTCATGAAGGAAAATATAAAATTACATGCTATAATATGAAATTGTTTTTAGTATTTCTCAAAATAATTGTAAATAAAAATCGTAGTTTAATTAAAATTTCAGTTTAAACATTTATAAGATTAAATGGTACTTACATATTAGCATCACCACATCTTTTTAAGCTGATTGAATTTCAAAGAAATTTCCTTATAATTAGAAAATTTCTTTTTATAATCATAAGTAAACTTTTCATAATTATTAAAAGAAATTTTCTAGCTTAAGTTAAGTACTACTTCTACTTAAGTTGGAGCAAAATTAGCTATGGTGGGGCAAATACATTAATGCCGATTAAACCTATTTAAAAAAAATAATAAATTACTAACAAAATGTACACATGTGATATATGAATAATGTTTGATACCTTTAAATAAGTTATTAGCTAATTTTAATTAATGCACAATTGATTTTGTATATGACTGTTCTTATAATAAATTTTCTGGATGTATATATTTATGTAATTTTTAGGTGTGAAATAATATCAACTTTACTAAAATGTCATATATGCTAGAGCATCTTCACAATGGATGGCAAGTTGACAGAGCCATTCTTTCAGAAGAAGACAGATTGGTTGTGATTCGTTTTGGACATGATTGGGATCCAACTTGCATGAAAATGGATGAAACGCTTTATAAAATTGCTCAACGGATCAAGAATTTTGCTGTTATATATCTTGTTGATACTACAGAAGTTCCAGATTTTAACAAAATGTATGAATTGTATGATCCCTGTACCCTCATGTTTTTTTTTCGTAACAAACATATCCAAATTGATTTGGGTACTGGTAATAACAATAAAATTAACTGGGCTATTGAAGACAAGAATGAAATGATTGACATTTTAGAAGTTTTGTATAGAGGAGCAAGAAAAGGCAGAGGTCTTGTTATTTCTCCAAAAGATTATTCTACAAAATACCGTTATTAATTATTGTATAAGGAAAATTATTATAAATTTCTACACTTTTTGTTATATTGTATTATAATTATAGTGTTAATCATTTAGAAAAAATTACTCATCTGTATATAATTCTTCAATGTCTTGCATAAAATCATGAAATATTTAATAAAATATTTAGTACTTTTATCTAGGCTCATTAGTAATTTTTTCTTATCTTTAAGATTATTCATTACTAGTATTTTTTAACTTCATTATTATTATTGAACAAATAATATTACCTTATTATAAAATAAATATCCTTTTAAAGCAGTAGGCAAATGAAAACAAATGCTGCCATTAATTTATAATTTCTGTTGCTAATGCAGAAATTGCATGATATTTTAGATAGTACAAGTACTAGCTTATTTTTTAAGTATTAATCATTTAACATTCTAAACCTAAAAAGTGAAAGGTTATTAGGTTAATTTTAAAATGAATTTATAGTACCTAATACATTAAAAAACTTAGGAGAGGGAACATTTTATGTAAAATAAGTTCAATAGTTATTTTTATAGTATAATAGTTAATACATTTTCGATAGCTAATTTATTAACAAACTAATTAAATCTGATAATTTAAAGTAGCATAAAAAAATTTTTAGCGTTCAAATAATTTTCAGAGTGTGGAATAGTAAGTGTGAACCCCTTCTTTAATTAACATTTGAATCCTTAAAAATTTTAAATATTTATATATTATGATATTTAAAAAAATTCTCATTCTTTTACTTTGTTGCTTTAAAATAATTATTTTAAGTATAAAATATTAAAATAAGCAATAGAAAATATAAATAAATAGAAAGAATATAAGAATCAAATGTAAAAATGCTTTTCTTTTAATGCATTGGAAAATATTCTTAAGTTAGTATTAGAAATGGAAATTTAATTCTGCATTGTGTCATTTTACGCATTTATCGTAATTATTTTCAGTTAAAAGAGGGTAATATGTAAATTACAAAAAATAAATATTTTGAGAAATTATCTATCACTTTTGACTTCGTACATGTACACTATCATTCTATAAATATGAAAGTATGTTGAATCTGCAACAATTTTGTCTTGCTGACTTTAATTACTGTTAAAAAACTTTCTATTCATTTTATATTTAAAATTGATAGTAAATATTAGATTTGAGTCATGAGAAATCTAGCTTTGTTGCTAGATCTAGCTAATGTTTGCAGTTTTTAATATATATATATATATATATATGTCTTCTTACATTTAACTTGAATTTTTTGTACTAATTTTAATTTTGTTTTGGGAAAAATAAAGCTAAAATTAATAGTGATTATGATTGAAGAATTTAATAGTGATTAGACTATTTTGAATCATATATAATCCAATTCACTTACATTCATTATGAGCTTATGTCAAGCATGTTTTGGTATTTGCTCATTATAATCCCTGCTAAAAAAGGGTTCATGGAAAATCAGTCCTACACATTTATTATGTATATATTCTGTGCACAATAAAAGTTTATTAATTTGCTTTTAATTGTATTTACTGTAAATTAAATTGAATATAGCTTATGAAAATGTAAACTGGTAACACTTGTAGAATTTGGTGATAAAATCCAATTCTGGTGTTTGTAAATACAGTGGTTTGTGATGCATTATATACAATTACTGATGAAATGGAGAATTTCATATTTTTCTTCTGTAGTTGTGTGCTATTTCATTTAAAATTAATGTTTTGAAAATGCCTGATGTGTTATCTAGGCTTTCTTGCTGTGGTCATAATTAATAGGAAACTTTTTACTAATTTGAAACTCTATGATTTCAAACCTGCCAATACTTAATAGTTTATTCATATTGGCCAGGTCCAGGTATATTAGAATGTACTAAAATTGTCAATTTTCTAGCTGCATGTCTCTGATGATCTTCTTACCCATGAACTTAAGAAACATCAAATTAACTTATTTTTATTACATTTATTTGCCATTATGTGTGTTTTAGCAGGATTTAGGACTCTAATGGACTAACTTTCCATTGACTTCATAATGTGAAGAAAAGATTATCTGAGCTAGAGAAGTTGAAGTCTAAATTTTATGAACTACAAAATGTACTGCTTAATATAAGTAGAATTTGCTCGCACATTAAAAATGATTTTTCTTTCCATAACATTGCATTAACTAAGTATTTCTGATTTCTTCTTTAGTAGGATTTCTTTTTCTTATTATAAGAAAGTTGCACCGCATAGTGAGTAATTTAATATTTGAGTTCAGGTTTGGATTTATAGTTGAAATATTAAATTCTTCATCTGACTTTCTCATTTTTCTAAATCAATTCTAGAAAAAAGCCATCAATTCTTCAAAATCTTTTCTAGTGTCTGTCATTAACTTAATAAAATGTATATCTGTTGTATTACAAATCCACACTGGAATTGATAACTTCTGTTAAAATCTTATGTTGATCTGATGCATTTCTCCAGATCATATATAATTTTATCAGAAGTTATTTCGTTACTACATTCTCAACTGGTATGGAAGTCACTTTTACAATTAGGTTTGAAATTAAATTTTTATTTCTATTTTATCTAAACTTTAATAAATTTATAATAAGTTGCGACACTAAATATATATAGGTTATCTTCAACGTTGCAAAATTTAAATGTTTAAAAATACAAAAATATTAACTAACACAAGAAAAGCTAATTTTTTACTGTATATCTATATGGATTTATTTTCAGGAATTAAAAAATCTTCCCATTGATCAATAGGACTTGCTGTTATTTTTATTTCTTTTTTTAATGCTTTGTAGTATTTATTATATAAAACTTTGAATTATTATTTATGAAATAAAAGTGCAACTCAGTTATGTGTACATGCGTTCAATGTAAGAGCTTTTCGTTGCCCAGGACACATCAAGTTATTTATTCGATTCTTCCTAGGCATTGTTTAGTGTTTGTGGTGTAATTGTTGCTTTAACTGTCTCAATCATGTTTTTTAAATCTGGCAGTTCAGCTAGTAATGAAGGCACATACACTATCCTTAATGAATCCATGTAAGCAGAAATCATGTGGCGAAGAGATGGGATAGTTTGTGGTGTAATTGTTGCTTTAACTGTCTTAATCATGTTTTTTAAATCTGGCAGTTCAGCTAGTAATGAAGGTACATACACTATCCTTAATGAATCCCTGTAGGCAGAATTCATGTGGCAAAGAGATGGGATTAGTGTCAAAGCCACGCAAAGCTGTCATTAGTCCTTTTTGTAGCCAATTTAGAGTTTCGGGTACACTGATGTTCAATCATTCACATACGTCATAATGTCAATGAGTCAGGGCATGATCTAGCTGCCAAATTAAGTTATTTGGTTGGTCATTTACCAACTGGAGAAATAGACCAGTTGTATGATCATCCACTACCAGCTGACCTACCCAACCAGAGAAACAGGATTGAGGTAGTTGTTGCAACAATTACTCCACAAACACTAAATAAAGTTAAGGAAGTAGTGGACTAGTGACTTGATGTGTGCTGTAACATGAAAAGTACTCACATTGAACACTTGTAAGCTTGTACATGAAATTGTTTAAGTTGCTCTTTCATTTCAGATATAAAGTATGATTTTAAGTTTTACATAATAAGTACAACAATGTGTTAAAACCTTGATATTTATTTAGAAACACCCTGTTTATTACTTAGTATAATAAATTGACATCATACATAGGCATATTTTTTCAGTAGTAATGAATGCATCTCTTTAACTTTACATGGCTTGTTTAATTTAACTTTTACTTTATAGTTAAAATTAATTTCTTTTTATCAAAGTGAAATTTATCATTGAAGTTTGATTTTGTCAAATTAAAAAATTACTATTTTTAAACTCCTTAAGAAAGATTGTAGAATCTTGTAAAATTCATTTTCTCAACAAAGAAATTTATTAGATTAGATATGTAAAATATAGAAGTTTGATCTATATTAAAAACGAGCCTTTGTAAAATACAAGTATATATTTGATGAAAATTTGTTTTTGTATGGCTGAACTGAGCATGATTTTTTTAATGTTTTGCTTAAAATATTTAATGAATATTAGCAAATACATGTCGATTTGATGTCCTTCTACGAAGTAGGCAGTTGGATTTTAAATCACATGATAATTTGGCCAAACTAGCATCCTGAAAGATTGTCTGACCTTCAATTCAACAATATGGGTTAAATTCACGGCTTGAATATTCATAGTGGCTCAAAAGCCACATTGACCATAATTAAGTCTCATGCAAAAAATTAACTGTTTTGCAATAAACAAATAACTTCATACTTTGCTGTTGGAAATGTCTACAAATAATATACTATTAAATTATAATATGTTTTACATCATAAAGTAAGCAAATGTAAAAGGTATTTGTCAAAACAATTTAATAAAATTATGACAGTTAGAAAAAAAAAGCTTAGTGTTTATAAATCAATGATTATGCTCTCTTTTTTAAATAGTCTAGTATGTACATACATATGAACAAACTATTCACAGTATATTAAGTATATATGAATAAATTAATGTTCTAGATTTTAAGCTTTTTATAATTTTTTAAAAATATGCTCTGGGAATTTTTAAAATTTATTAAAAACCGTCTATTTAAAAAAACAGCTTTCTTTATCCTATTCCAGTTAATATCTTATATTGTTAATATCAAGCTTTTAAGTATTTATACTGGCATTAGTATTTATATTTTGTAAATAAGTATTTAGAAATATGTAACTATGAACATTAATAAAATAATAAAAAATTTGAAGGTTAACAATTTTTTTAAAAAAAAAATTATAAAAAATTATTTCAAAATTACTGTACTATTGAACTGTTAGAAAAATTTAAATAATGTAATTTGTAGATTAAAATAAATGAGATTATTAATTTTTTAGTAGAAGAAGCCCCCCCCCCCTACCCAAGTTTCTTTGACTGTATCAAATTTTCTTTCACTGTAGAAAATGATTTTTAAAACATTAATTACATGAGAAATTAAGAAGCATCGTATGGTTTCAAACCTTATATATCACAAATAAGTTTTTGTAGTTTCTAAACTTTAATTTTTAGAAGTTATAATACATAAAAATCTTTCATTTACAATATAATAATCTGCACTTATTTAAGTCCAGCATTATACAAAATAACACTTATTTGCAAATGTATAATCATTTTTCAGCTACATCTTTCATATGAAGGATTCTTCAGTTAAGCATTTTTAATAAGAGTAGTTTGCTTTGTATTTCTCTTTTTGGTCATGATATTTTTATCTAGTAAAAATTTTACTCTAAAAATTAAAAATGTTTGAATAATTAAAAATCAAAAACATTTTTTGTGAAAAGAAAGATATCTTTCAGATAGGTTGACAAGCATGTTATAAAATATGACTACCCCTAGAAGGTAAGAAAGTTATTGAACTATTATCCTGAAAGATGTGTTAATGTTTGTTTTTACTCTAATTAGAATTTCTTCTTTATTACTCTCATCATTTCTTCATAAATCTAAAAATTCACCATTAACTTAAATTTTTAGATTTATGTAGAAATGAAGAACCAAAAATGAGTATTTGATGAGTTCACTGAGTTATAATGTCAATTAAAATTACTGGCTGTATTCTTAAAAGTATCAACAAATTAATTTAACTGAGCCATTCCTATTTTATGTTATATATTAATAATTTCATATAAAGGATTATTCAATCAGGAATCAAACCAATTTGATAGTTCAAATATTATTTTAGAATATTGCTTTTTTATATAAAATATTTGAAAAATGCAATTTTTAAATTTTCTTCCTGAAAGGGAATCAAAATAATTTGAAAATTAAACAACCCTGACTAGAAATTATTTAAGTCACTTGAAAGTAGCAAAATTAGGCAATAAATTATATGTAAAGTTGAATAAAGATAGCCATTTAACTTAAGAATTAGATCTTTTTTCCTGGCCTTCAGGAATTTGTGAGTTTGAGCTCTACTTAGGGTTTGTATAATAGTTCAGATTCCATTTTAAACTGTAATTTACAGTTTAATTATTTCTCATTAGAAAAAACTAAATGTTCTTACATTTTTCTTATAAATAATAAAAATGTAAGAGCAATAGACATCTTACATTTTTATTATTCATGCTTTATTGAAAAAAAAATTGGAATTGTTAATACCAAGTTCAATTAAAACTGAGGCTATAAGTTTAATTGGTTTTAATTTTTGTAATATTCTATTATTACATATTTAAATATTTTATCATATTATTGTCAAATAAACTTAACTTTTTTACCAAAATACTGCTGAAACTTAAAACTATCAAGGCCAAAAAAGCTAATTTATGTTGCCTTATTCATAAAAATTCACATTTTTAATATGTGAATTCAGACTTACACTATTGGTATGTGTATATCTAAAGTTTGTGTCATACTTATCGCTATAATTTTAAAGTGTTAATAGAAAGGAATAAAAATTTTGTAATATAACATTTTATTAGAATGAACCATATACAATAAAAATATTCTAAATACGAAATTTAAAGTAAGTCATTAGAATATAAAATATCACTAACCTTCTCATTAAAATATAAACAAAACTGGTAAGTACTTACACCAAACATATTTAAGATATTCTAGTATAAAACTCAAAATTAAGAAGCATAATACTTAAGCTCTAACAAAAAGTATAATCAATACTGGCTTGTAATGTCAAAGTTATTGCAAAAACAGCACCATCTAAATAACATGCTCATAATATAACAGCATAAGTCATTCCACTAAGTCTCACAGTAAGCAATTCAATGCTAATCAAACATGATTTTGAGATTCATAAAATATATATAAACAACAACCATTGGCACACATAACTCATGCCGTATTTAAAATACATAATGTGCATTTTTAATCAATGTACTTCAAAAGTATTTAATACACAATGAATATTCTAATATCGATAAAAGCATTCAGATCAACTCCCAAGAGCAATCTTGATATTAATAGCTTAGCTGTTATAATATTAGAATGAAATTATGTATCACATTTTCTTATGTGCATTCAAATTTAACAATTTTATATATATATAAAATAATGGAATTTTGATTGGAAATGGGGTTTGAGAAATATACAATTATACACAACAATAGAAAATTTAATATATCCCTTTTTAAATTTTTTATATCTTATTTCAACAATCAATCATAAAATAGAAACATCAATTACCAAAGGTATTTATAAAAATAAAAATCACTTTAAATAAGTAATGCCAAATATCACAGAAAATAATAACAGATCAAATTAAAGATTAATTCCATGATCAATTAAGATCAACATATAAAGAGTTTCTTAATTCATAAAATGTTGAAAATAAAAATTTAAAAGTATAACAATCTGTAATCTCATTTAATAAAAATAATTTTCTCACTACTCATGGCACTTCAGTTATAGTAAAGTAATATAGCCCCAACCATAAATCAAATAATAAGCTTAGTAGAACTCAAACAAAGTATTTTTATTTATCAATCTGACTTTTCAATATCTTTTCTCCATGACTGATGCAAGCAGCAAAACGAGCTGCTTCAGGATCTTTATTAGAAGTGGATATTGCTACAACTTGAGAGTTATTTAAATAATATGCAACAAATTGCAATTTGTCAAGGTCACCTTTTATTACAACTTCATCAAAACTCTTAGCATAACCTGCATAGCGAAAATTTTTACCACACATAGCACTCCAAAAGAAGGGCACAGACTGAAATGTTGTGCCTTTTCCTGCCATATTTAAAGCTGCTGCTCTGCCATGAGCAAGAGCCATTTGCCAATGGCATATATTAACCCTTATACCATCATATGTGAGAAGAGGAAATTCTACAATATCTCCAGCAGCATATATTCCTTTGATGTTGGTTTCTAGCATTTCATTAACAAGAATATGGCCTTTATTATTCATTTCTATTCCAGATTCTTTCAAGAAATCAGTAGCTGGTTTAACACCAATGCCAACAACACATACATCTGCAGGTAATTTTTCACCTGATGATAATTCAACACTGGACAAGTGACCATCAGAGCCATTGAAATGAGATATATCTTTCTCAAAATGAAAAGAAACGCCCTTTTCTTCGAAGATTTGCCTAATTCGTTGTCCAATTTCAGATCCAAATACATTGGCAAAAGGTACAGGACTGCGTCCAACTATTGTAACTGAGGAAGCTTTTCCAATTAGATAGGAAGCAACTTCCATACCAATGAAAGATGATCCAATTATGACAACATTCTTTCCAACAGATTCTTTAGCAATCTTCTGTCCATCTTCAGGTGCCCGAAGATAGAATATGTTGCTCAAGTCAGAGCCAGGAACTTGCATAGTAACAGGCTGGCCACCAGTAGCTATTAAAAGGCTCTCATACTTAACTTTCAGTTTACCATTATTGCATGAAATCCATTTGTCCTTGGTATCAATTGATGTGACTTCCATTTCTGTCATAACAGATATATCAGCTTTCTTATAAAATTCAGCATTTCTTAAATAAAGATCCGATGGCTTACTGTCAAGAGCTTTGCTTAGCTTTGGTCGATCATAAGGAAGGTGCTTTTCTCGTGTGATCAAGATGATTTTGCCACTGAAGCCTTCTTGTCTCAAAGTTTCCGCACATACTTGTCCAGCAGCACCTCCACCTATTATTACAAACGTAGACGGATTACAATGGGAATATTTTGTCAGTTGTTTCTGTCGTTTACTACTTTTCAAAGCAGACACTGCAGCTTTTACTTTCACATCGCCATTTTCAACAGTTACTTGATAACAAGGCAAACTGTCCAAGCCGGGAAAATCTTCTATATCACCAGTTTGAGTGTCAAAGCAAGCACCATGCCATGGACACCTTATTTTACCACCCATCAAAACACCGTTTTTTAAGGGTGCTCCATAATGAGTGCATTTTGGTCCTAATGCAGAATAAGTTCCGTTTTCTTTTATAAGTAGGATTTTACCATCCTCGCCCATTTCAAACTCTGCCATTTTACCATCTTCAAATTCATCGTCTCTACAGACGACTTTTTCCACAAAGCTCTTGTCCGATGTCATTTCAGAATCTGAACCTTTCCCTCCTATCTTGTATTCACGTTTCTTTGATCCCAAAGCACCCATTATGAAATTTCGATTCGGTTTATTTGAGTTTGTAAACACACATCAACAAGTGGGCGTGGTGATTTGCTCCAATAACTTTACTCACAGTTACAGTTAATATTTCACAAGTCTTGCATCCCTCTCCTCAATTATAAAAAAACTAAACCCCATATGTATTTCAATCACTTAGTAGTTCTAATTCAAGAATAGTAATTTCGATGACAGCAGTTTTGATTTGGTTGTAGCACTGAAGCTTGCAATAGTATCACTACCAAAGATCTATGAGTGGCTCTATGATTAATATTTTCCTAATATTAGATTTAATTTTGACGAAGTAAAAGATCATTAAGCAGTTACTAATTTTTAAAATTAAGCCCTATTTTAATAGATTTATTACAAAGGAGATTTGGATGGAATCCTTTGTATATTTAGTTGGACTTTGCTTTATCTAACTTTGCTCAAAAGGCTGCTAAATAGGTGCAAGACATCCTATTGAAAAGCATTCTAAAAAATTTAGCTTGGTAATTTGCGGGCTCTTAACCAATAAATTTTTAAGGTAATTACTTAGGGTTTTTTCTAGAAATATAATACGAGAAACTTATTAATGTAAAAATTTTTAATGTGAAATGGATGATAAATTTAGAGTAATGTATTATTCAAATTATCGAAAATTAAAATTCCTTATACGTGGTTCAAAGTTATAAAAAGAAATTGAAGAATTTTATATTTTTACTTTATCTAACAAATTAAAATTATGAATTTTAAATTTAAATAATCTATTTTTGAACAAATATTTTCTTCGACGTATACACCGTTTGACATCACACTAAGATATTTCCTGTTATTCGAAGTAAAAAAATAGATTGCATGAATATTGCAATTTGGCCTAGATAGCCCTGATAATGAACCAATAATGGGCGTCAATTTTTTCCCAATATACAACATGCCAAAACAAATTCAATAATGAGCGTGCCAATATAAGTTCAATATTGGATCTATTATTCGAGAGCCAAGTTGTCTCCAATACTAGGCATACAAAGTTAAGCCCTATTAGTCCTATAATGGGAGTCAAGATTTTCCCAATAAGCCAATGTTGGTCCTATGAAGGTAGCCAAATTACTACCAACTTTGGGTATGCCAAGATTCTGCCAAAATATAGTATAAAAAGTTTCAATATGGCTACCTATTTGTCTAAGCTGTTTCATTGATTTTTGTTTATTAAGAATTTACTTGCTCATTGAGATTAAATTCCCTTAATTCAAATGTATTTTGAAACTTTGATTCTTGAAGTTTAATCGTCACCTTTTAATTTGTTATCTATCAACAAATCATTTAATTTTTTTTTCTTTGTCAAGGATGATTTCAAATAGTAGCCATGTGTGTATGTTTGTAATAACAAAGTTTAATTACAATGAAAATTTATTATCTATTTTTACTTAAGTCAAAAGTGAATTCTCCCCCTAAAATTATAATCAAAATATTTCATATTTTTATCTTTAGATATATTGTGTATTTTTCACATGTTGTTGTTCTGTACATCAATAACTATGAAATTACTCCAAAATACAATATTATTGTTATAAATGATGTAACAATAATAACTTGGCTGTACAAATATTTATTTATTCACTTATAAATTTCCTATAAATGAATTTACAGAATATTATTCTAAAAAAGTATTGTTACGATTTATATAGCTTCAATGCACTTTAGAAATGTTCCTGGAATTTAGTTATTTTGTTATTTCCTACGATGCAATTATGTATATAGTACTTCTTTGCTGCTTTTTATAATATCTAAATACTTAAAGTTTCCATTCATTTTATCGACATACTTCTGTAAAGTTATGCATTTAATTCGGATTATATTTGTGATAAATGCTGATTTGAAAAAGCTGCTCATTCGTTTGCTTTTTCAAATCATCAACGTTTGATTACCATGAAAATTTCTATTTTTTAGAATTTATTTATGTATTTAAAAGTCTTATTATATTACGATTTATTTGGCTTCACAGCCCTAGATTTTTTACTTACACATTTTTTATGTTTTCTACATTGCCATTATTTTAGCTATATTTCTAACTTCTTAATATTTATAGTTTCCAATCGACTTATTGATATACTTCTTCAGTAAAATGTTTTTATTTGAAATTTTGGTTTGGAATTTTATTTGGAATTTTATTGGAAATTTTATTAATTGGAAATTTTATTTAATTGGAAATTTTATTTGAAATTTCTTTCGCAAAAAATTGCTTAATTGCTCAGCTACTTATAGGTAAATTACTAACTATATATTTTTTCTTAGAAAAAATAAATTGCTTAATTAGAAGACAACACACACACAATTATGTGTGTTACCAGTGCATATGCCGCCCAACCTGTCTAGTGGTTAGCGAACCTGACTACAGATGGGTGGGACCTGGGTTCGAATCCTGGCTCGGGCATGGATGTACTTTCTCTCTCTCCTTCTTGTCTTTGTCCTTTCTTTATGTGAATGGTTGCCTACCCTATAAACGGGTACTTATAGCATGTGTGTACTGAGGAAGTCGGACTCCACACCAAATATGGTTCAATTGGAAAAGTGGAGCAGCGCACCCCATATTGCCAGCCTGGCTGGCACACGACAACAACAACCAGTGCATATTAAAAACAGCTTTAAATTTCTAGTTTAAATTTTACTATGCTGGAAAATTTTATTATATTAATTAATTTAAATCAAATGAATAAAATAATGTATAAAATATATATAAATCCGAAGAAAGTATTTACTCTTATGATTAGCTAAATTTTATCTATTTTATATTGTACTAAAAATTACACTGGATAAATGAAATGTTAAAAAAACTTTATAATTTATGATTTTAATGAGTTATAGATCATTATAGGTTTTTATATAGTAGACCATCACGTTTTTTCAATTTTTATATATTATTTATTAAGAAATGTGTGCAATAAAATAAAAGTAGTTCAACATGTTTACATTAACCATTCTTTATTTTTCTTATTAAATTATAATTACTTTCAATATAATAAACGCATTAAGTTATCTGCATTTTAAATTTCTAGCATAAATTTACTTAAAGAGACTTGTTTGTCTATAACATACCAAGTTTTCCTGCCTTTTAGAATGAATGAAATGAGAAAAGTTGTTAACAAAAATATTCAAAATATGTCTTCTCATCATCTGGAATTCTATCATGTGGAATACATGTAGTGAAAATATAAAGACAGTCCTTTGATGCCAAATTAAACGCAAGTGCAAATTTAAGGAAAGCCACCCAACCTGTATAGTGGTTAGTGTAACTGACTACGGATGGGGAGGACCTGGGTTCAAATCCCAGCTAGGGTATGGATGTACTTTCTCTCTCCCTGTGTTTCTTGTCTTATCCTCAGATGATGGATGAATGTGGCCCGCACTATACGGGTTTGTGGTGGTGTGGCGTGGGCTATGCTACTCGTACCTTCGTGACTTGGCTCACAGGTGTCCACCGGGTAACAATAAGATGAGTAGCAGCTTCCGGCCTTGTTGCGGCAAAAGGGCTAATGTACAAGATTATATGTTCAAGGATTCTCGCCATTAGAAGTAAAAAAAAAAAATTTAAGGAAACTATAAGACATATACAAGTGATATCTTGTATAATCATGTCATCAATTTTTATTTATTTATTTTTTTTTACAATGGCATGAAATTAAAGCAGTAGCCTATTCTCTTAATAGTGGTCCCTTTGCCTTTATAAATCCATAATGCATTATTTACTGATGCATTCAGTTTCCAGCTAATTTGTAATGCTTTACTAAAGTAATCAATTTAATTATGTAAGTCATTTAAATAAGTAAATTGATTGAGTAGCATAATGCTAATTTTGTAACTGAATAGTGAAGGAAATTATTGTTACTAATTGATACATGAGATTAAAAAGCATTTTATTAAACAAAATTATCCAAACTAAAAAAAATTATCAAGGTCATGGCGTTAATATGGAAAAAGGTGCTCATAAAAAATCGGATGCTATTTCCATTTTTCATCTTATTATTTATATTGCTCAAGTATTTTCTAAATAAATGAATTTTATAACTCAAAATTCTGAGTATCCTAGAAGTAATATAATTGTTTCATTCATTCTTAAAAAAGGAATAATTTAATTTTTTAAAATATTGGCCCCATAAATAATCACTCATTATTAAAAAAACATAAGAATTTAAATTTGTAACTACTTTATTTGTAAACTTAATAATAATTACAACAACGAGCTAAAACAGAGCAGCAGCAACTCCAAAAAAAAAAAAAAAAAAAGACATTATTGGGAGAACTTCCTTGTTGCGCGTAGCGCCATCTACCCTAGGTTTTACTGGGAAGGTAGCTGTAGTTATAACCGCTACACACTCCCCCTACACCTTCAAAGTCCGTCTCGGCAAGGTGATGTAACATGGACAGTTTTTTTTTACTCTGTCCAGCAGTCTTATTAAAAGACTGTTTTGGAGGTTTGCCTCTTTTCCTTAAAGGAACCACAGGAGAATGGTTTTGAGAAATGTTCTGATAAGGTGTTAGTGCCGAAGCATGGTATCCACCTAAGGGTTCATCAGGTTTGTCACAACTGGCTCTTACAAAAGTAGTAGGTGATTTTTGGGATAACATGATGTAAGGTCCATCTTTTCTAGGCATAAATTTCTCACTTTTATTTTTGGCTAGCTTTACTTAACGGGTGGAGTTTTACCCAAACTAAGTCATTGAGTTTGTAAGCAGGATTTGCTTTACGTGATTTATCTGCATGTTTTTCGGCGATCTTGACTTTTTTTGATATTTTCTTTAATTTGTGATATATATTTTTCAAAACGTTTTAAATAAGGAGTGAATTCTGGCACAAAATTATCGTTATGGATAACAGTACGCAGATCAGAATTCGTAATTCTCTGGCAAAGTTTAGATAAGCTGCCGTACAACCAGTAGTTTCGCATTTTGCAGTGTTCATTGCGAATCTAATAGCTGGTAACTCTTCACTCCAAAATGTATGGTTGTTACCTACTATCATTGCCAAAAGGAGCTTCAAATCTCTGTTTTTTCGTTTTACAGGATTGACCTGTGGATGGTAAACAGGCATGAGACTTTGATTGATGTTCAAAACAAAATATAACTGTTGCATTATTGCACAGACAAATTGTGTCCCATTGTCACTTATTACCAGACGTGGTATTCCATATCTTAAAAAGACTTCACTTAGCAATACTAAAGCACATTCTTTAGCAGTAGCTTGCTTTAATGGAAATAATTCAACCCATTTCTGGTACAGGTATTTGCAATAAAGCAGCAGGTTTTTGGATCTATTATTGGTTATTGCTTTGTATTTGATGCATTCTGCACAACTTTTGACATAATGTGAAATATATTTTTGCATTCCAGTCCAGTAATATCGAGATGATATTCGGAAAAAAGTACCATCAGCTTCGTTATGCGCTGTTGTAGGAGCGTCATGGTGAAGCTTAAGGACTTGTTCTTTTTCATGAGAAGGGACAACCAGGGCTTCTTCAGCTTTAGAGTACTGTGAGTAACGATACAGTACACCTTGATTCAAGAGGTCCGTCCAATTCGCAAAGTCAACAGTTTTGTTAATATCTTCCAAACAATCGATGATCTTCTTTAACTCAAGATCTTTCAATTGTTCCGTTCTGAGTTCACGAGCTATTCTGGATGGGACATCAATAAAAATTCTTAAATTACAAGTTTTTTCATCTTTTCTGATCCTTGTTTTCCGTAGGTCTGGAGAGCATGTGGGCCCCAACATTACATTTTCCTGGAAAATGATCTATCTTCAAATTATACGATTGAATCTGAAGTGCTCATCTGGTCCTTGTTTTCCGTAGGTCTGGAGAGCATGTCGGCCCCAACATTACATTTTCCTGGAAAATAATCTACCTTCAAATTATACGATTGAATCTGAAGTGCCCATCTGGCTAATTTTCCAGTGAGTGATGCTAAAGTCATTAACCACTTTAAATTGTTGGTGGTCTGATGCTACTGTAATAGCTAAGCCTTCAATATAGCCTCAAAATTTGTTTAAGGCCCATACGACTGCTATGGCTTCTCGTTCTATTGTCTCGTTCTACTGCCGAGGAACAACCAATATAAAAGTCTACCGGCATATTATATTGGTTGTTCCTCGGCAGGACTTTCACCTTGTAGAAGAATTGAGCCTAAAGCTTTACTACTTGCATCCGTTCGAATGATAAAAGGCATTGTAGGATCAATTTGTTTTAATACTGGTGGGGTTACTAGACATTGTTTTAAAGTTTGAAAGGCTTGATACTCTGTTTCAGTAAATTCGCACGTAATGTTCTTCTTTGTCAAATTGCTAACAGGGTCTAGCGATATTTGAAAAATTCGGGATGAATTTTCTGTACCATGAACAAGTTTGCAAAAATTATTGCAACTACTTAACATTTCTTGAACAAGGAATGTTTTGTATTGCTGCTAATTTATCTTGATCCATTTCTATTCTATTAGGAGTGATCCACAATCCAAGATATTTTACACGAGAGCATGCAAATTTACACTTACCTCTATTTGCTGATAATTTAAATTTTCGAAGTCTATCAAACACCATTTTTAAATCTTGAATATGCTGTTCAAAAGTTTCAGATAAAACAAAAATGTCATCCAAATAGACTAGGATATTCACTGATGGAAGTCCATTGCGGAACTTATCCATGAGACGTTGAAAGGTTGTTGAAGTGTTTTTTAAACCAAATGGCATTCTTTTATACCTAAATGTACCAAACGGGCACACAAGTGCAGTTTTGTCTTTATCCTCAGGATTAACCTCAATTTTATGATATCCAGTCTTTAAATCAAGACAAGATATAAAAGCTGTGGATTTCGCATCGTGCAAAAGAGTAACCGTAAGAGGCGGTGGATACTTATCAGGTACAGTTATCGCATTCAGATTACGATAATCTATACATAATCTAATAGTTCCATTAGGTTTAGGGATTAAATCGACCATGAACACCGGTGATGTATATGGTGATTCACATTCTTCTATAACATCATTGGCTAAAAGTTTATCAATTTCTCTTCTTAAAATCTCTTTGTTTTTAGGAGAAAGTCTATAAGGATCAGATGCAACTGGTGGATGGTCACCTGTATTGATATAGTGTTTTACATAAGGAGTCGGTTCTCCCCCTAACCAAAAAATATCTTCATTTTCATTAATCAGGGCGATTAAATGATTTCTATATCAAGAGACTGCCCTTCTTCTTCTCGCAAACAAAGATTATTAGCTTCAAGTATAGCAGTAGAATTGCTTTGTACCCGAAAATCATTTGTACTTGAATTCATATGACAAGGGCTACTATTGACTACGACTGGAATGTCATTTCTTGGTAGGGATAAATTTTTTGCAAATTATATTTTATTGCTTGGTTTATCACCAAAATACTAGCAATTGTGTTTCATGTCCATCACGATTCCTGATTTTCTCAAAAAGTCAACACCTAAGAGTAGCCTTTGCATGTGGCAAAAAAAATATATTGATTCGGAAAGTTCGTCCATGAACAGTGATTGGCACTGTAGATTCTTAACAATTGATGTGGATTGTTGACCATCAGCCAGACACACAGTAAGATCAACTTCTATAAATTTTTGTCCTCGGTTCTTTAAAAAGTTAAACATCAATTCTCCACCATTGATTGGCTGGCTCCTGTGTCAGCACAAACTGTCCCTGTAGCCTCATAAACATCAATGTTAAGTAAAGCTACTGGAGAGGTGATACAAGTAAATATCTGTTAGCATTGACACATGTGCACCGTCTTTCTTAAAAGAGCACTTCGGACATTTTGCTTTTATAAATCTTGGATAACCACATCCATAACAATAAACATATTTCTCAATATTTCGTGATGGCATATAGTTTGAGTTGGAAACGGTCGTTTCTGAACATTTCTTCAGGCTCTCTCGCTGATAGTTTACCTATATCACTTGGAAGTACAGCTAAATGTGATACCCAATAATCTGTAGATATATTTAAAAGCTTCATCTGTCTTTCAAACATTGTTAAAAATAAAGTCATATCATCTGTATCAGAGATAAATGCAGACAGTTCTTAAATCAATCCGCATAGGAGAAGGATCAATGTGAGTGGGATGTGCAGTTGTAATAGAATTTGATGTTTGCAGCCTAAGCTTTTCAAGTTCGAATGCTCTTTCCTCCTCTAAACGCTGATTTTCTTTTCATTCCTTTTCACTTCGGCATCTTCTAATTTTTTCCGATCTTCGACAATATTATTTAACGTATCTTTAAAAAACTCTTCGTTACCTTTAAAGAATGAGGATTTAGTGATTTTGTGAAGCAAATCAATGATTTTATTATCAGAAGTAACATTGAATGCGTAATTCTAATGCTAAATTATAGAGATCAATTTTCTTACCTATAGAGAGAAAAGCCATCTTTACCCTATGTTATTGTCAAAAAGAAATTACTATATAAATCAAAATTTATGTGATTACATATATGTTTAATCAATTAAATAATTACCTTCCCTTTTGAGGTAAATGTAAACAATATAGAATAAATATTCATAAAGACTTTATAAAAAATTACTTAAATAAAAAAATTATACTTGTAGGAAATGCAAAATATTATCATAATATTTACCAATAATCATGAATTAAAATATTAAAAATGTGAATTAAGATAGTTTCAAAACAGCTGCAATAACTGAACAAGTTATATAATCTTCACAATCTACATTTACAACCTATATATGAGATTAGTATGCAAATAACTATGACATTATAATATAATTAATGTTATACAATGTAAAATTTGCAAACATTTACCAAGTAAACCCTAAATAAACACAACATAAATAATCAATTAGCAAACAAGTTAAAAAAATAAGTAATTACACCTATGAAACACCAACACAATAATATTCTTAAAATGAATACAAAATTATACATCAGATACTGGGTAATAAAATATCACATGGGAAATTCTTATTTAAATAATTTTATAATACTACATGAAATATGATACTAAGCTCTCAACATAATGTAATGTACCGCAACAATGTTTTAAATGAGTTGGTTTTAACAAAAGAAAAAACATTTAACAAATATACATAATATATCGTTTCTATAAGAGAAAAATGAAAAAATGAATTCGTATAATAAATTAATATTGAAAACATTAATCAACAAATCAATTCTGGCGATTTATAAAATTTAGTATCAAGATATTGTTTATAAGTATGCTAGAACAAGAGATTGTAATATGTAACAAGGGATAAATTATTATTTATGAATGTATTTAAACAAAACTATATATATCAGGAATGGCCAAACTTTTGGGTACCGGGGTCTACTACACATTTAAAAATTCGAAGGCGGTCTACCAATGATAGAGCTTAATTAACGTACATATTTATTTTCGGTAACAAGAAAAAATGGTAAATTATGTAATTTTTCTAAAAAAAACTTAATATTAATATTTACAAAATAAAAATTTACTGACGAAAATAATCAAAGTATTCATATATCAAAAACTGACCATCCTATTCACCTTCCTTTAGTTGAAATTTGGCACTGTATATCTGCAAAAAGTTTATCATATTGTGGTTGGTACGAGCTTATTGCAATGCGTAAACATGAAATTAAATGTTCACTTGTTAAATGCGACCATTGTTTGCTTTTTGTTCATGGTTGAAAAAGCAGATTCGCAAAGATACCTCGATCCAAAGTATGTTTTCAAATACAAAATCAATTTGTAAATATTTGGAAACGTTTCCTCAGAAATTAATTTCCAAAAATCAGAATCGGTAAATATGCTCTGGATTTAAGAAATATATCGCATCTTAATTTATTAATTTCTTCCTTGACCGTGACTGATGTGATATCTATTAAATGTCCTATTTTTGTCAGATACTCCATCAATGTTGACATTTTCATTAAATAGAAATATCATAAAATTGAGTATTTCTTTCAACCTAATTAAGTCAGCGAATCTTCTTTCAAATTCTTCAAACAAAACATAAGTAAGTGTTAAGCGAAATCTTCTAAGTCTCGGTTTGGATTATGGCTGCACTCTTCCTCCATGTTTTTGAAGTTTCTCAATTCATGTTTTCTTAATTGAGATGCAAACCCTTCTATAGTTTTTTTAAAATTGTTTTAATCGAGCTCATCATATCCGTTTCAGGTTTAAAATCGTAAAACTTTAATCATAAATCTTTAAATCGTAAATCACACAGTTTGCACAGTTTGTTTTGGGTTTTAAAACGTAGACTGTAGTAAATTTTTATTTTAAATAATTCATTGATTCTATGTCATAAGTTAAATTGTTAATATCCGAGGTCATTATCGGGATGACCGCGTGGACTACCTAAAATGTCTTCGCGGTCTACCAGTCGACGCGGCCGACGTCTTGGGCACCCCTGATATATATCATTACATTTATTTTATTAACCTTCGAAATTGAAATTTTCTATCATTTAGAACTCTCATAAGTTATTGATAACTCTTTCTGTCGAGGGATTATTAGTAATAGGCGTAAATATCAAATATTAACGAAATAATAGAACAGATTTTCAAAAGATGAAATAAAAATATAAACAACGACGAATTAGCAATAAAGATTTTTTCATCAATTTTCCGGGTTAGAATACGATGCCAGTATTTTAATTCACTTTCAATGGCACTTATTCAAAATTTGTATTTTATTTATAAAACGAAAATACTGTTAGAACACAATTTTTCATTAATAGCACTACAATTCAAAACAAAACTTGGATAGGAAACCCAATTTATATATATTAATAATTCTAATGAAAAATATTTGCACACATATCTTTGATTTCATCGAATCGTAATATTCGAAATTTTACATATGAGGATTCACATGTGAATTTTCGCACTTTTCCTTTTTTGAAGATTTCAACAAAAAAATCACTCGCGAACAGCCGTGATGATGAGGTAATCATCACGTTGAGAATTTGATAACTAAAATTATTTTCAAATCTTTAAGATAATTTTTAAAATAAATGAAACAAAATAACGTTAAATTCATATGAACTGTTATAAATTACTCTATCTAATAAAATAGTGTTTTTTATAATATTTGCAAATGATATTAGCAAATTTCTATTAAAAAATATTAGAGGTTTTGATTTTATGATATTTACAAAACAGACAAGTACTTTGAAACATAATAATGAAAAAATTAAGGGTAAGCACAGGAAGACTATAGGAATGTTACCAAATCCATATAATTTAATTAATTTTTGTACCGAATCTATATAATTCAGAATAATTGTGAAGTAATTATTTTTAACAATTAATACTTGAATAAGCAATAATTTTTTGAAACATTGAAAATCTTTATGAAATTTTGAACATTTTATATATCAATATAGTAATTACAGATTTAAGAACGATGGTTATACAGAGGATATAAAGAGAGTTTATGTCATAAAATATAAAAAATACAATAATTTTTAGCTAACAATTCTGCTACAGATATGAAGAGTTTTCTTTACTTCACTATATATAATTATTTTAATTTACTCTTATTTAATAACTACATTAAACTACATTTGAATATTTGTCACTTTCTTGGAAAGCATTTGAAGCTAGGTCCGGGTAACCAAAAATTCTCTTCCATATTGATTTAACGGTTCTTGAATTTTAACAAATTTGTGTGAGCAGGTAAAAGTAGTGAAGAAATTTCATATCGCCAAGAAATATTCCTCCCGTACTGTTTTAGATGGATCAACCAAATTTTCTTAGAGTGTCACAAAAGACTTTCTCCAAGAGTCTCACTAAACATTTCTTGATCGTAGTATCTTTTGGCATGAAATATAATGACTACCTGACTTAAAGAACTGACAGTCCTGGGGCTTAAGCGGTTTTCAGGAGCGTCGCAGGGAGGGGCTTGTCCAACGACCTTTTTCAGTTTTTGAAGGGACAATTTTGTAAGATATCACGTACACCCTGTAACCTTGGTATTATGATCCGTGCCTAAGGGGAATGATATTGTGGTTATAGTCTCATAGCAAAGCCTCTAGTATGCCTGGCGAACTGCTACAGAACCTTGCTTTACCCAGTAATTCAGACAATGCTGGGTGGAATTCATATACTGAGCTTTATACTCTTCATACAGATAAATTCGCTGAGGTAGGCATATCTTTACAAGATAAGGAAATCCAGAGTAAGTTAACTAAAGGAGTAGAAATGATCTCTAATCCATTTACAACTAGAGTAGGGAAGAAGAGCTATTAGTAACATGACTACTCCTCTCTCTAGATTATATATATATATTACGTTGGGGAAAAAGTAATCCATTATTTTTTCGGTAGACGTCTGCAGTGATCGATATCTCGTGAAGTATCTATCAAACAATTTCAGATTTATGCTCGTTGGAAAGGTGACATTTGACACTAAAATATCCTCTTGCGATTTTTTGTTTGATTAATTCAGTTACGAGTACAAGGTTTTAAAAATGGAAGACAACAAATAGAAAATTCGATACACTTTCGTTTTTCTCTTGTAACAGTGAAAAAGATAGCCGGGTGGCTAAAATTGTGAAAGGTGTTTATCGTCCTATATAAGACTGTAACAACCAGTTACGTACAATTTTTGTTTCGTCGATTCCGTTTGGGTATTTGGATGCTAAAGATGCACCTCGCATGGATACAACATTGTCGATTATGTCTATAAAATATCAAAAATTATCAAACTTGACAGCATGTCAGCAGTCGTAACTTCGCACAAGATCTAAAAATCTACATGAAAACTGTTTTAAACCTTTTTACAAAGCGAATCTGAAAAAGGTTACAAAAAGTTCACATAAAATAATGGATTTCTTTTTCCCCAACCTAATATTTTCACTTTGGTAATATAACTACTTTAAATAATATTTTTATTAAAACTATTTTCATGTTTTTTACATAAGGCTTCAATATTTTTTTGTTGTGAACATATCCTTTATTGCACAAATGAAATTAAGAGCGTTTTTAAATATTTTTATGGAAAGGAATAATCTAAAATTACAGTTTTGATGCTATATTCTGCTACTTTTAATGCATTATAAAACAATATTACAGGACATAACTGCAACGTTAATAAGAATAAGAAATATTTGAGGACATTACATAATTAATTTTTATTGAGGAGGCAAGTAAGTATAATATTTTCTGAAATTCTAACAATTAAAAAAGGAATAAAATTTCGTATCAAATATACTTTCGTTTAATTTATAATTTCAACTGGGCATATAGTAATATTTGAAGTCATTGTATATTCATATATATCTTTCAATATTATAAAGCTACAGGTAAATACGACTAATTATATCTGAGTTTAGCTGATTTAAATAAAATTTTTCCTAATATATTTATTTTAAAGAAATTCTAAAATACTGTTAATGATATCATCAATATTAAAAATTTTAAAATTTGTTTGTCTAACTACTTGGCACTTAAAATATGACAAATCAATTACAAAATTTATATCATTTCAAAATTATTTTCTTATAACCAACAATACTTTCAAATTTAATTTGCTTGAAGAAATGCAGTCAAAAATTAAAGTGTTAATTTTAGATTTAATAACGAGTTAAAGATAGCATTAACAACCTATTTATTCGAACATGTATATAACATGAAAAATTGCAAGTTAATAGATAATGTATTAATATTTACTGAATACAAAATTAATATTAATCGATACTTATGTTATCGCATAAATGTACACAGTAAGCAGAATCCATAAAATAGTAGATTGTGAAAGGAAAAAAGTAAGGTTTATCCCAAAAATCAATTTTACTGGAAGAAAAATGTAAATTATTTTTGAAAAGCTAGGAACTCGAAGAAATTAGTATCTAGTTTTCGGATAAAAAAATGTGATTAGGAAAAATTAACGATTTAAAGTATTTTCTTTTAGCTTTGTATGAAATATTATTTTACTCAATAAAATCAGTTCTCATGTACAGAATATCTAAAAGCAAATCAAATGAAAGCATAAAATTAAGAAGTTATCAAATAGTGAAGTATTCTATCGGCATTTTAACGTATTTTAGAAAGTTATCATATTGAGAAAACTGCAGTCAAGTTTGCTTCAGTGAGCAAAATGAAAAATTTTCAAAAAACTAGAAAAAAAATTTTTTTAAGGTTAAATGTAGAACAAAAAAAAGGGGGTATTCAATGGGATGCAAATTTTTCCCGCACTGTCAGTAGTTAGAAATAAATTATAATTTAAAAAAATGGAAAGAATCACACATCTCTAATTTTAAAGCGAGCACAGATCCGGAACAATGAGCATTGAGTCGTAAATACGCTTTTACAGTGAGTTCAAAACAGCCTCAATTAAAATTTACATTAATTACAAATGACGAATTACGGTATATTGGGGAAAATGAAAACACGTTTGCTACAGTGAGTAAAATAACACTTTCAAAAATAAAAAAAAATTAAATACTGTTATTTTTTTTTTAAATAGAAAATAACATTGTGAGAATGAATACAACAGAGGATATTTATTGGCCAAACGTAGCTTTTCTCTAATCCCAGTGACTAAGCATTGATGTCGATTTTAAAAAAGGGAAACAAACTACATTGTGCACTAGAAAAATTACAGTGATCTAAAATAAATATTAATTACGGTTTAAGAGTGAATTAAAATCGCTGTAATGAAAATCTCGAAATTAGGTTTAGCTCTTGCTTTAAATTAATCAGAGGATGCCTGCTGGCCTAAATTTTCTTCCTTTCCGAGTAGTCAATCTGGATAAAAATTCATCAGATAAACAAAAAAGGATATTCTTTAAATTTGGGAAAACTTCTTTTTCTTATTCATGAACTTAGAAAGGCAATTTATTTTATTTACTTATCTTTAACATAAGGCGATTTTAATAAATAAAAAAATAAAATAAATAAAAAAATAAATAAAAAAAATCGAATGTATTTGTAGGAACATTATTTACTTATTACTAACAAGATGATAATTAAGCATTTGAATTACAGATGTCTAATTTCATCATTTTTGAATTTTATGCCTACAATTCGATATGTACATGCAGAAATAAGAGCTTATTTATCACGATCTTACGTAAACTTTAAGATCTTGATGAAGAAAATATTTAAAATATATTTTCGAATTAAAAAATGAAGAAATTTCCGAAAAGTTAGTAAATTATATTTTTAATTAATTAAAGAAAAGACTAAAATTCCTAAACAGAAACTCTTTTGATATTTTTCTGAAATGACAAAAAAAAATTTTGTTAAAAACTTTTTTTTTTCTAAAAAAAATAAATAAATAAAAAAAAATAAAAAAATAAAACCGAAATGTTTATTGTCACTGAAAAAAAAAAAGAATTTATATCAACTTTTTTCAAATAACAGCATAAAGCCTTAGAGCAAACGATATTATCTCGCCAATAAAATCTAATGAAGAAGAAAGCTTGCAGGAGGCATAGAGTTATTAAATCCTTAAAAATGAAAATAAATGAACCCATTTTGCAAAATAATAGTTTTACTCATCAAAAATATAGAAGTCCATGCTACTAAGGGAACAAAATGTTTTCCGCTATAACAACAGATTTTAAAACTGAAAAATAGTATTGACGAATTTATTTAAGGTAAATCATAAGCAGAATCAAGTAATTTCATTATTAATATTCATTTTTTATGAGTTATGTGTTATTCATACATATATTCATATACATTATTTTTTTATCATTATGTTACAGATTTTATTTTTATAATATTATGTGATTTATAATTATATAAACTCATTTAAGAAGTTTTCATTACAATTACAGTACATACACCAATAAAATTTTCCTAGTTTAAATTTTATATTATGTAGTTAATCATTTCCAGAAACATTTTAGTTTTATTGATGAACACAAAATTTTCGCAAGTAATACTACTAATATACAGGGTGATCCAAAAGTCAGGACGAACTTTAAAAATGAATAATTCGAAAACGAATCAAGATAAAAAGATGCGGTTTGCACCAAACTGATGAAAAAGAAACCGGGTTTTGTGTGGCAATGAAAAAAAATTAGTTCTGTTTGCGACCAACAGATGGCGCTATAGTGTTTTATTGCAACAAAAGATGATTTACAAATGAAAAAATGATTAATGAAGTCAGATTAATTGAAGTCCGAAAAATTTGAAGCTACAGGTTCTTTGGCGTCACGTCAAAGAAGTGGACGTCCCTCAACTGCAGTTGCTGATGCCACGACAGTGGAGCAGACGGTGCAAGCCATGTCGGTGGTTGCTGCACACGGGGAGTGCAGTGTTCGAGAAGTTTCGAGGCAGAAAGGAGCCTCCAGATCTCCAAGATCTCCCGATCTCACACCCTGTGACTTTTGGCTGTGGGGCTTCTTGAAGTCAAAAGTGTACCGCAACCAACCGACATCACTTGAGGCACAGAAAGATGCCATCCACCAAAATGTGTCTGCCATAACGCAAGAAATGCTACTAAATGCTGTGAACGGTGTGGTGACTCGTCTCACAGCTTAACTTCTGAATGATGGACAGCACATTGAACATTTACTGTAGTAGGTACTAATTAACTGTAATTAATCTGACTTCATTAATCATTTTTTCATTTGTAAATCCTCTTTTGTTGCAATAAAACACTATAGCGCCATCTGTTGGTCGCCAACAGAACTATTTTTTTTATTGCCACACAAAACCCGGTTTCTTTTCCATCAGTTTGGTGCAAACCGCATCTTTGTATCTTGATTCGTTTTCGAATTATTCATTTTTAAAGTTCGTCCTGACTTTTGGATCACCCTGTATATTCATTATCGTTTAGTATTTTTAACATAAGAATAATATTTTTACATGAATCAATGGAGCATATTTTACTTAGTTTTGAAATTTTGCCTCTTTGCAAATTGCACTTCATAGCAAATATCAGTAATTATTAATACTAATCCTAATGGATAAATACTGTTAGCAAACAAATAATTCATATTAGAACATTAAAATTGAAAAGGAAAAAATTCTTTTTTCATACTAAATAAGACAATGTTTTACAGAATATAATGCATATTATAAATTTTGTGTTTTTTATTATGGCAAGAATTTGCCCAAAAATCACTTTTAATTTGAATTTGATGGTAATTATATCTTTGTGAAACCAAATTTATTTATACACTTAAAACATGATTTATAATAAATAGAAAAAATATCTACACGTTGGTAGTGTTTACAACCACAGTGATTGATAATATAACATCTTAACGAAAATAAGCCTAGCTGGCTACCGCTTTGACATTCGTTTCAATAGTTCGCGGGCTTGATTCCCACCTTGGCATAGATGTTTGGAATGATTCAGAATCCACTTTAAATTGTAGGCTCTTTCTGATCAGACCACTTGTGCGAAAATGAACATTCACCGTCCAACACTCACAAACTTAACAACCATAATAATATAAGATTATTATTCAATACACATTTTTACATATTTTATTCATTATCTCACTATAATAGTACGATGGCAGTACTTCGCTTCCCATGGAATTAACTTGCATTTTAGATTTAGTTGTTTAAATTGCACTAGAGCTACACAGTGAATTATTGGTGACAATCTGGTATATATATCCTCAGATTATTATTATCAAAAAAGTTTTTAGTTATGCAAAGGTTTTTTTTTTTTTAACCTACTGCGATTTTTTAAAGCTGTAGTTTTTATTTATTTATTTGCTTATTGATTTATTTAAATATTCTGCAAAGATTGTTTTTATAACATTGCCAATGAAAGAATCTGTGCAAAATATGGGTAATAATCTATTGTTGTGCCAATTTTCAATATTATACTCTAATAGACAAGTTATAGCTGTAGAATCTTCACGGTACTTATGCATATGAAACTGATTAGTTAGCTCCATTCAAATTAATAAATTAAAAAGATGATGCATTAACTGAATTGGCCAGAACATAAATAAAAGCACACACACACACACACACACACACACACACACACACACACACACACACACACACACACACACACACACACACACACATACACACACACACACGCACACACACACACACACACACACACACACACACACACACACACATATATATATATATATATATATATATACTCGTATACTGTGGTCTATTGCAAAATCCTATTTTTCGATGGAAATCCTAGATTTCTTTCTAATTAATACTGAATAACGACAACTGGAAGCTTATTTTTCGCCTAATGATGTCGGTGTGAGTACCTGAACGTTTTCTGGATTTCCACCCTGGCATACAATTCATTAAACGTCCTCTGGTAAACGTTCATTTATTATTTCCATTATCAGTAATATATTTTTTCTTGATTTAAAATTTATCAGGAAGTAAACTCTTATCGATAAGTAATCAAAAACAAGAAATTAGAAATAAAAATAAGAGCTAAAAATCAGAAAAATGAAATATTTTAATGATAAAAATATAAACATTTTCAAAAAGGTAACTTTTTTTTTTACAAAAGGCAGTAAAAATAATCTTTCTATATTAAAGATTAAAATAATTCATTTTGTGGAATTAATAGTTAATGAAAACATTCATTATTCATTATTGGTTTCTAGATATTTTAATATGAATACTATCAAACTATAGATAATAATTATAAATTATAACCCACCTATAAAATATTTTGTGACTCCTAAACCAAGTTTTTTGGTAAACCCCCATCATAAATAGATTTTCACATGAAATATTTTACTGATTATTATATCATAAAGGTTCTCTTTATAATTAACCTAATATGAAGGGTTTGCCTAAATGTCCCGGATGGCTATTGCCTAGTGAGCTAAGTATAATATTAATTTGTTTGTTTTTGTATTGCTTATGTGTTTTTAGTATTAATAAATATTTTATTCTGTTACATAAATCCTTTAATAACAACAGAATTATTTTTTGCAAATTTGATGGTATTTCAATGTGTTTTACCATTAAAATCCCTTTCATCCTCAAGCTACATCGCCCACAAAAATAATCAGCATTTAATAGATCGTTTGGAAAACGGCATTTGCCACAAAAAAATAATTTAGTCAGTGAAGGGAAAATCTCATCTCCTCCAACCATCTCCAAACTTTAATAAATAAATAGAAAAAGTTCTTACTGAGAGAACTGTATTTTGGGAAACACCGGTCGGGAAGTTGCTGTCTATTTTTAATCTACGATGCTCACACACTTAAAACTCGACATTTAGCATGCTTCTGTGGGGCTCGACATTTTTATTCAGTATCGTGTGCAAGCATAAATTCAAAAATTTACCCTTTATACACTGAAAGTTCCATAGGAGTTTTAACGTATCTCTGAACAGATACGTCTCACTTCGGAAGCAATTTTTCGTCCGAAAAATTGCGACTTTTCCCATGGAACAGCTTGTTCTGATTATCATCTGTCTGTCTATAACGAGTAAGTACTGTTATTTTAAGCTTGCGGAATGCTTTACGTTTGATCGTATTTATAAATTGTTACTGTAGCGAAGGGTTAGTTTATTTTTTATGCACACCTATAGTGTTCAATTATAAATATTATTTCTATGAACAATGTTTATGATTCATTCAATATATAACTCATAAAATATATTTTTCTAATTTATTTTAAAATATAAAATGCCAACAAAATATTTTTACGTGTGTCGTTTTTAAGTAAATTTCAACTGAAAATTAAAAAATAAGAAATAACTATTAAAGTTTTTGTTTTAAAAATCTTATGTAGAATTTTATTTCGATATGAAAAACCATTTTTATATATTTTTTAATGTAATAAAAAATCATTTCAAATAGACTGTACAAAGGTGCAAATTGAATTCACAAACAGTTTTGTACAAAAATAAAATAATCATTTCAATAAAACTAAAAAAAATATCTTTTCTTACATATTCAATACTTTTTCCAGACTAGCTAGATATTAGAACTTCATTTTTATAGTTCTAATCCTAGGAAAATTGTAAGAAAATTAAAGTTAACTATTTTAATATTCTTCTAAGTTAAAATTTTCATTTAATTTATGAATTTAAATACTTAAGAAAGTGATGCAATAATGTAAAACTTTTATTGATTTTAAATATAAATAAATCAAAATTCAGCGAAAGCAATTTTAACAATTATCATAAAAATATAAATGCTTGCAAAATATTAATAGAATTTCCAATTGTGCAAAATGTTTACTGAGAAATTAAATTTTTTTCGAAAACTTTGATTGGAATTTTTAATTTGAAATATTTTACTTCCTTTCTTATTCGGTTACAAAATGAAGAAAAATATAAATATTTGATCATATTTTGTGTTCAAAATGAAAATATTTTTACATCACAATTTTTAATAAGTAAACTAATTTAAACATATACATCTTATTTTTTTTTATGTATTGCTATTATCGGATTTCGCATGATTAATATCAATTATAAAAAAAACTTGCAAATTACTAATTTCATTGAATTGCTATATAAATTTCATTGTTTTATTTATGTTATAATGTGTTACCATATTTTAATATGAAATGAAATTTTATAATGACTTTTATAATTATTAAATCTTTGCGCAAAAAAATTAAATGGAATTTTTCTAAGTATCTAGCAATATTTAAAATTTTTTCACTTACGTCAGTAAATTTCTTAAATGGAACTATTTCACACTTAATGTATCTTCGACAAAAAGTTATTTTAATAAAATATAATTTTTTATTTAATACAAATGTGCAAAAGAATAACAAAACCAAACACAAAAAAGGAAAGTTGAATGTGATTCTAAGAAAATTTGTTTTGAGAAGAGTTATTTGATTATTTCGTTCTAAGAATACACATTTAATACAAAATAACTTAAGTCCGATTGGAGAAAAAATGAGCAAGATATAAAAAAAAAATTTTTATATTGGCATAATACAACTTATAAATTATAGACATTGTTATGTGAAAGTATAATAAAGCCAGTAAGCTAAAAATTACTTAACAAAATTAAAAAAAAAAAAAAATCAGACCTCTCATAGTATTTCTTATAGGTTAGTAAAAACAATGTAATTCTCTATTTTATTAATTGACTATTTTAGATGATCCTTCTTCTCTTACTTTTTTAATATCTCGATTTTACTTTGCCACGTTGTGTACGCTGTGATAACTTTAGACACTATATCATTAAAAACGCCAAATAGTTTCGATCACACTTGCTTCAACTAGACGGACCTTTACAATTTAGCCACCTTGAAAATCTAGAAGGTCCCACAGTTTACGCCTTTGAAAAAAAGACTTCAATAACTTGTGTAACTATAACAAAGCGACCACATACTACAAAAATGTATACATTTCTATTTATTAAAAAACTGGTAGCAGTTATTATATTTTTATGGTTATGAGACGCATTAAAAATACTCATTTCAGGTGTTTCCCGTATTTTGATACCACCAAATTCTAGAGAAGTATAATATTGAATGCAATGATTTTTAATTTCCTAAGCATATGTTTATTGTTTTAATAAGCTTATATGTTAATAACATAAGTTAATAAGCTTTGTTAATTTATGAATTTTTGTATAGATTTCTCTATTTTTGCTATTTTTCTCTAAGTGCGTTGTGCAAGTTCACAGTATTGCATTCACTTATAGAATTTGCTGTGTGCATCAAAACGCTCGTATTTTATCGTGGACCTAAAGAAAAATGATACTTTTCTTTTTAATGTCTAAATTGTTAATTGTTATTTCTATTAACATGTTTTTATATTAATTAAATTTGATACATAAATATATATTATGTAATCTTTGGCTATCTCTGAACATATCCTTTGCTCTTGTGATGGTAAATTGTGATATTTTATTCTGTTTGTTAAAGGAGATGATTGTGGTATCAAGAGCAGCAATTGCTCATGCTGGTTCGGTAATAGTTTATGCATCGAAGCCTATCGTGACATGAGTAACAACATCGCTATTTTATAAGTCAGGAGAGATGAGGTGTAATGTATTTCATAACCGTAACAGGGGAATATCGCTTACGTGAGAACTGAGACTGTGTTATAGTTGTGAAGCTAACTAGTCAAAAGAAGCATCACATTTGTGTCCAATGTTGTCAGGGCCTAAAATGTACTGTTAATTCAAAATCATTTATCGAACCAACACATCATATCGTGATAAGGCATTCAATTTGAAATGCTCATTGACTAATCTTCCCAGCAACATCACAACTTTGAAATAGAGCTGCAAACTTGATAAGCATGTTTGATATCGATGTTTCTCTTTTTTTATTTTTGATTTCGATGTTTCTTTCGATTTAATAAAGTCCTTCTTTATTTTCAGGTTGCTTTTCTTTTTATCACCACGTTCAGTATGACGGTAAATCAGAAGTGTGGGAAGGCGAACCTTTCGAAATTTCCTGCGTGATTAGCATTTACAATGACAAACCGGGGTGGACGATCAACAGTTCCCTCATCCATGAGGATAATGATTGGGGATATTACTTGAGCGAGAGAACAATAGACCCTTTCTATCAAGAACACACGATAGAAGTGAAGTCTGCACAGTTACATCATGAAGGATACTATCGTTGTAATAGATATAGCAGAGATTTTCATCACGTGAAAATCCTTCCAAGCTTTGTAGAAGGTAAGTGCCATAAATTGCATTATTCTCATTAAATATACGGAATCTTTAGCAATTATTTTTATTAATTTAGGGTTATTCTCGTTCTGACCTTCAGTTCAATAATTCATTGGTTTTATTCCTGTATGGATGGTTATTGTTTTTGGTGATTTGGAATTTACTTTAAAATACGGATCGGGTGAGATAAGCTTTTTAGAACAAAAGTGATCATAGAATGACGAATGTTTCTAACAAAATGTGCTATTAGCTTGTAGTAAGGATATACTCACAATTCAAAGATGGCCAAGGAAGAAAAATCGTGCATAGGAAGTAGCGAGATTGATACTTGATTTCGCTTAAGTGCATCACTCTGAAAAAGCTTATGCATGTTAAACTATCATGTAGTTCAGTAACTTTCTCCACTGACGTGGTGCGAAAATTTGGCGAAATAGATGCCAACCTTGGTATTGGTTTCTTCACTTGAACGTATTTTCAAAATTTGAATCATTTGGTTTTGTTTATGATGACAAAATGACAAAAGTAGATATCAGAAAATGAAAGTAATAAAAATAAAACAAAATAATGCAGGAGTTGGCAGGTGAAACTCTTAAGGTTTGCTTATACCAGTGTTTCCCAACCTTTTTTGTGCCATGCCCCACCTTAGCCTTTCCAAAATTCCTATGTCCCCCCCCTGTAACATAATTTTTATTATTAAGAAATTGAATTGTTCACTTAAGAAACTTAAATGATAGGTTTTAGGAACACATAATTGTTAACGAAACACAGTAAGTAGATTTTCAAAACCTATAATCAAAAACTGACATTCAAATTTCAAACAATTTTAATAAAAATTTTTCTATATTAATTTATTATTTTAATTTAGTGCGATCCTTGCGCTTGATGCTTGCTGCACAAAGATTTTATATTAGGTTCCAATTCGGTTAGCATCAGTCTCAAGTCTCCACGTTATGTTATATCCAGCCGATTTCTTTTTTTTTTTACCAGTAAATCATTTACAGCACAAAATCCACATTCAGCTAAATATGAAGATGGAAACGGTAGCAATAGTTTTCTTGCACATTTCGTTAAATTTGGGTATTTGATCTCTGTTTCCTCACAAAGCCATGCCATCGCTCCTTTTATATTAAATAAAGTTTTAACTGACTCATCATTTTGTAATTCTGCAAGTTCTTCTTGATACTCCATATTTGATATATCATACAAATCCACTAACATTGGCTGCATCACCCATGTTGGAAAATCAATTTGTTTCAAATCAGAAAATCTTTCTTTTAAATCAGCCGATAGAATATTCAGATGATTGACAATAACTAGTAATGCGGTATCAGTTACTTCACATTTTTAGAGCCAATGAAACTGTTTAAAGTTTTTGTTGTTAATATGTTTCTGACATAACTCAACATGAGTATTGAAACCCAATATCTTCGCTTTTGCATCGACAAGAGATTTGTTCCTTGAAGTTGCTTATTTAATTTATTTAGTTTTTCAAAGATATTGGCTAAATAACTCACAAATGCTTTATCATCGATTGTTAATAGATACTTCACTTCAGGTTTGTCACTTAAAAAATCACTAAGAGTATCAAACAGTTCCATAAGTCTTTTCAAGCAATTCCCTTTAGATAGCCATCTTACTTCAGTATGAAATAAAAGTCTAACATGATTCTCATTTTGTTTTTCACAAAATAGCTTGAAGAGACGTTCACATTTGGCATTAGCTTTAATAGTATTAACACACTTTATAACTGAATGTAGTACTTCATTTAGAACAGGCGATATGTTTTTAACTACCAAGTTTTTCCTATGAATAACACAATGCACAAGAATCATTTCTGGATTCGCATCTTTCATAAATTTTAAGCAGCCAATTTTCTTGCCCATCATATTAGGAGCACCATCTGCAGCACAAGATATTATATTTTTCATTGGAATATCATTGACATCTAAGTAGTTTTTTAGCATATTATATATATCTTTGGAAGTAGTGGTGATTTCTAATCTTTTACAGAACAACATTTCTTCAGCAAAATGTCCTTTATCAATATATCTTACGTAAGATATCAATACTGCCTCACTGTCTCTCAAAATTGATTCATCAATTTGCACTGAGAAATTTCTAGTTTTCAATTTTTCAACAAGTTTTTCAACATCTTCACTCATTTCGTCTATTCTTCTGCTAACAGTATCGTTACTGAGTGGCATAGCTTTTACATCTTTTTCATCTTTTTCAAGAACCGTTTTAAGAAATGCTGATATTGACGGTTTTATTAAATTCTCGCCTATAGTGTGATTTTTTCCAGTTTTAGCGATGAATAAAGAAATTTGATAACTAGCCTCAAGAACACGATTATTAGTTGAAGTATGAGCAGTAAATAGAGACTTTAATGTTGTTCTCTTTTCAAAAATTTTCTTTAAAGTATTAAAGTAATTCAAATCTGAATTAATATGAGCACTATATTTCGCCTTTAAATGCGCCTCAAGACGACCTCGTTTCATTGATTCGTTGGTCAAGCATTGCTGGCATAAAAGACAAAAAGGAATCCGCTC
The DNA here is from genome assembly GCA_026290005.1 of Latrodectus geometricus. Taxonomy (NCBI): domain Eukaryota; kingdom Metazoa; phylum Arthropoda; class Arachnida; order Araneae; family Theridiidae; genus Latrodectus; species Latrodectus geometricus. The sequence goes on from JAPDSC010151794.1 coordinate 668,408, forward strand.
ATCGTGGACCGCGGGTATGAACCCAAATTTTAAATATTCCTCCGAATATTGACGAGTGTTTTTCTTGCTTGCACCACTCATTTTACTATGGGGGCTATAAAAAATAAATATAAGATCGATTAAAAACTAAAATTAAAGTATGTGTTAAAATTAATTTAATGTGACAGAGTAAACGTATACTAAAAAATACATATTTATTTAAATGTATATAGCACATTTACTACACTGCCACCGCAAAATAATATATTTTTTCCATTTGACAAAATTTTCTGGAAAGTTATGTTTCTAAAATAAATAAAAATAAAATCAAATACTTACCAATTTTATCTATACAATTTATATATTTATTAAATATCCGAGTTTTTGCAACAGTTTTGACGGACACTTATTTCAAATTAACACCAACTGAATTCTGTGAACACTACATACATTGCGATGGACCATTCAAGTGCGAACAACTGCGTTATTTACCGAGATTTTAAAACGTCCGGGATTCTCCGTGGAGCCTGCCGTCCGCCACAGGGAAGTTAACTTGACGACGCCAAACACACAGTTGATACTTTGGTCTGGTCAAGCGAAATTATACCCGATAATTATTTACCGTAATTATTTAAGAATTTGCTTTTTTCGTTAAATTTGGCATTGGATTTAAATGGCCCGAAGCGAAAGGGTTAAACTCGTCTCGAGTACATTTTCGGATTGCCCCCCTGAACAATCAAATTGCCCCCCTGTGGGGCGTGGGCCCCACGTTGGGAAACACTGGCTTATACAGAAGACTTTTTTTTTTTTTTACGGACTCACTTAAAGACCTATAAAATAGTTCTTAAAATCGAAAGTTCGTAAAATAGAAAAATAAATGTTTGATCATAAAATTAAATCTTTTATTTTTACTCTAAACTATTCTCTCTACATAAAATATTATTAGAAAATTCATTTAAGTATGAAACATGTATACAACATGAAATTCATACTTAAGACTTACTTTCATATTATTGACGAAAAATTGCTCAAAGTAATAATTTATTTATGTATTTATTTATTTATTTTTTTAGGCTCAAAACTACGTTTCTGAAAATACTTGTTTTCGGTATAAAAAACATTTCACTATAGTTTTTCTATTAAAATTACCTCAATCTTGTTATTCATCAGTTTGTTTCGCAGATTCAACACTACGTCATTTCCTCCCAGTTTGATATCAGAACTTATTTTCATTCGTTAATGTTCTTAATCATTTAATAGTTCAATAATACTTACAAATTAATCTTGAGACGACATTCAAAATGTCTTGAAATGAAATTTCTTTCAGTCAGAGAGTTTCTTTGTCGAAGTTCATAAATCAGAAACTCATCGTTACTCAAATCGTCAAATTTGAGACCACATTCAAAATGTCCAGAAATGAAATTTCAGAACTTTGTCAAAACTCATGGGAAAGTAATTCACTGTCACTCAAATCGTTTGGTAAAAGTTTTTCTTTTTCTTTAGTATGGAGGTTTCTTTAATAAAGCTTTCATATCTAAATGATTTAGACATTTTGTTTATTTATTTTTATTTTTTTGTGCAACAGCATTTGAAGCATAGATTCATAAGTATATTGCGCTTAGAATGTTAATTTCATTAGGCAATTCCTAGCCATGATCATTACTTAGAAAAGTATCTTACGATATCATTGATTATATCTTGATGCATGGATTGTAATATTAGAGTCCCATTACAAGGAAATTCTTCCGAAATATTCGAGATTTCAACATCTGCAGATAAATTAGTTATATACACTTCGGGGAAATAATGATTCTCCAATAAGTAAATATTGATCCAAGTTTTTCTACCATAAAATTTAAAAATAAAATGAAAATTTTTTTTTAAAAAACCAGGTGAAAAAATAAACACAAGCGTAATATACATGAAAATCAGTTCAGAAAAAAAAAAAGAGATTTTTCAAAATCAATTCATAAATAGAAGTTAAAAT
>JAPDSC010151794.1:670383-774389 GCA_026290005.1 Latrodectus geometricus
AAAAAAATGCATTATGACCTGCAGACGCATGCTTGGTAAAAACTGGGGTCTACAGCCAAAAATGATGTTTTGGATGTACACAGCAATTGTCAGGCCTACTTATACATATGCATCTGTGATATGGTGGTGTAAGGTGGAACAGAAAACTGTGAAGGACAAGCTAGGAAATCTGCAAAGAATGGCCTGCTTGTGTATCACAGGTGCAATGTCCACAGCACCTACCAGAGCACTAGAGGCAATTCTGGACCTGACTCCATTAGATATCTTCATATGCAACTCTGCCAGAATAACTGCATATAGCCTGAAATTGCAAAATCAGTGGTATGATAAGCCCTCTTCTTGAGGTCATACTACTATTACCAAAAAAATCAACCACCCAACTCTCCAAATGCCTTTAGACAGCATGGAAAGAACATACGTGTTTTAAAGACCATTCGAGGTAGTTTTTCCTACCAGAGAAGAATGGAAAAACAGCACGATTGAAATAAAAAGCAATGATCTTATCTGGTTTACTGATGGATCAAAAAAAGGCAACCTCTCAGGACTGGGGGTCTGTGGCGTGGCACCAAGATTCAGTCTTTATAAAGGACATGGGGAACATGCCATTGTCTTTCAGGCGGAGGTTCTTGCTATCGCCAACTGTCTGCGGATAAATTTAAAGAAGAGTTACCAAGATAAGCGTATTCTTATTTTCAGCGACAGTCAAGCTGCAATGAGGGCTCTCTACTCATTCCAAGTCAAATCAAAAATTGTAATGGAATGTAAAAAATCTCCTTAAGGAACTGGCAAATGGGAATAAAATTATTCTTATTTGGGTGCCAGGGCATATAGGAATAGAAGGTAATGAAAGAGCTGATGAACTTGCAAAACAGGGATCCTCTTTCAATCCAATAGGAATGAAACCCTTTTGTGGGATCAACATGAAGACTACAAGGAAGGCCATTCAAAAATGGGAAAAACAGGAGAACGACAAAGTTTCGCGTAACTCTCCTGGACAGAAACATGCAAAAAGTATGATTTTCAACTCATCTGAGAAAATTGCATCTGAAATTCTTAGACTCCCAAGATTGAAGACTCAAGCAATTGTAGGCTTCATTACTGGGCACTATCATTTCAGGAAACACCTTCATACAACGGGACTTTTTAAACAGGAACCAATTTGTAGGAAATGCCACGCAGGGGTAGAATCAGCTCATCATATCCTATATGAGTGTGATGCTCTTGCCCTTGCAAGATTCACTTCTCTAGGTAATCCATATCCTAAAGAGTTACACCTACACTCCATTGAGGGCCTATCAAACTTTATAAACAAAGTAGGAGACCCAAGACAATGGAACTAGGAAAAAATTGGGCTTGGAGCTTGGTACAAAATGCAACAATGCAGAGGTGCCACATATCTGACAAGCTCAAGAAGAAGAAGAAGTATGGTTTACAATATAGAAAAGTCCTTTTAGAAAGCAAATCATATTTTCAGAGTTTAAAATCGCATACTTGTCACCGTTGAACCACAAGAGATAAGTGTTATGCTTCAGCTATCAACATGTATGGTTGTTGGGATGTGTATTGGAAGCTCCACATATTTTTCCCTTGTATCACTAAATACTGTCCACAATTTATGAAAAATTCTCCCAGGAAGCAAAGAAGCAGCGGATGTTTAAATGCTTAACAATAGCTATCGAATCTTATTTTACACACTACGTGGCATCAAATATAACTTAATGTATTTCAGTTTGATGTGCAACTATACCTTTTTAAAATTGTTTTTTTTTTCGAAGAATTACCTCGCCTACTGTTATATCTTAAATATAAAATTTTCTCTTTTAAATACTGTGTACTTAACTTTAATACACCAGAATTATCAACTAAAAATTTCCTTTCAGAAATTTGTTTCCCTCATGTTTTTTTAGGGATCTAAATGTATTAAAACTCTTGCACTAAAAGTGTATGTGAAATTTATTCAACAAGAATTAGATCCTGTGATATGCAAATGATTTGCTTTATAAGATATTCATGTAAAATAAATGTATCTCTACGCTATCTACAATTTAATAAAAATTAAGAACTTAAACCGCAGGTTTTTTATATACAAACTGCACTTGAATGCTGTTGCTCAGTGGAATGTTACTAATACTTCGAGTAAGATTTCTGATACTTCGGGTAAGAAGAAAGGCAAAGCTCTTACCAAACATTGATCGAAGTCTTTTCCAATCTTTATTTCTGACTTTTACAGAGCTCGATTTGTAAACTACTAGGATTGTGGCTTAGGCTTATCACAGTATTGCTGCTCGCGTCAGTCGAGGCTCCATATCTATCTCTAGAATATGGAATAGATAAGTTCAAGACATTCATACGAAACGCCGTTCTGGATCTCAGCCGATCATTGGCGCAGCTTGTCCTTTTTGGACCTTGCGCCATAAAACCCAACCAAACAATCATCCGGTCATTGTTGCTGACAATCTTGAAGACATGTTTCTTGCATTACCTTCCTGGATCATAAGACCATATAATAAGCCCTGAGTCAACATTTACAGAACAATAGATATCTCCACGAACAGTTCGATGAAGTTTCCATTAACTGTAGCAGTTATGAACTGTAATGTCAGCTTTCATTATATGACTTTGATTAACTGTGCACAAAAGACAGAAGTCTCTTCAATGGCTTGATCTACGATGAAACTGGAAGCAAGAATGGTATAATGCCGTGTTTGTATTCGATTCCTATTTCTCTTTGTAGCTCCGTGATAGTGACATTTGGTATTGTAGAGAACGTCAACGCAAGCTTACATTCAGTATTTCATTTGGCTTATAAACTTGGTATAATGGCATACTTTTAGACATACGTCTTGGTCACCTTTTATTGGCATTTGAAACACTTTGAACGAGGTTTTATATTTGAACAGAGCTTATTACATTCATATCGTGTAAAGTTCATGGCTCTACTTTATAGGTAGCTATTATCCGTGTGGGGTTTTATTCGAACACTTCAAAAAGCTGTGTTTTATGAAGAAACAGAATGACCACATACTACTGGTGTTCTACGGGTCTTCCTTGTTATAAAAAATTATTATGCGCTGTTCATTGCGCATGTGTTCTCCGGATCCATCAATTGTGGCCAATATCTAAATGAATTTTGCTGAACGTCTGGCTTGTGGTTATATTTTATTGATCATTGTTAATAAATTACGTTAACACGTTAAAGTAGAATGAATATCTGTACCATAATATCTCTTCGACTCAACTTCTAAGTATACACTTAAATAATATAAGTATAAGTACTGTTACGGCAGACACAGAGGATTGTTCTCTGTAACTGTGCTTCGAAATCACTTGAAAAAATGTAACTACTTGTTACTTTAAGCATGTTATTGGATATATATTCTTTTATGTAATAATTTTAATGGCCCTTAATGTATTAAGACACAGACATACCGCACCATTTTGCTTACTTCAATAAAATAAAGTCGACTCTATCTTCAAATGTTTGAAAAGTCTTAAATTAGACAGATTTTTTAATTGAAATAAATTTTAAATAGTAAGTAATTTATGTGATATGTGAAATTTAACTTTGTACATGGTACACCGATACTTTTGGCGATTTCAATTACATTCTGTTAAAATTCTTTTCAAACTATAAAACGATTTTTGTGTATCGTAGAAATTAATAGTTAGAGTTCTAATTTAAAGGACTGCACAACATTAACTAAAAAACATTGAAAAAATAGTTAAAATTCAAACTTTATTTTTCATGTCACTTAAAATTTCCTGATAATTCATTCTCTAAAAGACTGACACAAGAGATGAACATTTTTAAAAAAACAAAAATTTTTTTATCCATTGTTACCAAACGAGACAATATTTAGAAATATCCATGTTTAAAAATATCATGGCTAAGATACTTTTTTATGATGGTTTGTTCATTTTCGGTTTCTGAGGGCTGATTGAACCGGAATTCATAGTTTTAAGGCGACTTCGAATCAATACAAACATGTACTCCATAGATATTAGCCGAATCCTCGAACTGTTGAATTAAAATTTGGCATTTGATTTGAAATTAAAATTTTATGCTATATGACGAGATAAAATATCAACAACAAAATGCATTTTTCAGACATGCTTATATTTTATTAATTTAAAGTTATAACATAAAATAATTTTTGGATACACAAAAAACATTTTTTGTTGACAAAAATTTACAAAAAAAATATTGAAACAATTTATATGAGTTTAGATTATTCAGGAAACTGTCAAAATTTTGTTTAAATAGTGTAAATTAATTACGTATGTAAGTATATTAATAATTGTTAATAGTTTGAATGAAGCATCAATAAATATAATAAATCAAAGAAATATAAAAAATGAAGCATAAATAGAAAGAACTTTAAAATTTATCAAGGAGAAAAATTTTATATTAAAAGTGTGTGTGTATAAAAAGCCTTATAAATAATCTATATATCATAGAATTCATAAAATTCATTGTATATTAAGAAATAGATTTTTTTGGAAAATTTTTATTCAATAGTTGACAAGAATAAAAGATTTTAAGGTTGATATTCGTGAATTTCATGAAGCAATATTCCTATATTAATCATTATATACATTGCTAAATTTTTCATTAGTTTTAAGAATGAATGCTACGATAATGTAAAAATAATATAGACAAATTTTCACTGGAATGTTAAAATATTTCATAAATATTAAGAATGAAAACTCAAATTAAATACATTTAAGAATTGCAGATTAAAATATTTGTAAATTATATATACCACAGTTACTTTTTTCAAAGTACTCTTTTTTACTTCTGGTTTTCGTTTATTCAGCTTGTTTTTCAATCTTATCTTACCCAGAAGCAATTATGATATATTTTCACACAACTACATTTCATTTCGTCATGGTCAAATAATCTTGGTCACTTTCGAAGTAATTTCTTTTTTCTGGCGATATGACATCGATTTCATTGAGCTTTGTTGCCATGTACGGCGACTAAATTTCCCTTCATAAATAAGCGGCCAACCGAGACAGGTGAATTGAAATGAAACTGATATGCATAAATCAGTTCCGCAACTTTAAATCGAATCACTCTTGTCAATTTTTTTAAAGGACAAAAACTGTTTTCTTTCTTTCTTTTTTTAAATTTATGCTGAATGAACTGCGTACTTAAAATTGCTTGCATTTTCTTCTCTATGCTTTTATTTGTTCGAAGAAAATCTTGTGTAACTTACTTTCTTGTGATAAACTTTTATACTTTAATGATTTTTATACAGAATATGATAGATAAAATTTCATTAAACCATAACTTTTAAGTTATTTCATGTGAATTTAACATTAGTAATTTCGAGCGAGGAATGAACATATATATTTTGTATTTTAACTATTTTTAGAAAATTCTATAAGTTAAAAAGTTTTGCAAGCATAAATAATTTTTTTTGTATGTGTAAACTTCATTTTTAATTAAAATTTAAAAATTTTAATTTCTAGATTTAAATTAAATGGAAAACTTTTATTTCAGTGTCATTGTTTATCATAGACATTCTCTTGAAAATACACTGCTCAAAACAATTAAAGGATATTGTGGTTTTAGGTGGATCTTGTTGCTGGGAAACTTTTTAACTGATTGATACAGGGTCGTCAGCTGTAATAAGTTATATGAGAATAAATTACACATGTTTGGCAGAAAAAAATGCATTTTATTGCGCATTTGTGTACAAAAGGAAAAAACCACAATTTGTCCATATGAGAGAAAAGGAATAAGAAAAGGTGTTTTCTTCAAAGGAAATCATTTTCAGTAGAGTATGGTTTCCACGGACGTCCAGCAACGTTGAACACCTTTGAGGCATGGAGTCAATGAGGCTATTAATCTTGAGTTGGGGTATTCTGTCCCACTTTTCCAGAAGAGCTCTTTCCGGTTCTTGGAGAGTTTGTGGGGCTGGTTGGTGACTAGCAACTCGTCTTCCTAGAGCGTCCCAAACGTGCTATATTGGATTCATGCCTGGAGAACACGCTGGCCATTCCATTCGTACGATTCCTTCAATGAAAAGAAAATCCTCCACCAGGTTAGCAGAGATGTGGCCTGCAGTTATCGTCCTTTAAAATGAAGTCCTCTCCGATTGTTTCAGCGTAAGGGACTACAACAGGTCTGAGGATCTTATCTTTATATTGGCGACCAGTCAAAGGTCCATCTTGAATGATATAGAGGTCTGCGCCCGTCAATGGAGATGCAACTATACACCAAAAAATCCCCCACCACCAAATCTGACACCTTCGTGCTCGAACGCAGGATTATTCCTACTGCCACGGTCCTTCCAGATGAAAATACTCCTATTATCAGGATGAACAGAAAAACGGGACGCATCAGAATAAAGAACATTGTTCCATTCACATGCTCTGTTGCCCACTCCCTGCGGTCGCACATTGGACATATGGACATTGCTGGAATTCATTAGAAATCGCTTGAAACCACGGATATATGAGTATCGTAACAATCAATGCTTTCCAAAAGCCGGAGAGCCAGGCAAGAAAATTGGAATCGGTGAAAGACACAGATAGAAAAAGATAGAGATTTCAGGAAATTTTTGAAGCAATATCGCTAAAGATTTTAAAATTTGAGTTCTAAACATTAATTGAAAGAAAAAACTTTCATGATTTTGAAAATATTTAAAAACGATAAAAAGTGATTCAGCCATGATCTCAACTGTAACGAAACAAACAACCACTTTATGGTTAATAATATGAATAAAAGTATTTATTAAAGGCAATATACCTACTAATTAAATTAAATTAATTATAAAAAGTCAATTATTTAAACTAGCATTTCAATTTTTTTATTTCATAAATGTGGTTATTCAACCCTCTTGCAATGATGAAAGGGCATTTCATATTATTTAAATTAATATGATAAAATATATTATGGTGAATTTTCAGATATTCAATATTTATGAAATGGAAGGAAACTTGATAATAAAAGGACATATTTCTAGTAGCATTTTCTATAGGTGTTAAGTGGTAAATAAGGAATGTATACAAATGCATGATAAAATTGAAGGAAGGACTTGAACATCCCCGTACCTTGAGAATTTTAAAAAGTACTTTATGATTAAAAAGATATGAATTTTAAAATATTTATTTTAAATTTGAATCTTTAAAATATTTAATTGTAATTAAAAATTGAAATTTATATAGGAAAAGTTTTATAAGAACAAAGAAAAAAAGAATCTTAAATTCTAATATTACATGTTACAAAAATTTCATGATTAAAAATAAATAAAAAAAAATTGCAAATCTATATTTGCTTAGTGGCAAATTTTTTTTAAAACATTCATGAAAATTAACTTTTTATTAAATAAGCAGCAAAAAATCTGAAGTGCAGAGAGTTTGTTGTTAAAATTTGTTATAAAAATTTGTAAAAAATAAACTATTTTTTATTGTAGCCTCCAAAGTATTGATTCGATATGGATTGACATATTAAATGTATGCCGAACCACTTCAAACTCTATATCAGATATTAAGTTCAAAATTATAATTGTTTACAAACTTGTATACTATAACTTCAATATTTTGCATTAAAATTTTATTTGATTTATTAAAAATAAAAAATGTTACATATATGTTATCAACACACTTTAAAGATGATTTCGTAAATGAGATATCTTGCGGTTTATAAAATACTTAAGAATATATATATATATATATTAGGAAAAAAGTTTATTGCTAAAAATATTGAATCATAAATTTCTTTTTGTCTGACATTTGATCTTCTTCACCAGCCGTTTTATGTTTTACTCAATAAGTAATGGACCATCAATTTTTGTTGATTTATAATTTATTTCAGAAGTTGAAGACATTGTCGAAAGAAATGAGCTCAGCATTAATTTTCCTAGGATTGTGATTGGTACGGATGCACTTAATGAAAATGTTTACTTTAATTCAAATTTTAAATGCCCAATTTGAAATTTAAATAAATAAAGTATCTAAAAAAATTTTCAAATTTTCAAAGTAATGCGATTTTAGAATGTTAGAACTTTTATCCTTAGGAATGTAATTAATTGAAATTATAGTTGCAATTCAATAGTTTTTCTGATTAACGTATGCAATCTGAAAAGTTATGGAATTTTTATTTTATTCCATGTGTAATGTTTAAATTTTGGATTAAACTAAAAAAAAAAACATTTCAAAGGCAATTTGTAAGTATCAGAAATATTTTTTTTTAAAATAGAAAGTATTAATAAAGTTCAAGGAATTTAACCAATTTTAAAAAGGAAAATATGAGTGAATTTTTGTTATTGATATTTAACGAATATAAATTAAATCTATTTAATGCCAAATATATTCATAGACAAGCAAAGCAAATATTTTAGAATCCATGTATACTTAAAAGGGAGCAAAGCCCTATGTAAATTTCAAGCTCACAGATTCTTAAATATCAGAGGAAAAAAGACATTTTCTTTAGTCAAATATAAGGTCCATGAATCATGTTGTCTCCGTGATTCAATAAGGATTAAGTGTTTTGTCTGAAATTCGTCCCTTCTCTAAATATAAAGTTTGATAGTTTTGCTAAATTTTTGAAAGAGAGAAAACATGGTTCTTGTTATAACTATCTGATTATTTTTACATTTTACCATCACAAGCTTTTTTAATTCCTTACTATTAATGAAATAGAAAATTCCTTGAATGATTTTAGAATTCGATGTTTCAATTTGATTGAATATTACATATATATTTGAGTTAAAACTGAATTAAATTGATACTCTGCGTACGTCAAATATAAATAAATTATATATAGTATTAATTATAATTATATATAATAATATATAATTATAATAATAATTTTATATGTATAATATTATTTATAATATAAATTATATATAATATTAAAAAAATTAAATAATATAAATTATTAATGCATGAACTTACGTTCTTATATTTAATACTTTGTATTAATAATTGAAAAAATTGAAGTTCACAGCAGAATTTTATTTTTAATGAATACAATACCTTGAAGTTAGAACTGGAGATGTTAGATGGCGCCACCAGACAAAGGAAAAATTAAAGTAATTTTAATTTTGTATTCTGCTTGGTTTTACAATTGCATTCATAATTTTACTTGCCAAGACAACCAATACTAAATCAAACAAAATCATTTCTTTCTATTATTGACATTTAAAAATAATTAGTTTATTGGGAATTTTTGTTTTTTGTATTTAAAATATATTTAAATATTTGTAGATTCACTAATATTTGTAGATTAAATATTTGTAATATTTGTAGATTTACCAATATAGTATTATTGAATAATTTATATATTTAACTAGAGCCGGATTATCAATTTCTTGTATGGAAACAGGATTAACTGCGTAAATTCTGAACGGACTGTAAATTTTTGTTATTTTTTAATGTCTTCAAAGCAACGTCAGAGATAAAAAAAAATAAATCACCATACTATTCATCTTAAAAATCCTTTATCAATTAACAAAATATTTATAATTTCACGTATAAACAAATATAGCAAACAAAATTTTCTCATAACGTACAATATTTGTATGCTCCTAAACTGTCCTCACACAAAGCTATTATTTCTCAGATTTATGTGTATACATAAAGTGTAATGATATTATTAATTCTTTAAAAAGCATATCACCATTTAAATAAAATTAAGAGTCTTAGGTTATATACTTAATTTTATTTAAATAGTGATATTCGAAATATTAAAAGTATAAAGTTTAATGTACATAAACATACTTTTTTAGAGTTGAATTGTAAATATAGAATTGATTTTTTTAAAGTTGATTGATTAAGAATAAAAATTAAATTCACTAAACCAGTATAATTATACGATTATAAAATTATATTCATAAAATATTATAATTATAAAATATTCAATCGCTTAAGAAACTGATTTTTAAATTGAATTACGCACTCTTTTGTTTTGAATATATAAAAATTAAAAAAAATTGTTGAAAAGTAATTTTGCATCGTCTTGTGTTTCGGATACTCTACTATTATATATTTTTGAAACTATTTTGATTGATGCATTAAAAAGTTATAATATTTTATGATCTAATAAGTTTTTTTTTTCTTCTGCGCATTCCTTCCTGTAGAATTCCTGTGTTTTCCTTCCTGTTTTCATTGGTAGTAGAGGGACTGTTTTTTATAGTAAGAGAAGAGACCACCTTATATATATATATATAAAGTTGACAATACTATCAAAATTATTTTCGTTTATTATGATGCAAAAAGTACAGTATATCTTGATCAGGATTGATAAGACCTTGAATAATTAATTCTAAATGAAGTGATGTACCTGACTTCAAATGATTAAAATATCGAAATTTTTTTTTTTTCTTTTTTTTTTTTTTACTCTTAAATTTTTTTTTTTTTTAGATATTGCTTTCACTTTAATTCTAAACCAATGCAGAAAAGTATTAACTTTGTAATCCTTTATTGATTTATTTCATAGCTTATTTGACAAAAATGAAAAAAATTCTTTTTTTTTATTTGATTAAATATAAAATATAGAGGTACATATTGTTAATTAGAATTACACTTTTATTCTAATGTTAATTAAAATAAAACTAATAAATATTTGTTTTTAAATGGAAACATGATAATAACAATTTTAGTAAACATAAATAAAATTATTCAGCAATACTGTGCGAAAAAGTCTGAAAAAGTTTGAACATTCATTTGTCAATATATCATATAATAAAGTTTTTATTTTTATATTGATATTTAAATTTATGTTGGAATAAATTATAGAATAATATATCCATGGAAGTGTATATTATTTAAAATTATTTAATTGAACTAAACCTTAAATTCTTATAAATAAAGCTCTTGTGATTAAAGGTATGAAAGGTTTTGTTATTTCTTACATCTATTTATAGTATTTTTTCCGAATATTTTATTTTGCACTTACGTCTTAAGAAAAAGCATTTTTTGTAACGACTCATATTGAATAATTTAGTAATTTGAGTTGAGAAAATAACTCTTTTATTTTTCCTCAGTTAATATCCTAAGGCTTAAGCATTAGTAAAGAAGCTGTTAAACTATATACTTAAGAAAAATTGGTTTATTTGCATGAAAGGTTTTGTTTTGTTTGACTCTTAAATGTCATTTTTGCTTACGAGCGCTAATTAAATCGGGAACAACAGTTTTAAAAGGATTCCAAATCACTAACAACATCCAAACCTTAGGAGGGATTCTAACCCATGAACTGTTGAACCGAAGACTAGAGCACTAATCATTCTTATTTGCCTGAAAAATGTCGAACTTAGAAAATGCTTAATTTAAATACTAATTACTTGAAAAAAATTTGCTTTTTTTTGCTATCAATAAAATTTTTTTAATTATTTAATTTTATGTGCTTCATTGTTCTATCCTTATTCGAGTGAAATATCTTAATTGAAAGTGAAACCATTTATCTTAACAGCTTCAGTTGTAAGCATCTTTTCTTTCAGAACCTGATCCCAAGAGTCCCAAAAAGGAGGCTTCAGTGCAAAAGCCGGAAGTCGTGTACTTGCTGGAAGACGGTGAAACGTACCAGTTTGACTGTCCTTCAGTCGAGGATGAGATGGTTCCCATCACTTGGTGAGATAATAGTTCTGTTTTCATTCTTTTATAAATTGCGAGAAAATGCTCTTGCATTTACGGATCATCTTAATTCAAAAGATGAAGGGGAGAGTGCTGATTGCTCTTATGACATCGCCACAGAGATTGCGTAGTTATTTATCCGATTTCGAGCCAATGATGTTGTTTCTATTTTTATCTTATTCATGAAACTGTTCAGTAAATTATTTATTGCACTGTACAGTAAGTTTATGAGAATTTCCACCATCCTTTTCCGATCAATTCGAAACACTAAGATTAAATTTATCAACACTTTTAAAATGATGACGAGAAAAATAATACTTTCAAAGGAGAATTCCATAGCACTAAGTCAAGACTATATTTTTTATGGGACCAAACTTCTCATTTGAAATTTATCACAAACATTATGTTGGAAGCTGAAAGAGGCTTGGCGTTATTATCCATATATCATAGCAGTCCTTAATTTACAGCGATGGTCTTTGATTAATTTCTCACATTTCGTAATACGTAAGACAAAGTTCATCGTGATCTAATGGTAAGATAATGCTCACCTGAGAAAAAAATTCAGGGTTTGATCCCAGTCTCTGCAGAACAACGGGAAATGATTACGCTTCTGCCTTTTGCAAGCACATGTGTCGGAATGAGCGCTTGGGAGTTTTCTGGGTTTCATCCCCTAATACATGTAAATACGTCCCACAACGCATGGAAAATCTTCTTGGTAGGCAATTTACGTAGTGGATATTGAAATGCCTTAAACAGACTGAGGACTTTAACTGAACGGTGACAAAATATATACGACAATGCACTACAAAACAAAAGGTTCTAAGTTCCGTCACAGCCAACGAGCAATGGATGTTGTGCTTCTACCTTCTGCATCCACGAGTGTCGGGGTGAGTGCTTGGGAATGTTAGTTGTTGTTGCATCAGCTTACTTCTCTGTACCTAGCCCTTGTTGGGCCTTAGTCTACCAGTTAGATAAAAGGTGGGAGTCTTTGTAATTTAGATGCCGGGACCAATTAGAAGACTTTCTAATACTTGGCTTGCCACCCTTAGAGATATCATTTCGCATGAAAGACATTATGACAACGCCATAGTTAACGTACTCTAGCCGCTGTTAGTGAACACGATGGATCTTTGGTTGGGTCGGGATTCCAACTCATTACCTTCCGATGATAAAAACGAACACCCATACCAACCAGGTCACCGAAACCACTTGGGAATGTTAAGCGAATAAGATCCATTGCGCATTCAATTTTTTTTCTGAAAGTAATAATAAATAGTAAGCGTTTAAAAGCATTGCAGAAACCTACAGCTATTATATTATGCTCTAGATGGTGACAATCATTTATGTCTAAGATAAGTTTCAAACTTACGGAATTTTGAACTGAAAAGGTGCAAATCGCTAAGCATTCTCTAGCCTCGAACTGGGTAAGAAAAGATATATACTTTAATAACAACTTTATGCATAAAATCTCTTCAATTTCGTCTCTCTCCCTTTAAAAATGGTTTTTAACACAATTGATTGCTTATATAAATGACATTATACAGAATGCAAAATCAACCCCAGTATTCACAACCAAAGAAGCCTTTTTTATTTATGAATAATTCCTTCGTTCCAGCCTGCAGCGTGTCACAACGCAATGATTAATTCAACGTTTCTCTTGAGAAATCGAGATAGAGGTTTCTTCTTGGAAAGACCAGTAATTCTATCTAAGGAATCCTTTTTTGTTTCGACGACATTCAGGTAGATTATTCGCCGCTACATCGCCATCGATTTTGCAATAACGCTCGAAGGATGATCCCACCGAGGGATTCTCGTTATCTATTTTGAGTGCAACACTCCTCAGCTTCGAGCAGAGGACGCATCCGTAAGGGATTCCTTCGCTAGTTAACCAACCTTCTCTCCGCATCACGCTTCATAAATAATGAACAAGCGAATTTCTTATTTTGACTGAAATGTGAAAATGGGTTGCACGTAAAAGTTTCAAGTTTTAATAGGAATATATATGTAATTCTTACGAGCCTTTCAAATGATAAGATGAATGAGTTAAACTTCGCATATTTTTTTCCACAGCAATTGATTTTCTTTTTAATTACTTATGATTACTTATAAAGATTTAATCTTACTGATTTATAATTTAGGAAAAAATTATTATACTCAATAGCTATTATTATATATATCTATAGTTACTTATAAATCAAATAGAGGTTGTTCAGTAAATAGGGAATATTTTAAAAATTATTAATGAATTATAATTTATATGGGCATATGGACTTTTAGATTTATAATTTTTTTCTGACGCAAAGAAGATAAGTTAAGAATATTCTAATTCGTAAATGACGTAGAAAATAGATTTCCTGAAAATATGCGAAAAGTTGAAAATCTATAATCGAGCATTAAGTTTGCTTTCTTAAATGGTTTTAGATATAAATATTGAAGGCTTATTCATGTCTCCAAGAAGGATCTTGGAAAGATCCATCCCAGAGGCTCACTAAGGCCTAATGGTAAAACAGCACTCTCCAAAGTGGAAGATTCCTGGTTCGATCCCAACCACTGCTGGAAATGGTAGACGCATGTTGTGCTTCTGAATTGCGCGCCTGCTGAAGTGGCAGCTAGAGATTGTTCTTTGTTATCTCTCTTGAATGCTCTACTATCTATAAAAAACCCAACGAGAAGACAATTTTATCGGTAGATATTAAAATGCGCTATAACAGGCCTAGGCTGTTAGAAGTCTATCACGTGATCTCAAAGCACCCATCTGAAGAAATCTGCGTACATAACGCAGAATTCCAGCAAATGTTGAACACATCAGTCTCTCATTGTTCAACACTGCTGAAAAAGAATTCCAGATCTTCTGTTTTTAAGGACAAGGTCTTTTTCTAGGACAGATTTAACTCTTAAGGTTAAATGTTTACAGTTTTTATTCTGCTTTTGCATGCACATCTATATGGTTGATGACTGCGAATTTTGCGGGCTTCTCGCCTTGTGGCTCGGGAATATGGAATTCTATCAATAAAATGTTCTTCTGAAAGACTTCACTAGGAAGAAGTATTAATGACTTTTTACAACTTTCACACAGCTGCGGGGCAATCTGATTCGAGCAGTCAAACTTTTATTCTTCGAATTTGCGTATCGCATTGATCCTTATCGATCGCCCCCCCCCTTAGATCCCATGTTTGATTTCAGTTATTGTTGCAGAGATGGTTGTTGCATTTTTAATTTTTTCATGCACATAAGGGGGGGGGGTAAAGAATTTTTCAGATTTCTTTCCTCGAGGCACGTGAACACAGCCCATTATAAATATTTTTCCAAAAAGTAAAACGCTGTGATATTGAAAATTAATATTATGACAGATTATAGCATTTAAGCTATTTTATATATGGTTATCGAACATTTTTTATTTATGATTTACAAATGTAATAAAAAAAGTAGGTATAGTTAAGTCATTTTTAAAAAATTTACAAAAATATTATGCTTTCCATGCATTCCAATTCTTTATTTAAGGGGAAGATCATAGTCAATTAAGTTAATAATAAAAGCTTTTTTTTTCCTACAAGCATAAACATTAATTATGATCATATTTTTATAATGATGATTCATCGCATAGAAATATGATCTATTATTTAAAATTATTCAAAAATATGAGTTGAAGTACAGAAGTTGAATATACAGAAGAAAACAATGTATTTCCGATTTAAAAATTATTTTTACGATAAGCGATTTCTTAATATATTTAGATACAAAAATGTTATTTTTAAGCGAAATTTTATGTTTTGAATAGTGATAATTTTCGAAATTATAGACATGAATTAATTTGTCAAAGCTTTATGGATCATTATTCCAAAAGTAAATAATTTATGTTTTTAAATTTATGCGTGGAAATTCAAAAAATGTTAATTTTTATTAAGAATAGAGTCTCCGTATTTTGAATTTGATTTAATCGTACTCCATTTAAATAAACTAAAATTCAACATAATCAGATTTAAAATGTCTGTAAAAACAAGTTTTAAATAAGTTTTATACTTTTCTCGAGATACACTACTCACAGATCAACTTTTTTAAAATCTGCTCAAATAGGTTTAGATCAAAAGCAAACTATTTTTTTGACTAGAAGCCTATATTTATTGGTACATCTGGATTAAATTTTTCATCTGGATTAATGAAATCCGGATTAATAAAAATCTAGGTCAGAGATCAATAACCTTCTCTCTATGAAGGGGCACATTGGAGTTTATATCGATTTATATTGTGTCGCATTAAGCTTCATAAAGTATCGGGAAGCCGCAGTGTTCAGTGCTAAAAGTTTACATGATTCCGATTAAACGATAATAAATATTAAAACACATATATAAAATAAATTTAAATTCTATATGCTATTTTCGTCGAACATTTGTTATGTCAATTTTTTAGGATTGTTCTTTTCGGTGTGGGATGCCCCAAGTTCTATTTCAGCCTCTGATAAACAGGAAATGAAAATTGTTTTTATTTTCTTCATGCATCTTTGCCGAGGTGGGTACTGGGAAGTTTTCTGTGTTTCTTGGGGCATATGAATATGACTTGCTAGCAATGAAAATTCTTTTGTAAGCCAGTGGATGCTTAAATGCTTCATCACAATTTTCCGCTATTGGGCTTCTCTCAATGTGGTATTCAAATACTACCGTCTTTTTGTTAGAGAACAATTAGAAAACAGTTAGAATTTATGAGACTACTTTTGCGCGTCCTTTTCTTTAGGAGCTCTGTTAAAAAACTATATTATTTATTACTTTAAATTGAGGGAAAGCATTAACTCTATAAAGTAGGAGCAATAAAAAAAGGTCTATATGAACACTAGGTCTATGCACATTCATGTTTCATAAAACCTAATGTCTTTCCACTGGCATTATATGGATGTCTGGAGAAAATGGTACAAATGTGAATATTGCCACTAGTTCAAAATTATAAGGTTCTTGGTTATATTTATCGGCATTGTTCACTAGAAAAAAATAGCTGGATACGAATACAATGAAACACATAATTTGTTTTCTATAGCAATCTTTGGATTCTATTGTTCCTTGAATGCACACATTATTGTATCTGTTAATGATCAATTTATCCGTTCATTCCTACATTAACAGAATACGACGAATGATATGATTTAAATGTATTTTAGTCAATATTTATAGATAAAATCCTTAGTTTGTTTCTCCGGGATTGAAATGATTCCCTAACCAGGATAACACTACTTATTTTTAGACGTTAAATAAGTTTACTTCACTATATATTATTCATTTAAGATCAAAATGTGATTTATATAATCTCTACATATTTGTAATGTCTTGTGCAAGTTTTTTTTATGAATTGTGATCATATTCAGATATCTTATGGAATAGAAAATTTACAAGTGCGTTTTAGTCATACCTTCACCGATTGAAATTTTTTTTAGAAGCAATGCCTACTTTCCATTGATCAGGAACAAGGAAATGACATTTGTAACCTTATACTTTAAAGACCAAGATCTGTATCACACAGTCTTAGGCGGCATCTTTTAAGCAATTTGGTGGGTAGCTTAATAACTTTGAATGATTGTAATAATTTTTAAGCATGTTTTCATTTTGTAACATTCACTTCAGAATATCAGACCGACAGTCCAGATGATTTTTATTTTTGATCTGTGTATTTACTGTAAAAAGGAGGAAGCCATAAAAATTGTCAATTACATGCTTTTTCAAGTTCATTCCAGAAGCAGCAATTTAATACTCGTTGTTTATTATTTGACAGTTTTGGGATGTAACTACGATTCCTTTTTGACAATGCTCTTCTAAAAAATCATACATTAAGCAATAATTGAGATTGTAGAGTTCTACGTTAGATTATGAAAGGCTTTATAAGTTAGTATTTCTTCCAAGAATCATTCATCAAACAGTATTTAACAGCATAGACTTTTAACCATTAAGCTATGGTAAATATAGTTAACTAACACTCTTTTAAGAATGCATGAATCAAGCAGTGATTAACAATCATTCAGTACTTAATAATTAAGACTACGAAAAGCTTAATTTGTTGTCTTTATTCTTTCAAAAAATCATTTATTAAACAATGATTAACAGTAGAGTTTTAAGTAGTAAAGACTACTACTTGGCAACCTTCCTGGGAGACATGAGCCAAACAGTGATTAAGACTACATTATGCTTAATAGCTGATGCTATAGAGAGCTTAATTAATTGGCAACCTTCCTAAGAATCCCACATCAAGCTTTATACAATTCTTAATGCTTAAATCTAGAGAAAACTCTACTTAATCTGCGGCGAGAACTTTATTAAGTAGCACCCTTTTTTAACGGTTCTTAAAAACATGGTCTCAACTACTGAATAATGATAAGCATTAATATCAGCATATATTTTCATGATTTAGTTAGTGTTAAAAATGTAGATTTAAATTTTAGACTAGGAAAGTCCTAACTGCCGGAAACATTTCTGGAAATTGTGAAATCAAGAATAAATATAGTAACGTTGTATAAAGTGTTGATTCTAAGTTCAATACTAGCAAGCGGGTATAATCATTTCACTTGGCGCACATATAATCGCCAATAGGATCATAATAACCCCTCTCTCCTTTCATTCCTTAAAACCAATATTCCTAGAAATAAAAATCATCTTGGTGAATCAAACGCAAACAAGGATGAATTATTCCTTCATAAAAGTGAGTGGTCTATCTAACTAAATTGATTTATGAAATATTTTTGTTTTTAGGGAGAAGAACAAAATGCGAATCGTGGAAAACTCTGAGTCGAACATCATCCTATCTGAAAGGAGTCTCATCATAGAAAATGCCCAAGACGAAAACGCTGGCTTGTACATCTGTTTCATAAATACGCCGCATGTCAATGGATTAAGAGTTGTTGGAAAGCTATTCAGACTGAACAGTAAGTAGAACTGCATTTCATTTTTGTTACTGGGACATTTCTTAAAATAAATCGACAGTATGCTTTGTCAGAATTACGATTACAGTACTTTGTTCTTGTAAATTAATTAAATGACACACGAATACAATTGGCCTGCTTACTTTTTAATCATATTTTTTTAAGTGTTTGGGATCATTTCTAATTTCTTGTTTTTAAAAACGAAAGCCATTAAATTTAGATATCTGCCTCGTAATTTTAACCAGCGTTAATTGACGAGCTAGTGTCCTCTTAATCCACATTTATAATGCCTTCTCAAGAGATGTCATTTTAACTCTTTCCCTTTCAATTAATAATTATGTGGGTTAAATTTGACCAGTTTATTTTTGCAAGAGAGAAACTCTAGCTCTATATATACTGATAAACATATAAGAATTAAAGTACCAAATACTTGATTCATTTTAATGATGACATGAATTCAGAGCATGTGTGCACTATTTAAAAAAAAAAAAAAGTCTATCTAGAAAAGCACATAATTACAACATTATATTATATACAGTGGGTTAAAAAAGTCTCCGTACGCAGATACGAATGCAAATCAAAGTTTAATATGTCACACAAAATTCATAATGATAAAAATGAAAACTTATATATGGCTTAAAAGTAATATTATGTAATATTTATTCATATTAAAGGATTGATAATACAGACCAAATTAAATAATAAATCGTAAAAACTAAAAAAATGCCGTAAACATAGAAATAAAAGTCTCCGTACGATGCCCTAGCACACATAAAATGTTTACAAAAATGTAAAATACATTGAACAAAAGTACATTTAATGATCCGTGGGCCCTCCTTTGGCCTTTATCCCTCTCTTAGACGTTGTGGCATTACTCCTACAAGTTTTTTTGTTATTTCCGGAGAAATATTAGACCAAATACTACTAATGGCACTCTTGTGTTTAAGTTTGCTTTTTATGTCATATTTTTTGAGTTGCCGTACAATTTCTTCCCAAAAATGTTCGATGGGGTTCAAATCGGGTGACTATGGGGGGCTATGAAGTTGTTGTTGCACATGGTAAAGACACTACTCTTGGCAAATCTTAGAGGTGTGTTTATGATCGTTGTCCTGCTGAAAAGTAAATCCTGTCCCAAGAGATAATTTCTTTGCACTGGATAATACATTTTGTTTAAGAATATTTAGATATCAGTATCGATCCATATTTCTTCCGATGAATTACAAGTTTCCTACTCCAGAAGCACTCATACACCCTCACACCATAACACCGTCACCACCGTGCTTCACAGTTCCGCACTAGTTCTTAGTTAGCATTTGTTGATTTGGTTTTCTCCACACCATAACTCAGCCATCTGACCCATGAATGTTAAATTTTGATACATCACTAAAAAGAATGGTTTCCCAAAAAGATAATGGATTACTTACATGCTCCTTTGCAAACTCGAGGCACTTTTTCCTGTTGCCCAAATTTATATAGGGTTTCTTCCAAGCCGTTCGTTCATGATAACCACTTATTTTAATGACATTTATCACGGTTTGAGTTGAGACTTTAATGTTGTAGCAAACCAATTTAATCAGCTGCCAACTTCGGTACACTAATTCATGGATTTTCTTGAACTTGGCGAATGATGTTTCTTTTATGCACGCGATTTAATTTTGTTGGTTTCCCGGATCGATCTCTATTCTCAAATGAATGAAGTTCACGATATCTTTCAATGATATATTGCACAGTAGACTTCGATTTTTTAGTCAGTTCACTAATCCTTTTCATGTATAATCCATCTTTTCACAATTTAATCACTAATTCCCGAATACTCTTGGAACTTCCATTTTGAGACGACAAGAAAGAAACTTGAACTCAACAACTGTCGATATGTTGTTTCCTTATCATTGATTAACTTTCTAGCGTCAAACATTTACTGCGGGCCTGTTTTAAACACGTCAGAAAGAATTTGCATAACGCGTACGGAAACTTTTTTTGCACTTCAATTTTAAATTTACTTTAGGTATTGAAAATAATATGCTTTTCTCGTTTTGTACAAATGAAAATTTATAAAAATCGCTTACTATAGACTTGTACTAAACACATATAGGCAGTATTTAAAGGAAAAATGAAATACTTTACAAATTATGTTAATTTATTCTTAAATTCAGTGACCGAACGGAAACTTTTTTTACCCACTGTATATATATATATAATATATTTGACCTATGATGAAGGATGAAATTAGGAAAAAAATGAATGAGATCTGATCTCAACAAACATATTTGAACTTAAAGCGAATTAAATGTTCTTTAATCATTTATTAAGCAAAAAGAGCTTAATTGTTTGTTGATGAGTACGAAATTAATCATTGCTAGAACTTTTCTACGATTGATCACAAAGTAATTGATCACACAAGTAAAAGTTTCCATTGTTAAATTTTAATTGGTAAAGATGATATTCACAGAAGGGACCTAACTAAATATCTTATTTATTTCTGCAGTTTATATGAAAACATATTTATTCCCCACATTTTGGTTAGATTAGATAAATGTAAATGTTCGCTTCAGACTGCTTATTGCTGTTAACCAAACTCACTAAACACCGTCAGCTCCTTCATAATTTTTGACAACCGTCAAGAGAGGCGACTGATATCCGGAGTTAAGCCGCTTCTCTTCGAAATTCCACAGCACATCTTCTCAGCTGGGTAAACGTATCGAAATTCTATCTATATTCTATCAATATACCTGACTCAGTGGCTTATCTATAGCTGGCATTTGCGTCTAGTGGGCCATACACAAATTTGAAAGGGGAAAATGTATAGCCCCACTATTTGTTTGAAAGCGAGCTTGTGACTCATGAAGGCGAAGGAAAAGCTGATAAGAAATAAAAATTATATAGGTAATGTGAATCTGAAGGAAATAACTTCAAGAAGCAATTTCATTTGAATAATGTATCTCATTTTTCAGCAGGAAATGTGGCTAAACATAGAATTAATAAATTTCATAAATTGTATTATAAGAGAAAAATATCAGAACCCAAAATTGGATAATCTATAAGGGATTCAATTGGTTTACCAGTCACTAGTCATTTTTTGCATAAGAGGGCAAATTGCATTGGAATCTACAGTTTAAAATGGATTCCATATCACTATAAAATTTAAGTCCTGTGGTGGAAATCGAGCCCAAAAACTCTTGAACTACAGGCCAAGGCGTTTATCGTTCGGTTATCAGAGTGACTCAGTGTAAGAAAACCAGATCAGACTTCAGGAAATCTGACTTTTTAAGTATTCCACCGGACAATTATTCGGCATGAAAAGCTTTGGATGAAAAAATTCGTTGGATATCAAAAGATCTCGTTGAACTAGAGGGAAATGCTTATTTTGTTAGCACAGAGGCAAATAGCGTGAAGAATCGATTCGAGTACAGTCCGAAACTGTTAACACCCTCCAAACCCTGGCAACTAAGTTCTAAGACATTACAAATCCAGATGTAGAAAAAAACATTTTCCTTAAGAGAAATTGAAAATTAATTTTGTTATAAAAGCGCCACAGTAGCCCAGTGAGAAGAGGTGTTGTCCAGAAAATAACGGGTTTGTTATCACACAGCCGAAGACTGAGAGAAGCAATAAACTTACAGTAGCGACCTACGTTATTCGTTGTTGTGAAGTGGCGAGGAGAGTGTCAGATCAGGTGTTGACCTCGTCATTGGCCGTGGATCAAAATTATGAAGTGGCTGGCCAGATTTAGCGACTTTGATTATCGGAAATAAATGTCTAGAAACGCATCCTTATTGCTTGATCTAGTTTAATTCTTCGCGACAGCTGCTCTAAGTCAATGAAAGCTAATCAGATATTTAAAAGTCTTTTATTCTGAATATTAAAATTTATCAGAATGCAAGGCAGCCCAATATCTGAGAGTTTAAGTATTTATTCAATTTATTTTTCAAATAAAGGAGTTCTTTTTTTTATACCGGATAATCAAATAAGAACTGAATGTGTGATTGTCTATTTCTCATCTAGGTCAGACGAATATAAAAATGATAGAAATAAAATGCACAAGCACCCCAGTTTTGTTTAAATAATTCAATAATTTTGGTGCATATTTCTAGCCCATCTGTGTATCATGACACACACAAATCGGGACACGGTGCAGATATAAAAAAATCGATGAATGCACTTAATCGATTATGCCATCTTTTCCATCTGAGAAGAATGTTTAATTTTGATCTCTTTTTTTTTTCTCGTGAAATTATCCTTCTGATGGAGCCTTGTTGGCGCTTTCTTGGATGCCGGAATGTTTTATAGCTTGGGATTTTTTTCTTCTCTTGCACGTAAGGTCAGGGAATAAGTAGGATATTTCTGTTTAGCACAGAGCTCAAAAAAGAAAGGTCACAGGCAATTTTTTAAGAATGTGAAGTGTCAGTAAACCTTTCGATCACAAATTTCATTTCGGAAGTGAAAAAGAGGAAATTACATCATATATTTTTCAAGTTTTCATCAAGTAAGGATAAGTAATAAAAATACTTCATACGTAAAAATATTATTTATAGAAATTAGGTGATGCTTGTCTCTCTTAATTCTGCAGAATTTTTAATACAGGAAAAATAACTGCTTATGTAAGGAGCTTTTTAGCCGAATAGATAACGTTATGGCTTTCAATTCAGTAGTTCGTGGGTTCGATTCCCATATTAGACATGTACGTTTGGAGTGGTTTGAATCCGATTTAAATTGTAAATCTTTTTCCAATTAGCCCTCATGTGCAAGTGAATGACCTTTGAGCGCTAAGCAAATGAAACCTAACGGTTAATGCCTTTTTTTATTTCATTCATTATCTTCCTTTTAATTTTTTAGTATTACTTTATGAATTTATTAGGAATGAAGAAGTGTTTGGTAGCTTGAACGAAGAAACAGATTGCTGTCATGTTAGAAAAGGTAGAGGGTTCAATACTTGTCACAGCTGAAGACTTTTGTTCTTAAAGGATTTATATATAAGGTGGTTATTTATATTAGAAAATATTAATTATCAATTATAATCTTATTAAAATCTTATTCATTAGCGTAGTCTCAAAGTTTGCAAAGGAACGTTTCAACTCAGGTATAGACCTCATTACTAGACAATTTTCCAAAATTACGAGGTAGTGGGTTCTGTTTTATAACTTGGATTGTGGTAGAAATAATCAAACTAGAAATGTAATGCAATAATATAATATGGGATGTAGAAAGGATCAAAAACCTTTGACTTGAGCCTCAATGACTTGTTGGACCGGAAAATTGCATGTTCTATACCTCACCCTGCTGAAAAATGTCATGCCGAGAAATTTGTAGTCAGATTATAAAAGTCCTGTAGGAGTTGATATCCGTTCGCTAAAGGTGGTGTGGAGAGGTTTTACCTTGTTTTTTAACATGGCTCAAAATTACGAGCCGTATGATTGTGTTTAACTACTACGGTTGCGAGATACAGTTACTAGAAATATATACATCAAAAATTAAATCAAGCAAAAAATAAAGAAAACTACTTCGTGATAGCCATACATAAGTAAAAAATTAAGAGCAAACATAAAGAAAAAGCGAAGAAGGAAAAATACTCTTAAAAAATTTCTTATAGTTGATTAATTTTTTGAAATGATAGATCATGAAAAGATGCTTTAAGGCAAAAATTTTTTTACAAGTAAAGGATAGAAATCATAATTGTTTGGGAATGACGCAAGATAACTGATACAATACATGGTGAAAACTGTTGGCTGCTTTTGTAAATAAAGTTATCTATAAGACACTGGAAAATCTGTTATTTTCATAAAGAAATGCAATCTACAAGACCCATGCAGTAAAAATAGGCTATGCTTTTCCATTACTCGAGTGTCTCAGAAATCCTCAATGAGATTTTAGAAACTTGATAATCAAGACAAACTATGAGGCCCGGAATTATGAGTATTATATCATGTACTAAATGAAAACAATGAATAATAGAGCTACTGTGTAGGAAGTACAACACGAACTCTCAGTATCCTGTTATCCACATTGCTAAGATATACGGATCAGTATCATCCGCGTATTTCTTTGGGATATAACACTCTCCTTCTGAATAATGTCTTAAACTAGAAAATGTTTTGACGTGAAACTATGTTTACAGTTGAAGTCTGATTCCAGTTTACGACGGGTCTAAAAAATGCTTTGAATTTCTTCAGGCGTTTCTTTGTTAGTCGATTGAATTATTATTATTATTATTGATCAATGAAATATTTGCCTACTCACTGCGATTGCTTGTTACAAATCCTTGAACTCAAAAGAACGTAACAATATTATTTCACCCAACCCAACTTAACATTGTTGGTTAATGAGAAAAAATAGGTATTGAAAAAGCTGAAAACATTTTTTACTGACATGAATGACATATTGAAAAAGTTTCGGAGCACCCACAATTTAATGACGAGTTAATGTACATGAAAATATTCATCTTACTCAAGAATTTACTTGTTGAATAACTATTTCGATGTTATAAAAAAGAAGCGTGGTAAGATTGAATTATTCTGGGGCGTATAAAGTAAAATAGCAGATTGTTAAACACTAACAAAAAATAAATAAATAAATAAAACCAGATATTATCCAATTTTATTTCAGAAATAGAAAATTATAAATTATCTGATAAAGTAAGTAAAAACCTATATAATAAAAAAAATATCAGCACAGAGCCTAAGTTTATGAGCAAACGGAATTAAAATGAATTTTTTTTTCTTATTCTTTTGCAAACTCGAATAGAAAGTTTGAATATTACTATTATTTTATTAAAAATGAAATGAATATTAAAAATGTAACAATTTAAAACATTAATGAATAAATTATTTAGACATATCCTCCACACATATATTAATATATATAGAAAAATTAACATACATATATATATAGAAGAAATTAATATACGAGAATATTATTAAACAAAGCACAGGCGAAATAATTTATTCCGCTTATTTTCATGTTTTTATTTTTAATAGGTGAATAAAGTAGGTAAATTGACAGAAAGATAATCTTCACAATAATTTATTTCTAACATTCTTTTAGGTCCTGTCAAGATAATTGGTTTTCCAAAAAAAGAAAGCACTATTCTAGGGCGGACATTGAATCTCGCTTGCCATACTCAAGGCTTTCCAATACCTGAAATTACTTGGTACATAGGTAAGTAGGCAATTTTTCTTGTTACTCAGAGAGAATATCGATTGATTACTTGTTAGAAAGTATTAATGAATGTCAAAATGGCGACATATCGATAGTTTAATGGTATAGTATTTATAAAAAAGTAAAATAATTATTTTAAAAGGATAGGAAAGACTTGTTTTGAAAGCAAAAAACAGGATTACGAATATTCTAAAATTATCACCTGAAAGCCTGGCTACGAAATAGTAAAATTTTCAAATTCAGTGACAGTTAACGATAAAAAATAACATTGTGAATACTTTTCCGTGATAAATATGGATAAAAAAACATTCTAAACGTTATATTTTTGTTATTTCTGTTGTATTCTGTTATTTTTATTTCTAATATTTACGATAAGCATAAACTTTAGAAGTAACATTTGGAAATGGAGAACTTGAAAATTAAGAATATTCTAAAATTAACATCTGAATGCTTAACCTCGAAATTTATGTATAAAAACTTTTTCATTCAATGATAGTTGGAGTAAAAATAACATAACTTTTCCTCGTGGTTACCACAAATTATAAAAATGACATCCGGAAATGGAAAACTAAATTTTAAACTAAGTTTTCAGACGATATAAATTTGGAACATTCTATTTTTGTTTTGCATAATAAAATAAATAAAAATTGAAATACCCCATCAGCGTCTTCTGGTACTTTCTAAAATTAGTTAAACGTATCTAAAATTAAGAACTTTCAGTATTTATGAGCAAAATTTGGTTAAATTTAATTTTTCTTTACTTGTTAGACTCGCTCTATCCACTAATACTTACCAAAAGCAAAATGTAAATCTTATAAAATACTATGAAAATATTTTTTACCCTTTTAGACATAAATAATACAGTGAATAATTAGCAAACATGATTACCTAATTTAGAAAAAGAAATGATGGGGTTATGACTAAGTTTAATTATGATTCTCAGCACGGTTTTTGTACGATGTCATTAGAGCTAGCGATCATAAATACCGTTTTAGCCAATCATGAGTTACTCTTCCGCGATTTATATGTACTTAACTGATTGCTAAGCCTAACCAAAGCTTGACGAGACCATTTTTTAAATTTAATAATAATTACTAAATCAAGTTTAAATTTAATTAAATTTAAACCAAGTTTAATGTGTGTATTTCTTATGATTATTTGACTTGTGTGAGTTGCAGTTTTACAATTTAACATTAAATTGTAAAATACAATATTTGATAATAATTGTTAGGATATAATATAATTGCTGTCAATAAAATTAAAATTCTATGTCTTACAATAAAATTAATATTTTTGTTATTGTAACTAGTGAAATAAATTATAAAAAGTATCATTCGTTAAAAGTGTTTTTCAAGCTAGTTTCAAAACCAATATTTACAAGACTCCATCCACTAATGTAAATTTGAGGGATACAATCCCCCCCCCGCTCCACAGATTCTATTGAAATTAAATCAAAATTGCTCAGGATAGTCAAATAATTTTATTAAATAAATAATTATTTCGTATTTTTGGTATCCTTTATATTGGCAGCATATTAATGAACACATACACACACAGCTCTACAGAAGTATTTAATGGATTTATAATAAAATTTTTCTATGAGTGAAATCATTTAAGTTCTTAATTTTCTAATTAATAAAAGTAATTGGAGTAGTTCCATTAGAATTACGATACTCTGAGTCCTTAAGGCCTATCTTGGCATGCTCAATATTGGGAAAAACTTAACGCCCATTATCGGTATTATCTTGGCCAAGATCGCCAATATTGGGCAAAGCTGCTTTGATTCTTGGGTTATTGTGCCAAAACATAATTGATGATTGGAATATTTCTTTATTTTTATGTAATGAAAAGTATGTAGAGTTATCTTGACTACCTAATTTAAGCTTTTTCTCTTTGGAAAAAAATCCCTTTTTTAAATTGGGACAAATGAAATATACATACATATATTTTTAGCTAACAATTTATATTTATAACATAACTCTACTGTTATGTTATAAATATATACATAAAATATAAATTTCTTTCATAAAATTTTCAATTAAAATTTATTTTAATTTCATTTGAAATTTATTTTTTCTGAAAAAATGAATTCTGCGTTTATTTTTTCTAACGATGCTTAAAAAGTTTTGGCCTTTTTCCTGCATTTTAGAATTCCTTTTTAAATAATTAAAAAATACATTTTTTAAGAATTTTTAAATTTTTTATGAATATTAAGCTTGTTTGATAAACAAGATAAAAACTCAATAATTTCGCTCATATCAGTGTAGGAACATTTCGCATTTTTTAGCATAATGGAAAACTGTAGCTTAGTGGTTAGAAATAACTTTTCAGAAAATGGAAGACTAGTTCGATTCTAACACCCTTTGAACAAAGTGAGAGGAGATAATGTTCAATCATGCATATTTGTCATTGGGTGATTAGTTGTTTTCCAGGTTTTCTCCTTTGTGATACCGAAACAGGGCCCATTATCTCTGAAATAATTTCTTGAAAACTATATCGTGGAAGTACAAATGCCTTACAACTGTTTTCAACGGTATTATTTTCAACGGTATGCCTTACAACGATATTAGGCTATCTGCAATCTGTTGTCAAAGTAAATATAACAACTTTGAAAATTTTGTAAAAAGACCATGGAGATTCAGAAACCATCGTATTCCAGCTTTTAGTTTAATATTTGAATTCTATAATTGTACTATTGATAATTTATTGATTGGACATCATTATTTGGGATAAAAATGTAGTTCTTATGCATACTTTCTTAAATGTTTTTTAATTTTAATTTCTGAATTGTCATTTTTTTTATTTCTGAAGAATATATTAATTTTACAGTATTCCTAAAAAATATAAAAATAATTTTCCATCATATAATATATATAAATAATATATTTATCATGTAATTCATATAAAATATTTTGTTAAAATATATTAATTTGTGCATATTTAATTATTTCAAATGCCCTAATAATATATATATTGGCTATGACATCATTTAATCGCGACGTTTGACTCATGAAGCAGAAATAATGACATCTTGTATAGCGGGGCACCTAGTGTGAGGGCCATCGTAATCACAAGAATGGGTGGGTCATCATAATTTAGAAGCACGAACCAAGCTGAAGATCTCTCTAGACTTGGCTATAAACCCCAGAGGTATCATTTCTCTTGGAGGAAATTGCAACCAAAAAGTGTATTACATGCTTTATTTTTCATTAAGCGAATACTTTCGAAGTTCAGCGAAGGCGGTATAGAATTGGTTACTTTACGGTAGCGAGAATGACGCCTTTTCTTACCAGGACACTGTGGCCTTAATTTGTATGAATAAATACCTAGAGAATTTTAGCTACATCTATGTAAAAATATCATGCATATTTATTTTTACTGATATAAATTAGGTAAACTTTTCTAATAAACCTTTAAATTTTTAACGATTGTAGATTGAACTTTTTATATTACTACGATTAAATAAATTATTTTCTAATATATCAAACAAAATCCGTCGTCTAGATATCTTTTCTGAGCCACATATGGTTCACAGTTACACTTAGAAAATCTTCAGTGAAAGTATGGCAGAATTTATTTGTCAGAAATTAAAAATATCTCAAATATTTTATTTAGTTATTATTTTAAATTTATACTCTTTTCTGATAACATTTATTTAATTCTATTACATAATATTTTAGACATTTTTCCTCATTTTAGATATTGTTAAGAAACATTTTAGTCTAATTTTATGCAGGTAATTTTTTATATTTAAATTTCTAAATCTAATCCTATTAGTAAAAAATATTTTTCTGAGGATTGTAAGAATGAATACTTACAATAAATGTGAAATTATTAATTTTAACTTAGAATATATATATATATATATATATATATATATATATATATATATATATATATATATATATGCATCTATAAAAATAATTTATAAAATAATATCTGTTGTATGGATATCTTTTTTAATTAAATACATAAGTATTATAAATTTTTAATGAAGAAAAATTTCATTTTGATTAGGATTTTTAATAATCTTCGCAATTATTGAATAAATATTTCTATTGCTATTAATTCTGATTTAAATATCTAAAGTGTTTTCTCGGATTTCATTCCAAATTTTCTTTTTGAAATTTCAAATGCATCTAATTTTTTATTTATTTATTATTTTTTTTTTCATGTTGGAGTCACTCTCAATTTCAATCCTATGTGTTGATTGCTCTGAACTGGTTAAAGAATAATTAGCTCTCTGAATTTCAGTCCCACGGTTCGTCGATTCGATTCTCACATCAACTTTATATATTTGTATAGGTTTGAAATATGCTTTAAAGAATAGAATCCTGTCTAATAAATCATCCAACTGGACTACTGGTTAACGATGACAGATTTGCACTGTTTGTTTTTTTTTTCCTGCATATTTGTTAAAGTTGAGTAATAGGAAATTTTCTCAATTTCATTCCTTGTGATAGATGAATACGGATCATTATATATATATATATATATATATATATATATATATATATATAATATATATATATATTCCATTCTATAGACATTGGAAAAATCTTGCAATATTTAGATTCGTCGCACGTAATGACAAAGTATAGAAATAGGTAGTTCTGATTATGGTACAGAGAAAATTCCAAGGTTCAATAATCATAGCTACTATTAATTATATATTCATAAACACACTGTAATCAGAATTCGGAAAGGAAATTCATTTCTTATTTCAAATTTAGTCGGTGACTAACATTCTGATATAAGTTTTACTTCAATCAGTGCAGCTATTCTCAATTCAATCCCGGACAAAATTTCGGCAGACAAAGATTTTTTTTTTTTTTTATATCCATTGATTTCACATGATCTAATCCAGTCTAAGTTCAAATTCAATGTGATTCAACTTCTTTTTGAAGAAAGTTGAAGTCAACTAAAA
Organism: Latrodectus geometricus; assembly: GCA_026290005.1. Lineage (NCBI taxonomy): Eukaryota > Metazoa > Arthropoda > Arachnida > Araneae > Theridiidae > Latrodectus > Latrodectus geometricus. Next base: position 700,941 of record JAPDSC010151794.1, read on the forward strand.
ATGCGTAGTTTCATTTCGCATATAATATGAAATATTCGACTGAAATAATAATTCATTTATTATATTTTCAATGTTTTGAGATACATTCACAATGCATTTTTATTCATTTTTGAATGCTTAGCCATATAAAATTTATTTTTAATTTCCGATTTAAACTCATTTATTTTATCGCTTTAAAAGTTTATTAATTTCCACATTTACTTTGAAGAACATATATTTTTTACAGTTTTGTATTTGACATTATTACCATTTTCAGGACGAAAATTTCTGGTGAAATTTATTTTAAATTAAAATTGATGACATAGCACAATCTATTTATTCTGATAAGAAAATTTGTAACAAAATTTCAATTGTAAATTATGAGTTTTTAATTCTAAAACCCATTTTTCAATTTATTACGCATATTTACTTGTTAATAATAAAAAAGTAACTTAGAATTTCGAAAAATAGCATTATACATTTTTTAAATAATTATTAAAAGGATTATTTAATAATTAAAAAAATTACAGGAAAAATTCTCAAAATCAAAATTAAAAGAAGTGTTTTTCTCATACGGATGTACATTATATTTCTCTCCCTAATAGAACAGTGTTTCAACTTAACGCTAATAAATGAAAAGGAAACAAAACCGTCCATCCATTTTTAAACAACTTAGTTACTATTCGGAACAGTTATATTAATTATAAATCATTCATTAAGAAAATTAGCTTTCATAAATCTGATTAATTATGAAAACAAATGTTGTAGATTAATTATATAAATGACACTTAGGAATAAAAATTATATTAATTACATAAATTGGAAAAATATCAGATAAATACTATAAATAGTATTTAACTGGTGTTTTATCAATAAGACTAACCATTGTATCAATAAATATTCTAAATATTTCAATATTTAGAATAGTTAGTCTTATTGATTTTAGTGTAGTTACTCATTGTGTGGATTGCATGTCACTGGTGGATCTCGGAATTCATTTTCATGCAACTATAGATCCTGGTTAAATTATTCCTCAAGATCAAAAAGCGACAGTAAGTCAAAATTAATTTTAAATATGTATTTATTGACAATTACTTCAGTTATTGACAGCTATTTCAGTATTCAATAATGTAAATAGATATATTTTGATTGTTGATTTAATGGTGGGTTTGTTTGATTAAAGGATCCCATAATATTTACAAACATATTGCGCGCCCCCCATAATCATTGTGTAAATCCGACACACACGTGTGAGTGATTTTGTCGGTTTATTCACTTGTATTATTGCAATTTTTAGGCCAATAATCTTTCTTTTTAATTACTGAAACAATTTTTTAGGTAAGTAACAAAGTTAAAAAAGTAATAAAATAATAAGTTAATATACTATTTCAAATATTAACTGTAACTTTGATAATTTGACCAATAAATATAGGTATTTGGGAAGGTCACTATTGAGAAAACTTATTTACTTTTAACTGTGCATATGCGAGGATTAATTATTAACGACAAGGGTGTGCCTGTTAATTTGAATTACATTATTAAATCTTGGCAAAAATTCGACATCATAGGATGAAGCGATATTTTTTTGATTCTTTAATTTGATCTACTCTTTGATTTCATGATGATTAAAGACGAAAATGTGTCATACAAACATATCTTAAATAAAAGTAAAAGAAAAATTATGTCAATTTCAAAAATCGTTTGAAATATTTTGCTAACAATAAGTTAATTAAATATCACTGTTTCTAAAATCCTGCTGCTGGTCAGCTCAGAGTTTGAGAAACGCTACTTTATTATCCTTTTTGTCATACAACGTTTGATTCGACAGACTCATCAAATATGTGTGTAATTTTATCTGGTAATCACAAAAATATTGGTTTTTTTAAATTTTTTTCCTCTATTTATTTCGGAAAATCAAAGAGAGCGGATTAAGTTACAAAACTGAATCTTAACTAACCAAAGAGCGTCGTGTTCATTAAGTGTGTAAATCTTTAGTTAAAAATAGACACCGATATATTCATCATGAGCATATTTTACATGAACAAAATATCTGTGAAAATTTATCCCGTACGCCATATTCATTGAAAGTTCCAAAAATCACTACAAATTTTTGTGCTACTTTATTTAATCTATTCTTTTGATCACATTTAAGATATCAGGAACCTGTTCTGTAATTATATCATATTTGGCTAACTTTTTAAATTTTATTTTGAGTAGAAGCATATTGATGTAAACAAAACTGTAATCTCAATATTGATATGCTTAAATAGTTCTATAAACCGAGAGTCCGATTCAACTACTATGCGTTCCTGCATAGAGGCATGGCATATTTGGAGCTCCTTGATCTAAATTTTCCTTAAATATAAAGAAACTATTAAGATTTGCTATTTTTATTTTCTGAGAACTATGAAATAAAAATAGCAACTATATTCTAAAATTTTCTTGTAAATGAAACCTTGATTGCTGAGAAATGAAATGTGGAGCTTTTTCTCATTTTTTTAAAAAATGATAATTCTGTGAGGTTCTTAATAATTTTACAGGCGAAAATTTAAATATTTAGAGCTGCAATAGTCTGAATGAGAAAGACCACTTTTATACCCGGAAAGTATTGAGCTCTCTACTTGCCGCTGTCAAATATGTTCAGATGACCTTATTCATGTTAAGAATGTTCCAAGGGATCCAAAGTGCATTTCAGTGTAGTACAGTTGTAGGGAAGAGATTCCTACTACAAATGTAAAACTCATCTCTTTATTGCAGCTTTGAATTAAAGATAATTTCCTTTGTTTCGTGGGATTTTAGTAGACAAATATACACAGCTGGAAGGATATTGTGATAACTTATTTAAAATATCATCAAATTGATATTGTTTTGGAGGCCGCGGTGATCTTATTGATTTAGGGAGTTCGCTCTCGTTATCGAAACGTAGTGAGTTCGAATCCCAACGCAACCGAAGATATGTCATGTTCACTAATGGCACCTGGAACATATAAAGTATGTCGTGATCATAATGTTCTCCATGTGAAATGATACCTCTAAGGGTGGCGGGCTAGTCCCTCGTTGGTCCTAGCTTCTGCTTGGTCTCTCCTTCTAAATTACGAAGAAACATTCATTTTTTGGGCTCCGATGACACAACCACTGTGTGCCCCTCTATTGTCATCCCTTCCGACCCTTGTAGTGCTGGAAGGGAAAACATCTTAGCGGTAGCTGGGAATTAGAAATAAAAAAATGATATTTTGACCCTAAAAGCGTGGTGGAGAAAAGGCCTCGTATCAGGTGGATAGAATCACAATATGAGACACATTAATTGAAAGAGTTTTGCTCGATAAACGTTTAATATGCAGAGGAATTTTCAATGCAGAAGTCATCAGTGGAGTCAGGTATAGAACCCTCTAATAATTATACTTGGCTACAACCGCCTTTCCGACAACAGCTCTCCCTTTCATTTGTTCAAATAATACAAATTTTCTCGCATTTACAATCGCTCAGAAGTGCATCACTTATGATTATTTTTTCAACAAAAAACAATAACTCACGTTTACATGTTTATGAATGTGTCACATAATTTCAGATTCATTTAAAACGCTTATTGAAATTTAAACACGTAGAATAAATTGCAATCGAAAACCTAAATCCCTTTTAACCTATTGACATTTTTGAATTATGTTATGGGATAATTCTTTTAAGCGGTCTTTGAGGGAAAAACAATTTGGCAATGCATTCGGTTAGGCAAATGTTCTGCTATTTATTTAATAAAAGGAAAAATTTTGCTAACCGAAGCTGTGGCTATTTTATTTTCGTAAAAAGAGAGAAAAAAAAATTAGCGATTTATTCAATCAATTGTGACTTACGCATGAGGGAATTTAAGATGAAATAAAAAGAAATACGAAATAAATATGTAAATTACTATTTCCCGTAATCACGATCAAGTGCTGTAAAGACTATCTGAACTGATTCTAAATGAGATCGGAAGGACACCAAAAGGCCGAAATCTCCTCGTAGATACAAATAGGAATTGATCAGCTAAATGGTTGGATGGTTTCCAGATTTTTCCGGTTTAGTAATGGAGCTTGGAAATGCGTTCCGAACTTTCAAAGCCAGTGTGTTTGCCGATTTTGTTTTATGGATGAAGGCCCAATTCGGTTACAGTCTACGTCAGAGTTACACAATAATATTTTTCTTCCTTTTGAAAAAATTAATAAAAACTATTTTAGGATTTAACCCTTTTGAAGATGATTAATCTCAATTTTTTGATGACTCGAAATAAGAAATTAAGAGATAATTTCAACTTAAGTTACTTTTTGATACCTTTTACATCATTTATAAATTTGGTTTTGAATCTTGTTTATTTATGTTAATTTATTACCCATACAATTCTTGCTTGTTAAATTACAGTTGAGATCATGGCTTAATCACTTTTTATTGTTTTTAAATGTTTTCAAATTCATGAAAGTTTTCTCTTTTAACTAATATTTAGATTCAAATTTTATATTCTTTATCTATATTGCTTCCAAAATTTTCTGAAATCTGTATCTTTTTCTATCTGTGTCTTTCATCGATTCCAGTTTTCTTGCCTGGTTCTCTGGCTTTTGATTGTTTCAAGATAAAGATAATCATAGTTTCAAGCGATTTCTAATGAATTCCAGCAACGTGCATGTTGACACAAGTCGTTTAACCGTAGCTGAATAGTTTTGAAAGCATTGCATCATTTTATCCTGACTCCTTCGATTTGCATTAAAAAAGAATTGAATTTGATAATTAATGGAAGAACATTTGTTCGTAAAAATTGATTATTCCAAGTACGCGAAAAACATGACCTGGAATACGTCTCTGTGGCTTGATCTCTTTGAGAATCTGAATTAAAAATATTGTTGAAGTTAACTTTGTTAATAAACCAATTCCATATATAAAGACTAAAGCACAGAGAAACTATCTTCCATTGGCTGGAGCCATTATCATCTTGACAATAAAACAGAAGAAAAAGCAAAATAAAAAAGACAAGACAAAGCCCCCACTTTATGATTGGTTTAAATCAGCTAGGATGATATTATTAATTATTTTTTTAATTATTTTCATGCTTTTTTTCTGTTTCTTTTTTGGAGTTCCTTTAATTTTTAATTTAATTTCGATTATACTCATTAATGAGAGAGAGATTAAGACATACTCGATTACGAAATGTGTCACAGGCTTGTAGTGTGAGACACACTTTAATATGCTTATGAATGTTGTACTTGGAATTGAGAGTCACAGTCACATGACAAAATATTCGTCTGAACTAGACTCTTCCTTTCAGTTTTCAAACTATTCAGTGAAAGAGTTATACATTTATATATAGCATTTTCAGTTAAACTTCATTAAATAAATGAAAATAACTTACTTTTGGTTCTGCATTGCAGACTGCTAAGCGGCCAAAGCTGTTGCAAGGCATTTAAACTATTTTCTGGGAGCATTAATCCTCCCAGAAAACATCTACATTGCTTTCTGAGAAGACTTTTCAAACATAGTGGGCCATATAGACATCTCGCGAGGGAGGAAACACTGAAAACTCCCAAGCACTCACCAAGACAAATTCTATGCAGAAACGCAGCATCCATCAACCATTATTTAACAGCACATGGATCGAACAATGTACCTTTCGCTCTGAGAACATATGTTCTATCGCTTGGCCACAATGATCTTTATTAATCTATTTCCTGTTATTATGCACATTAATTTCTCATAAGGCTTAATAGCTAATCATTTGTTCTGTGAACACGAGAATGGTAGATCTAGCCATGTCACCAGATTAAAATTATGAGATATTTGGTATTAGTAGATTTCGAACTCATTAACCAATCAATCAGTTAACAGTCAAGAATCTAAACGAATAAATTATTACCTCACTTTCACGAAAACGAAGCCTTTCCCAACTATGTTACTAATCTTAATCTGTAATTATGTTAATAGTGACAATTCAGTATGTAATATTGTATATTTATTCTCATTTATACGTGGTGTAAAAAATAGCAGTTCTTATGTTAAGTTCGATACCTGACTTTGCAAATGACAGTCGTCCCGAAGGGTCCGATGGAAGTATAAAATTCTGTAGTGTTGAACGTTCGAGTCAATGTGAAGAGGGTAAAAGCTCAGATGTCAAATACGTTACTTGATCATATTAAAAATTATAAGTCACTTGTCCATACGTAGTAACTTCGGTCCGCAAAAGTAAACCTTAAATGTTTCGTTACCTGTTTCTATTTCTGCCGACCGATATCGGCTTTTCCTCCTTTGTTTTGTTGGTCACTCAATGGTCATTTTCTACATACGAGGACAAATTAGACAAGGATCTACGGCTTAAAGCGGAATTCTGACCACTACAAGCATCAATACAAACATCCAAGCCTAAAATGGGATTTGAACACTCGAACTGTTGAATTGAAAGTCAGAGCGGTAACCACTCTCCTACCAGCCAGCTCGGCGGCTTTCGCTCATGTTAACTCCTACGGAATGGAGTAAAATGCTATATTTATTCATTTGACCAGCTGTGATCGATGCTCCATTCATAAATGAACTCATAAAGGAAGAGCTTTAAAAAAAAATGATCTGTCAAAGTGTTGTGTATTTTTTTATTATTTGCTACCTTTTGTAATTTTAAAATTTTTTATTCATGTTTATTTGCATTCATTTTATATTTCATTATTTCGTATTACTTTTTACTTTTTCTTTTCTAATAATATCAATCCAAAAATTGCTTAAGAATTTTCAAAAACTATTTTTGTTTCAACATTTGTTAATAATTAAAAAAAAAAGTCATTTTTCAAAATTATATTACAGTTTCTTGTAAGAGGAAAAAAGGCCTTTCTAAATTATCAGCAACAAATCTAAAACAGCGAAACACGATTTAAGATCATTCATAAAATTTTGTTGTCTTACAAATTTTTAAATATTCTTTTTTGTGTATAGTTCTATTAAAAAATTACTTAATAAAAATTTAAAAATGTCGTTGTAACATTCATTAAAAAATACTAAAATATTATAGACAATTATATTTGCGACTGACACTCCCTCTCAGTTTTACGAATAATCTCTTTATCCACACTGTTGACAACAATACTGAAATAAGGAGTGAATACCGATTACAGTAGTATCTCTATCTTACTGAATCCGCAATTGTACTGAAGTGTGATAAACTAGTGATAAAAAAAGCAAAATAACTAATTCGTTTCAATGAGTCCAAGTATCACTCGAGTCATGCAGATGTGGGAAACATTGAATTAAATTGTCTTAATATCTTATATGTGTGAATGTTAATATTTTTTTAAAATTAACATTCCCATTAATCATTTCTAATTCCCAATCATTCTACTATATTGATCCCATTGGTTCTGAATATTGATTATTGTGATTATGTATATATTGGATTTGAAAATGAAAGGACAACTATTCAATAGTAGCAAGACAAAAAAGACATTTGTATGCATTACCTTGTCAATCATTTCCGCTAAAAACGTCAAAAAAGATTGCGATTTATTGCCAACTCTTACAGCTTAGTGATCGCATTCATATTTTATATTTTTATAGTATTTATGAGCATGTTTTATATATTTATTTTTTGAGTGCACAAATTTGAAATTTATGATTAAGGAAATTAAAAAATGAGTGAAAATAAAATGTTTATGTATATTTATTCCAATAAAGACTGCTCTGCGCCCCCCCCTCAAATTAAAAAAAAATGATTAAATTGAATTTGGCAACACATTTTTTTGCGATGATGGTTAACGAAATATACTTAAGTATCAATAAAAATAAAATAGTTAATTCGTTTGCGGAATTCAACGAATGATTCGAATCATAGAATTGAAATCTTACAGGCATTAAAACAAATTATACATAATTTATATTTGGATTTGTTAATTAATTCCATTATTCCAATAATTCTATATTTTTTCAAGTAGTTGATATGAATTATAATGGCAACATTAAAATTTTTTTAATTCGTAAATAATATTTAATTTATAGTGGAATAGTAAATTAGTCAGTTTATTTCAGAGGTTCAAAGCAACATTCGAGTTTTCTAATCTTGAAAAGCATTGAATCAAATTATGCATAGATTTCATTTGATTTATTACACATCAACCATTGGTTATAAATTACCTATAGATTTTTTGGAATTGTTATTTTATTATTTTTTAATTAATCTCATTTTTACTCGACTCAAAACAATTCTGATTTAATGTTAAAGCACCAAAAACGTTAATATTGTCAGTTCTTGTCCTTTAATGCTATCATTATGATAGAAATATTTTTTTATCTCTTTTCCTGATACGTCATCATTTTGGTATAAGTTCATCAATTTAATATGTCTGTGTTAACGTCTGAAATATTATTATAACTTTTAAAATTTGTTTTATTCATCTATGTTCAAATTTATAATTGGTTTATATTCACTGCAATTAAAATGTAGAGTCATTTATTTTTTATGCTTCTTATCTTTGTTCATCTAAGCTGCACTATGTAAACATCAAGTTTTCAGTTTTTTTAAAAAAAATTTGTAAGAGTTTGGATGATTTAAAACTCACACTTATAATAAACTAAATTCAAATATTCTGTAACAAAAACACTAAATATATTTTGATGCAACTATGTTCTCAATTCATGTCCTAGATTAATAAGCAATTAGTTCTTAAGTTTTCTATAAAACTGAATTTTTGATGTTTATTTGGTGATTTTGTTTTCAATGATAGGCAACATCAAGGCAGAAGTTCTGAAGCAGAAGGATCTCCGAATGTCCATCTATCCATTGGGCGGTGGGCAACCCGAATCTTATCTGACAATCAAGGACATTCAGGAATCAGATAAAGGTCTCTACACGTGCAGAGCGAACAATTCCGTCGACCTTGGGAGAAGCACACAAAGCGATGAAGAATCTGTCTTTGTCTATGTCAGAGGTAAGCGCCAACTCTGGTTTAGTCTCGCCTACTCTGGTCAGGTATACACCAGAAGGCTTTTGTTCAAAGTTGATTTGGTTTAAAATAGAACAATACGAAAGAGTTGTTCAGATGGCTAAAATGCTGATCCACTTGTTTTCCTTAAATTTTGAAGTTATTAATCTCTGTTCACCATGGCCTAGTAATAAAAGTACGATCATCAGAGGGAAGAGTTTGAAGTTTGATACTTGCCACTGTTGAAAAAACGGAGAAGTTTGTCATGTTTCTGAATGTAGAAGTTGCTTGATAGATTTCATTTTTCTGACTTGTAACTGCAATCCCTATCAGTAAAATGATTTTAGATTTTATCAGGAATGAAACTTCAAGAAAAAAATTTTGTAGTGGCAAATAGTTGACATACATTTAAACCCATCGAAGTATCGATGATCAAACTCAACAATAAATTTCATTAATATATAATAGAAATGCACATAAGTCTAACGAAAATTCCAAGCAGAAACACCAAATACAGCTGTTTCTAGACTGGTTGACAATATGACTATTTGAAAGTCACTAATGATCTGATGTGATGTGACCTGAATGATGTGTGACATTTTCATTTAAGCACTTTATTGTTTAAACTTATTATTGGGAGCGAGTTGAATATATTGGAGTGATTACTTGCTACTCGATTTTACTTTATGAAATACCTTTTAATAGAAGAACTAGTCTATTTTTGTTCCCTTTAACGTAATTAAAGATTGCCTTTATGAGGAAAGTAAATATTTATTGCGCCTAATGACATTCAAAGTTTAAGATATGAAGGGAAAAGTTGAACATTAAGAAATCAAGTGTCAGCAATTCGTTACTTGATCGGCGTTTTCAAACGCAATGTTTGATATTTTCCAACCGTCAATCAAGTGGTACATTCCCTAATCTAGCAACATTCACTTATCCGTTTTTATGAATTGGATAAGCATATGAGCAATGGCGTGAATTAAGACGAATTCAGCCTTACATTTGTGATGACAGTGCGAACAATTTACATTTATTGATCAATAAAACCGGATTCAAATGCGTAGCATGCCTTAAGAAGAGGGCACTTGAGAAAACTTTACAAAGTTTTTCCACAAAGTACTTTCCATGACCCAATGATGGGATATCCCTCTTCAAAAAGTAGAAAATCCCAAGTTCGATCTCGGCAACTGTTGAATAATAGGATGAGAAAATTCCACATCTAGTTTCTGCTTCTACTATCGGGGTAAATGCTTCGGAATTTTCCTAGCATCCCGACTTGTTAAATGGAAATATGGTCCAGTATCTATCGGAAATCATCCCTGAAGATAATTTGCGGTGGATGTACAAATGTCTTACAATGCCTTTCTACTGTTTCTCTATCCACTTCATAACGCCAAAGTTATCTTAAGGCATTGTACTTGTATACAGTACTGTGATTTTCTTTTCCCACTCTTCTGAGTGAGAGGTCCTGCATTCGAATACAGCCTTTACTGCATCATAGTTGGAATCATTCTATCATAGTTTCCCACACCTCTTGACTTGTTTTTATTGGTGACAATAGCGCACTAATAAAATAGGTTTTAATATTGATGATTTTCATGAAGTGAGTGAGAAAACATTTCTTTTTCAATGATTATTGTGTTTACATATAGCTTGGAAAATTAAGTAGATTTGTGTATTTCTGTGTTTGTGAAGATCATGTTTCATACTGAAAGACTCCCAATTGATTTGAAATCTTTACTTCCTACTTTTGATCACTTACCTGTAACTATGCTTATTAATAATCTGAAATTTACAGTCATGTGAACTTGCTTCCACGGGATTTTTATTATAATGAGGATTATTATCAATAGTAAATATCGTTACCAGTGTTGAGAACAATGACCAGCTTGTGCAACGTTTCTAGCATTGAGAACTCCGGCCAAAAGAAACTAGCATTGTCAACGATGTGAACATCGCCCAACGGGGTGTAACATTTAGTATTACGTACTATGATTAACGCGATATATGTCATAATCAGCTTTTACGGTTGAGATCAATGGTGGCAAAACAATTGATGTGTATGGAATTTTTGTATTTTGAATATATAAAGTTAATGAGATATGGAGTGATTTTTGATCTTTCTCAGATACTTAAAAAACACAGTTATAATAGCTAATATTTTTTATTTACTGCGGAGTTAAAAGAAAAAAAAATACTTTATTAAAAAATATTCCTTCATCGCAAATTTGGCAAAGATAAGAAGCACACTTTTTTAAAGACAGAAGTTAGTTTTCAATGGACATCAATGACATTATTTAGAAACTTTAATAACGCTTATTAATATTTTAAGAAACTATTATAAAAATTTCAAAATCAAGAATTTTAAACTGGTGATTGTGTGCGTAATGTTTTGGTTCACCATGACTTGTTGTTCAGAAGATAAAATTCTATATTCGATTCCAATCACTGATGGACAACGAGACATGGATGTTGTGTTTCCTCCTTCTATATGCACATTTCTTGGGATGGGTGCTTGGGAGTTTTCAAAATTTCCTTATTTGATACTTGAAGATACGGCCCATTATCCTTATTAAAAGAAAAGAATCCTAAATGACTGGAGAAAAATCTTAAATGAGAAAGGCGTGTAATTCCTCAAATTACTTCAAATTATTGAGAATTTCAGTGATGGAGCTACAACAATTGTCAGCGTATAAACTATTCAACGAACAATTGTTCACTCATTCTTTCGCACGGAACGGTCCAAACACGTACCATTGTTGACAGCAGGGCACAAAACCCTCATTGAACAATGAAAGATAAATGTTCTTCTTCTGGCTTCTGCATATCCACTTGTGAGGCTAGGTGCTTTGGAATTTTCCAAGTTTCCTCCCTTTCGACGCGTGAATACGGCCCACTTTTAATGAAAAGACCTCCTGGAAGACTATTTACCCAGTGGAGATTGAAATGCCTTTATAGTACTTTTAGTCCATTGTGCTATCCACAATGCGGTATCTATTTATATTATATTATAAAACCCTTATTTGAGTGCGGATAACTTCAAGCAAATTGTCTGGTCTGTGGTGTTTTGTTTAAAATTGTATCGGGTGGAGGGACTTGCGAGTATGGGAAAACCATGCATCTATGGGTCCAACACGTAAACAAGATAATATTCAAATTAATAGGCCCACTATGGTGCTGAACAGCATGTGCAGTTCGCGTGATATGGGACATCCAGGGGCGAATCTGACAGGTGACAAATAGTAAGCACATATAGTTGTTCATGTCCATTGTGCTTTCCAACGAATTCGAACCATTTCAGAAGAACAATAAGACACTCAAGATGGCAGAGATTATTTCTATATGGCTTCAGAATCAATCTTTTGATTGTAAACATTTCTACTGGCAACCTACTATCACCACCCCTATCTAACATTATTGAAGATATCTGAGTTCAGGAAAGATCTCCATTACCTCCCACTTTAAACAATTTTTAGATTACTTTGGAGAATTCATGATATGAATTGCCTCCAGGATAACTAAGTCCTTCCACGGTATGACACTTATGGGTATTCGTATGAACCTTACACGATTTTGAGTAGATTCTCTTATGGCATTTAAATATATTTGCATATGTATATATTTGTGTGTCATTTCAGTATTTACAATTATTTTACTATTCATTATATAATATTCTTTTAACTATAAGAGTTCGGTCAACTTTATTAGCAGATGAATGAATTTTCCTAATTATATAATAACCAAACATCACCCCACTAAAGTTCTTCCTTTTCCATCGACATAAAAATCATAAAAAAATATTTCACAATTGTTATTTCTTGTAATTAATTTTTAATTTAAACCTTTTTTAAACACAATTTAAATAACTGAAAGCAGTTATATAATTGGACGTAGCTATGCGACTCATAATTAGAAAAATATAAGTGAATTTGTATGTGTACACTTACAAAGAAATCTTACTGAAATGACACATATTAGATGTAAATAATTTTATATTATAATCATAATGTAAAATTCGTGTAAATTTAGGGGAATTGTTCAAATTGGGGTCATTTCTAGTGATCTGATGATGTCAAAAGAACCATATTATCAGATCACATAAACACATAGTTAGTCTTTGCATGACAAATAGAAAGTGTTTCAGTTTCATGGAATTGAATTTAAAAAAATGCTATTATTCAGCTAGTTTGCACCAGTTTAACAGAACTGGTGCTTCTCAGTATCAAGGTTCTGCAATTCGATAGTTAAATATCTAAAATAATGTCATGCAATCCAAAATAATGTTTGTAACATTATTTTAGTTCAATATCTAATATTTTGCATTTATATTAAAACTTTTTTTTATTTATTTCATGATAAATTACTATTTCAGTATGCATATACACACACATATATGATTGCTTCTAATGTTTGAAAACCAGAAATCTCTATTTATTCTCTCATTCAAGAGATAATTTTTTTTAAACTATTTTTAAATTGAGAAAACAAATGAACGATTTATCTTATCTTTCTTGTCATTTTTTTTTTTAACAAGGGAGCAGATTTAATCTGGAATTCCTTTTTAAAATAGATACCGAACAAAAAGGACAACTATGTTTGAAGTAAGTATCGAACCCACGAACTCTTTAACTAACCGTCATTCGGCTGTAGTTTAATCAAAGATATTTTATCAAATATTAAAATTTACTGTAATTCATATTTTTCAAAAAAATTTTGTCTTTTGTTGACATTATTCTAATTTTCAATCGAATAAATATTGAAAGCTTAATATTCTGAATAAATTCTTCTAGTGAAGGCTCATTTTCTTTTCCAGTGGTCAACTGAAAAATTAACAAGTTTTATTATTTTTTTATTATTCAATAAAGAATCTACATTATTTATTCAATAAAATAGTAACAATTTCTGCTTTTATTGATACATATTAACTTACGTGTTAACTGAAATAATGTTTGATTCCAGTTTTATAGAAAATAATAAATAAAAAGAGATTTTATAATGAATTATATGATATTGTGTCTTATAATTAAATAATCGAACTAAATTTTTTATGATTTATTTTAAAAACTTTTAAATTTGATCTAAAAAAAGCTTTTTTTTTTTTTGGTTAGAAAACAGGGAAAGTTTGTAGGTTTGGGTAATATATATTTTATTTCAAAATACGTGTTAAATATCAAATGCTAAGGAGGAAATATATGTTTCAGTGATAAATATTTAAGATGTTTTTTGTTTAATTAATAGCTATTGATTTATTTATTTGATTTTGTAAGAGGAAAGGCAAAAGTTAAAACCAGGAGACTGCACTACTAATTGAGAGATCTACATTAAGATGCAGTGTAATAATCAAAATCTAATCTCCGTTCGGATGAATTTTTTAAATTTCTATATGCATGTCTTAAAAATGTTTTCCGCGTTAAAATTCATTCAAATAATTCATAGATGGATCTTTATTTAAGTATAATTTTTTATTCGTGCGTTCTATTCACCTTTTAATCAATGCCAATTTGCAAACAAAGTTTTGAATTGTGCACGAATATAGAATTTCAGAATTTGAATAATTTATAACTTAATACAATAAAACTTTATCGTAGTATTTTCATTGAATTTGAATGGAATAAATGTTTCTTCGAATTTTTTTTCCGACAGAAAGGACACAGTTATTTAATATTGATAGTTAATGTTTATGTTAATGTTAAATTATTGATTTATGTTAATGTTAAATTATTGATAGTTATTGTAAATTTAATGTTCTCAAAATTAACGTCAAAAGCTAATAGTAGTTAAAAAGTTATTTCATATTTTTGCATTTTATGTAATATAAAATTATGGTTTATTTTTAGAAAAAAATCAAATAAGGTTATATATTTAATAGATTTTAAGTATGCTATATTACTTCAATGCAAAATTTATAATTAAATATTATGTTTCTTACAATTTCAGTATCAAATGAAGGTGTTTAATAATATCTTCAAATAAAGGAAATGCTCATTAATAACCAGAACACCCAATTCAATTTAATCAATCACAAAATATTTTTAAATAATTTGACTGAAGTTTAATTTTTTGATGTGAACGTGCATGCTTGCATAGTGTATAAAATCAAAACAAATTTTTATTAATGAACACAATTATTTTAAAGGAAATATTTCACACATAAAATATAATTTACAATCATTTTATTCGTTATTTTTGTAATCTAATTGCGGTCTAATCGAATATAAAGAACTAGTGGTGTGTAATCGTCTAATGTCGTATTAATGTTGAGGCAAGAACAAATAATGCTAAAATAATGCACAACTTTAGGTGATTGCGTTTCAGTAGGCATGAATATTTATGTTCCATAAATACAATTCGTTATGTATTTAAAAACATATTTTAAATATATAAAAATTCCCTTAAAGTTTTCTCTATAGACGAACAAATATTATTTAACATAAAATTACTTTTATTATCATTAAATATAAATATGAAAATACTTTATATTTGATAGACAAAATATTCTATTTCTCATCAATATTAACTTACTAATAGTGACACTGACATTTAAACCGACAACAAAACAAGAATATCTTGAAATTATTGATTCCGATAACAAATAGATAGGATGTTTGTAAAAATTTATTTTATTTAAAATACTCCAATTTCAATTTAAAATACATAAAAATAAGATAATTATATACAGAAATAAGATAGTAATAATTTTATTTTCCTTAAGCTCCAAAATGAAATAAAATAGCTTAATAAGCTAAAATTGAAATAAACTTCCCGTGGGCGTAGAAAAATTGTAGACTTTTTTATTTATTCCTTTTTTATTATTTATTAAACCTTTTTTATTTATTAATACATTAAGCAATCAGTTTGGAATGATAATATTCCGTTTGTTTGAAATTTAAAATAATTTTTGAAGTATGGAAACAAGTAATATATTAATAGATTTAAGTGACGTCGTATATAAATTTTAAGATAGCAACATAACAAAAATAATTGATTTAACTTTTTTGGTTTTATTGGAACATTTTATACGAAAAAATACTATTACGAATGGAATAATTTTCGAATGTATTTTGAAAATGCTAGCAGAATTTTTTGGATAAATCAAAACATTTTTTTTAAGATGCTATTTATAAATTAGGTAAAAAATAATATTAAAGTATCTTTATTTCTTTAATATATGAAATTTTGACTTCGAATTCAATTCGAAACCAAAACAAATATTAATACTGCCATTTTCCAAGTTATTTTGCTGTTAATTTTGAAATATTAGTATTTTTCAAAAATATTATTATTTTCTACATTTTGGAATTCCTCCAAAAAGAAAAAAAATGTCGTCATTCTCATGTGCGATATATATGATGTGATGCCGGAAGAACCTAAAAATAAGTTCTACTTTCAGTCGGTTTTAAAAACTCTTGTCGAAATCCATGTTGTGTGAGTGCGGTATCTGGCATTGCGCGAAACGACTTTCATTTGTCTTGATTTTTGCGCAAGTGAGGTTTTCTGCTCTGTCTTTGCGCAGCGCAGAGTGTTGTAGGCAAATCATTCTCATGTCTTGTTTGTGTTTGTGTTACTGTTTTTGTTATAAATGCTTATCGGGATGGGAATTTTCATTATGATCGTGTGAAAGCTCCATTAATGTTCTAGTCTAGGCACGTACCGCTTTGTTGCTGAATATGGAATATTTAATATTCAGTAAACAGCTCATACCTTCAATCATCTGTGGCCTTGCCTGTTTTATATCAGGTATGTAATATTATTTATTTTTTATATTATTAATATTTATTTCTTGCTTTATAATTCATAAGTATAGTCAAATAAAATGTGCCAAAAATATAATGCACCAATAAGAACACTTGTAGCAATTCATGTATGTGTTAATGGAAAATTTTAAGTAACGAATAGTAATGAATTTTGATTAAAAAATATTTTGCTTAGTTAGAAGAATTTTATATATCATTTAAAGTACAAATTCTTAAAAAGTACGTTTGATTACTTTTGCAGAATAATTAAGTTATATGGGTGAGAATCGAAATTTTAATCATTTTAGGATATATTAATTTTTAATTTTTCCTTAGGAATTTTGCTTTTACTTTGTTTTATTTGTAAAAAGATTAAAATTATTAAATAAAAAAAATCTTTAAATAATTTATATTTTATTCTAATTTTTTTTAAATTACATGAGTGGAAAGAACTATTTTTAATAAATTTTTAAATCTATAATGCAATATATTAAATTTTTTGTATATTATATATTTTTCTTACAACGTTTATGAAAGTGCATTGTTTTTTGGTGCATATTCAAAATTTCTAGCTTTAATTTTTTTTTCTTTTCTTTTTTTTTTTTTTTTAAATAAAATATCGGCAATTGGAAGTAAGAAAAGAAAAAAAAAATCTATTTTTTATTACTAAGATAACAAATTTGTTTTTTTCAATATTAAATATTATTGTATTAATTAATTATTTTCAAATAAATTAGAAGCTCTCAAAATTTTTATTTTATTTCAGTGAACAATGTGAGCTAAAATTTTACTATTATTTTTTTTTATTTTTGATGCATTTTTAAATTTGAAATAATTTAGTTTTGTTTTTCAAAAATAGAATTTATGTGTTTTTCAGTGAGTTGAGAATAGAAATGAAAATTTTTTTAATGTTCAAAATTGATGTATTTGGGAAAATAATTTCCTCATGGAATGTCAAAATATATTAGTTTTGCTTTTTCCAATTGTTATTATCATTTTCATTGTAATAAAGCAGTTCGCAGAATCTTTTTTCTTTACATTTTCAGATAAATGTTTAGTTTAATTGTATATTTTTCTCTTAAAATATTTTTCATTTTCTTTTACATAAAATAATACGAACACAATTTTTACCTTAATTTTGATTAGGTCTAATGATTTTGGTGTGTTTTCTACCATTTAAAATATTAGTCTTTCATACTTGTAACTAGTTATTCATTTATCCTGAATATACAACACTAGTTGAGAAATGTTATCTTTACTTATTTTAAGTTGAATTAACATATTTAAATTTTGTATTAATAATTTAAATCTGTAGTTGTCAGTTTTGATATTTAAGTAGATGTATTTGTGTGGCTATGAATTTTATGCTTTAAATCAGTAAACTTTATATGCATGGAATGGTACTTAAATGTATTGCAAATTTACTTTAGAAGTTTCATAAGAAGTGAATAATTTCTATTACTCTTTTAGATTCATTAATTTGATACATGCTAGTTATCAAATCTCTTTAGGTATCATTAAATTAACATAAGAATAAATTAGTGAAAATAAATGATTAAAAAAGCAATTCATATAAACTTAAAATAAATTACCTGTACAAATGTAAATATTGCAAATTCAGACTTAAAACTTTCATTTTACCTTCGTGTAACATATAGAACCAAAACAATAGCCTTAAGCTTCATTTTTTAATGATTTAATGAACTAAAATAACAAAAGAAACTGTTTTTTCAACATTAGCTATAATAAAAACTATGCTTTTTAATCTTTTTTACTAAATGAATTATACTTAGTACTAAAATATATTTTCCACAAAATTATTTTTTCAGAATTTAAGATTCAAAAATGAAGTTATTAAAAGGATATAATTTTATTACAGTTATCGTTTTCAGCTAATAAATCATGGAATTTTAAATATTTTACTTCCTGAATACAAAGTTTTTTCCCCTTAATTGTATTGGATCTTGTATAAAATTTCATATTTTCTTTATAAACATTTTGTATTCTTAATATAATATAAATATTACAACATATCTGAATAAAACTCACTTTTTAATTTGAAATATCAGTATTTTAGTTATATCTTATTTTTTTTAGCTGTTGTCAGCAACGATTTAACAACAAGTACAACTTACGTGCAAAAAGGTGGTAGGTTTATTCTTGCATGTCAAGTTGCAGGTCTTGAGCTTCACTTATGGTATAAAGATGGGAAACCTATTGTACCAAATTCCATTAACAAGTTTCATTTGGAAGAAGACTCACCATCGTATTCCCCAGAAGAATCGAAATATTTTACAACTATGCGCTTAACTGTTGAAGATGCGGATTCTATTCACACGGGTGAATATAAATGTAATAGTGCTGGTCTGTATTCTCAGCATGTAGTTGTTGTTACTGGTAAGGGCTACCTAGTTTATTATTCAATTTTTCCAATAATATTTGAAGATAAAATGATTAAAATTGTTAAATGTTTTTATGTCTGGATTTTATTTATATTTTTTGCAAAAATAAAAACTTCAATAAATTTAGTTGAATTTTTTTATATTCGTACAGTTTATATTATGGTTATTAAATGTTGCATTTAATATGGAGAAAAAGGAGTATATATTTTAAGAAAAGTTTTCTGATAAATACATGAAGTATAGTGAAGAACTGGTTCCCAAAGTTTATGTATTTTTATCTATGGTTCTAATGTGAATATTCTGAATATTCACATTTACTTCGACTTTATTACATATGTTTATACTATTGTTTTAGAAATATAATGTATCTTTCAGACCTTCATGCACAGTTTTGATCTATTTATTTATGTTCCATAAAAGTGAAGTAACATAGCCGAGTTCTTGCAGAATGAGAATAAATGGCCCATTAAAGATTTCACTACAATCTCTTAAATCATAGAATATTGAACTGTGGTTACAGCTATACCAGAGCTAAGAATCATAAAAACTATTTGATTAAAAAAATTTCATTTTGAAAGACATGTCTATTTAATAATAATAATTATAATTATATATGAAATATTATAGAATTATATTGATTTTCTTGAATATCACATCTCAATTATAACACAAATAGTATAACAAGTTTTTCTCCTTAATTGCCTGTCATTTCTGATTATACTTAGATGAATTTTGATGAGTAATGTCATTCAAATTTTCAACAATTATTTTGCTATTTCAAAATCAGCATTTTACTTGAGGAATTAGTGTGTAATATATAATTAATAAGGTAAAACAAGTCATTAACTGTAATGCCTAAACATTTTATCATATTGATAGTTTTTTCTTTTAATTAACTGTTGGTTTGTAAGTAAAATTTTGATATTTTTAACAAGTGGCTAAATATCAGCCCTTTATGTAACTGGTTACAGAACTCTGATATTTTATGAGTGATAATATATGTATTGATAAATGCAGTAATGTATGAAAGTTAGACTTCAGGGGGAAAAAAAAAACACTTTAATATGTTTAAGTTAAAATATATCGCAAAAATTGTTGAGTTTTATCAAGATTTTTGAAAATTTTAAACTGAATTACTTGAAATTTTATTATAAATAAAGATTTTAAGTAATTAACTATTGATTTGCAGAACTTTGATATATTAAAATCTAGCTGAATATTAGTACTTTATGTAAATGCCTTCATTGCTCTTTTTGTATTGTCTTTGTGGAAACTTAACTGTGCTATTAAAAGACATTGGTGTGTTTAAGTATTAATATATATGATGTATATAAAATATATATATATATATATATATATATATATATATATATATATATATATATATATAATTGCCAAATTTTTTAAGTTTTATAAAAATATTTTTGTGAAGTTGTTAAACTAAATTGTTCATAAATTATTTCCTTCGGAATAAAAAAAATTATTCATCTGAAAGACTTATTTTATTATATGGTTATTTTCAGGAGAAAATAAAATTTTCTCATTTATAAATATTTTTCTTAATTTATTTGTAAGAAATGGAAAACTTTTTTTAAATAAAAATCTCCTTAATAATTTATTTCAATGTAAAAAGAGAATTTGCTTTATGTTTCTTAATTTACTAAACAAGATTATAAAATGCTTATTTGAAAAAACTTGTAACATTTGAATTTTAGAAAATATGATAGTGACCAATGAAGATGAACCAGGTATGGGCAAAGTATTTACTCCTGATGAACCTTTGGTGTTGCAATGCAATACTTCTGAATGTCCTCATTGTACAGTTGTATGGTATGCACTATCCACAATATTTTTTAATAAATTAAGTTGTTATTGTATGATTCTGTGTTTTATTGTGAAGTATGGTTTAATATTTTATGTTTTTATTTGCTTGCGTGGTTGATATTATTGATTCTTACTATACATATAATTTCTTAATACTTTTTAATTTTTATAAACATAAAATTTTAGGATATTTAAATTTTTTATGCATATTAATTAAATAAAAAATTCCATTAAAAATTTACCACTGCATTTATAATATTTCTGCAATTTTTCTAAATAAATCTAATATTATAATTGTTTTCAAAATAAACAGAAGATATTTTAATGCATATTGCATCATTGAAGTTTTTGATTCTTTTAGTTTTAATATTATAATTACTTTATCCTCCCATTTTTTGATAAGATTTTTTGAAAATTTGAAAGAAAAGATTCTGAAATGTCAAACCCTCATTTGTCTTGCCTAAAAAAACTTAAAAAAACATTTTCTAAGTTATTTGTATATCACTTGAGTTGATAAGAGAAAAATGTTTTATCCATTTGGAATACAATTTTAATATATATCTTTTACTATATAGTGTCATTAATAGAATCTGTTGTTTATTGCATTTAAGTTCTAAAATGCTAAAATATTGTTTTATAAAATTTTTGTTATTAAACACAATTTATTTGGAAAAAAAGCAGAAAAGTGAATCTATGTGTTAAACGGTTAAAAAATTGTTTTTGAAAATCGAAATTATTTAAAATTGAAACGTGCACAAGGCTTCCTCCATGAAGTAACAAAATATTACAAGTATTGCATTTTTTATATTTTCATTGAAATTTGCATATTGTAAATTAAACACTTGTAACAAAAATAGATCATGAACCATCTAGGATAGCACAGCCATAGGTTGATTTATTTAAAATAGCAGAAATTCCTAGTTCTCTATTTTTATACATTGGCATTGATGAAAACGCAATGTCATAAAAGTGCTATTTTGAAAATATTAAAATTGGATTACATAGTTCAAACTTGATTTAGTTTTATGTACTATTAATGAAAATCAAATAGTGTGAGAATATATAGTCAGCTGTTAATATTTTTTAAAAGTATTTTCAATTCATTGAAATTAAAGGATAAGTCTTAAATATTGTTGACCTTTTTATACTTAACATATTCTGTATAATATTTTTTTGTAGTCAATATTTATTAGGATTTTTGTTATTAATTATATGAATTTTTCAGCAGTCATTTTTAGAAATTCAATTTTTAAAAATCCCATTACAATTTTCTAATACTTTTTCAGCTTAATTTCATTATTTTTTTCAAAATGATTTTTTGTTTGTGACAATTTTTAGAATTTATTAAACTCAAGAATGGTAAAACTTATTAAATGTACTAAGAGCAATACTTTTCGGTACATAAAAATTCTTTTGTTACTTAAAAATTTGTGATATAAATTACAAAATATTTAAATCTACCGTATGCAAATATTTTTTTTTGTTTTATTATAAAAATTAAAAAATAATCTAAAATATAATCATTCTAGTTTCCAATATTTCTCTTTTTTTTTTTTTTTATTAGAAAGCATTTTTAAAGCAGAAATAAGGATTTGATATTTTGGTAAATTATATTCTTTTACAATAAACAAAATTCATTCATATAAGTTACTTCATTTTGAAATTTTGTTATTTTCATTTAATCATTAGCTTTTTTATAGGTTTAAAGATGGAGAACCCTTACATCCCATAAAAAATCAGTTAGAAATACATGAACTAAATAATTCAATAACTATTAAGAGGGCTACTTATAATGATTCTGGTGTTTATGTGTGTGCAATCGACAGGAAACAACTTGATGTTGCCTTAAATGCTACTATTGTTGTACAATGTAAGTATGCCCTTATATTTAAAAATGAAGCAAAATACATTTATATTTTAAAACTGATTTTAAATGCATTTTGTGTCTTTTTATTGTTTTAATTTTTTTTAAATATTTTTATAGTAAATTGTGAATCATTATTTATATTTTTATATACTTTGAATTTCTCAACTGTATGAAATTTACTGAGCTATAGTTAAAATAAATGTATTAAAAAATCCTAATATTTAATTTAGTATTTTAAAGAAATTTTCTCCTAAATTTTGAATAATTTTCATATTTAAGCAATCACAACACTATTTGTGTAATTTAAGCCAAAACATATTTGTAATTTTTTGTAAAGAATATTTATAAGTAATAAAGTTTTTTTTTTTTTTAAAAAAAAAAGAATTAATTTCTACTTCTAAATTTCTTTAAAAAGGTAAAGAAATGACTTTATGCTTAATATATATTCTGCTATTCGTTTTACTGTTATTTTTATTGTTATTTTATTTATATTAAAATTTTATATAAAAAAAACAAAACAAAACAATATTCTGTGATATAAATAGTTAATGAAATTTGTTGGTTTGTTAAAATCCCTTTGGAAACATAATATTCATGCTTATATATTTTTTAATTTATTAAGAATCTCTTCAATTAGATTAAGCATTTATCAAAAGACTTATTCCTTTTGTGAAATTTGCTTCAAATTTAAAATCTTTGTCATAATTTAAATCTGATCAAATGTTTCTTGAAGCGTGTTTTGTTTTAACAGAATTAGTAAGAGAAATTTTATTTAACAAATTGTTTCACCCTGATGCAATTTATTTAATAGTTTCGTGAATAATCTTTTATATGCTATTTTCTTTTTGCTTCTCTTGCAAATTTTAGAAAAACTGCAATTTTTTTCTGATAAATAGAATGGAGGAAAAAAGATGTAAAATAATGCTGTGTCTGATTATTATTGTGAATGCATTCAAAATTCAACAACTTCTCTTAGATAATCAAAAATGTATTGTTTGGCTTTGTCATAATTGAATACATTTTTTCATTAGGTATTTAATTTTTCTGTACTTAAAATGAATAATCCAATTATTTTCCTGATTTTCTTAGAATTCATTAGAATCAATTGTTTTACCTTTGAAAGTAGAAGGGCCAAAATTTCCAATTACATTAAAACAGAATATCTGGAATAAGATTCTATCTAAAGTTTCTTTATTTGTAACTGAAGTGCTTCACTTTTACCATCTGGTAAAATGCTTATTGTACTTGATGTTACTTTTACTCACTTTCTTCTAGCTTAATAACTTGAAACTTCAGTGTTTAAGTTTATTTTCATATTGCAAATTGCTAATAGTTATTAATTTGTGATGTATCAAATGTTATGCACAGGCAGAATAAAATCATCTGCTAATTTATTTGTGCTCAGATAAAGAAAATATAATAATGTTGTAGTTTAAGTAGGCAAGATGTAAGAGCTGTAAGTTATTTTAGAATTGTAATAATAGATTTTGTTCTTTATGGAAAATACCAAATTTATATCTTATTCAATTCTGTATAAATAATATTTTAAATGTTAAATAATTAAATATTAAATATTTTGTTTATCAAGTGTAAATTGAATTCTCACTTTGAATGTAAATGCTTGTTGTGGTTTGGAATCCATTTTAAATGTTGATATTTGTTGAAGTTAGCTCATGTTTTTAATCTTTGTCAAATTAGTTTTGTTTTCTTGAAATTTACTTTCTTGTGTCATTACTATTTAGTTTGTTTATTTGTCCTGTTTTTCATGGCCCAGCTTGTCCTTTTTGGACCTTGCGCCACAAAACCCAACCAACCAGCCCTGTTTTTCATATCCTACTATCAACATTGATAATTTCTTTTATTAATATCTAAATTTTATATTAATTGTAAAAATTAATAAAAATTTTTGCTTTTAAAAACAAAAGATGCTGACAATGTATGAAACATATCGAGAATATATGAATACTTACCAATATTTTTACTAGTATTCCTTTCTTGAAATATTGTTTTAGATTATGAATATTTGATAAATCTGAATATTCTAGACATCTAATACTATTTTAATTTTGTATTACAAGATGTAAGAAATCTATAAACAACTTAATCACTAATTACCCAGCCTCTAATTTTTGTTATTTATAAAATAGTTATTTTATAAAAGTAACTAATAAAATTCTTGTCATTTTTAATATCCAAAAAGGAAATTTTTACATAAAATATAGCCTATTACTTTTTTAAGTGATATCTTGTGGCATCCAGATTTTTCAACCATTTTGTTCCCAACTGTGCAATTTCTTTGGGATGAAATTCTGGGTTTTAGATACAAAAAAAAAAAAAAAAAAAAAAAAAAAAAAAAAAACTTTGTGCAGCTTTGTCTTAGTAATTTGAATCTCGTACCATGTGTTTTTAAAAACAAGTGCCTTGCAGATGTTCATTCTCAGAACTATCTTCAAACACTTGGCATACTTGATAATATGATACAAATGCTTTGAAGTTGTAAAGCAAACAACACTAGAGATGCTCTTTGGATACTTCTATTTGTCTTCGCTACTGCACAAGTTATGATAGATGGAAATATGTGATTGACTTCTTTTATAATGGTTGTTATACCCATTGTAAACTAACAGGTATTTAAATCATTTCATACACTAATTTACATTCTATTTTCACTTCATTAAATGAAAAAGCAAAAATGGCAAGAACTTTACTGAATACCTTGTATTTATAGCATATAATCGAAAAGCAACTGATTTAAATTATTTTAAAATATCTTTTTTGTAGCTAAAATAAAGTTAGATAAATTTGATGCTTCTGCCGTTGTAGTAGAAGGTAGCCCTCTAGAACTTTACTGTAAAGCTAAAGGATCACCTCCGCCATTTATCAAGTGGTTTATAGGTAAAAAATGATATTTTTATTTAATTTTATTTTTAATTATTATATGTTATTTTATATTTTTATGTGGTGATATCTTTTTGAGAGTTAAATAGTTTTTATATATTAAATATTTAAAAGAATTTATACTTTTTCAATAATTATATTATAAATAAAACACTTTTATTTAATTTGAAATACTTAAAATGTATGGAATTCTTTTTGCAAAGTACTTTCTCATCCTCATAGTTTCATTCTTATTTGGTGAAATCTAATTTAGATTTTAAGTAAATTAGATTTTATATTTTATGCGACAGTTTATGTTATTTATATTTTATGCGATTTGTTTTATATTTTATTATATTATGCAACAATTTTTTTAAAGTGTTCATTGTTTTTTTTTTTTTTTTTTTTTTTAAATCTTTCTTACAAAAGTTATTATTTTATTACTGAGACTTCATAAAATGCATATGTATAAAACTCTTCAATACCTTATTGAAAATTTTCTTACCTGTATCTTGAAGATTATTACAATTTAATAAGATGTCCTCAGTAATAAGGATTATTATTCAATTTAATTTTTAAATTTGTCAATGTTTGTATGTTTCGTTTAGAGTAAAAAATTGTATTTTTGATGTCATGGCCAAGCTGGTAGCTGAATAATTAGCATTCTTGCCTTCAGTTCCTTTGAATTCCATTTTGGGTTTGGTTGTTTGTAGTGGTGCTGAACCAATTTTAAATTGTAGGTCCTTGTCTAATTAGCCTTCATGTGCAAAAAATTATTGTTGAGTGACAAACTAACCAAACTCTATTTGCTGTCATAGTTGCTAAGTTTGCTCACAATTTTTTTGAAATTCTATTTTTTACTTATTTATTGTACAAAGTATTCCAGTTATAGTAAATTATTGTTAAGTACCCTTGTCTTCATAAATAAGCTGTTTATTCAATCAATGAATTAACTTTTGTGGGAAAAATATTTGTACTTATCTCTTTAAAATATTTAGGAGATCAAGAAATTTATGAGGGGGATGAAAGAGTAAAACTTTTAGAATATGATGGTCTAAAGAAAGGCAAATTGTTGATTGAAGAAGCAGATTATCAGGATAGGAACCATTATACATGTGAAGCTTTCAATCAGTTGGACTCAATTAATACGACAGTTTTTATTAGAATAAAAGGTATGCTATTTTTTTCTTCTTATAAAAAATCATATGCTTTAAATGTAGTTAATAATTAAAAGTATTTTACGGTTTTACTTGCTATATGAAATTGAAGTAAATTATGTCTAATTTGTATTGTCTATATTCTGTTTTTATATTTTGCCTCTTTGTTATAATAACATATTTTAAGCTTATCAAATACAGAAAATGCTCATTTTTACAAACCTCTAATTTATGAAATAGGGTCTAATACTTAATATGGTCTCCTAGGTGCTATGATTTTAATCCCAACTAAAATTTTGAAAAATTGCTTTTGAGATTCCATTTTTATGATATTAAAAAAAATTTTTTTTTTATTTAATTGTTGAGAAATTTTTATCAATGTATTTGTTAGAGAATCATAAACCCTTTGAATTGTCAATAACAACTGCACAACTAATGATGAAGTCTCAGATTTCTTGAAGGAATTCATTTTCTTAATCTAACTCATGTCTTTCAACTCATAAATAATATTCATTCTTACAGTTCATTGTTGAAAAATCAATATCTTCAAGTGAAATATCATGTATCATTTTTGCAAGGAGTAATCATGACTTGCACTCACTTTATGAAATTGATGCTCCAAGAGCAATGTATTTGTCAATCTATACTTGGAATGGTCTTGCAGAAATAAACAACATGTAATCTTGGGACTATTGTAAACAAAGAAAACCAAATACTGGAAAAAAGATTACTTGTATGATGATAAATTTTTTATTCATGAACTTCAATAAACAAACCCATTGCTGCTTGAAATTTCATTTCATGACTTTTAGAATGTGGTTTCAAGTGTAAATTATTTGTAAGAACTATTCAATGATTAAATGAACAAGAATAAGAAAAGGGCTTTCAGATTTCAAACAAAAAGAAATAGGTAATATTACTGTCTATTTCTTTTTGTTTGAAATCTGAAAGTTCTTTTTTATTCTTGTTTTGCAATTGGCTGTACTACAGCCAATTGCAAAATAGTAGCTAGATTGTTAACAAAATTGAGTTACTTTTTTGTAAAAAATAATTAAATATTTTGTTACATTAAAAAAGTTAAAAATATTTTCAAGAATATTATTTTGATACAAAAAAGTGTTTATTTTGATTGATTTTTCATCAATAAAATGAAAGTAAGCAATGTTTTTAAATATTAATTTTATTTCTTATTTAGTAAATAACGTAAATACTAAATAACGTTTTTTCTAACAGTATTTTACTTATTGCAAGAGAGCAGTTTGGTTAAAATAAAAAAAGCCTTTTTGATATCTAATACTTATTTTTCAATTTTATGAGCAATATTATTAGTTTCTACAAGTTTAGGAAAACAACCATCTGGCATATTACATAATTTGAGAATCTAATATATGACAAATATATTTTGTTTTTGTCTTACAAATTTTAGCATAATATTTTCATATTTTTTAAAAATATGTTTGTAAGCAATAGTTAAATATAAATTCAATACTGTATGTGTGAAAGAGCAATTCTGAATTGAATTCATTTATAGTAAATATTTCAAAAAATTCTTACAATAAATAATTTTAAATTAAAATATTATTGTGCTGCAGAAAATTATTCTGTAATTCTAAATAAAAGTATAAAATATATTAATTTTTCAACAGAAAAATTATAAAGTTGCAAAAAATAAATAAATAAATAAATAATATTTGGTTAATGTCAAAAATTAAAAATTGTTTTGGAGTGAAAGTCAAAGCTTATTTGATACTTATTAACTGTTTCATTGAAGATTTTTAAACTATTTTTACAAATTTGTTATTTTTAAAATGTAAGCTTTAGAGTTATATCTTTTTAGAAATACATTTGCTATGTAAAATGTGTTTATATATGATCTTGATGGCTTATGGTGCTAATGTTCTGATGTAGATATGAATAAAAAATGTTACAGCTATTTGAGGGCTTTGTGATAACATTGAAATTTTAAGGCTATTAGTTCTAAAATACAATGTCTTTCACATTTGGTTGCTGGAATAAATTGCACTGTATTATCCTCATTGCACTGTACCAAAGAATGGTTTAAGCTCTGGCATATTAAACTTGTGGAATAGCCTGCTGCGACTCTGTTCATAAGACTTTTAAAAAACATTTGGGATGTAATAATTCATACACAACTTATCACAAGAAGCGTCAGTGTCATAAAAAGAAATAATTTAAGAATAATATTTTTCTCAACATTTAATCATATGATTTTTATGTAGTTATTAAATTTATCCCAAATACAATATAATTTAGGAAAATAATAGTCAAATTAATTTTTATTTATGTTAGTTTAAAATCATGTCCAAATTTAAGCAATGTTAGCATTTTTAATTTAACAGATTATGTATTAATGTGTTTCAACAGATAATGTATAATTTCATTATATTTGTTGTTATTTTTGAATGACTTATTTATTTGTCAGATCATTGTAAAATGTGTAAATAGTGTTCTAATAAAATTAAATAACTCAGAATATAAAAATAAAGTTAATACAAAATAATTTTATTTCCATTTGTAAAATATATGTATAAACTTTAGTTCGCTGTATATTTTATTTTAATATTCACTTCGTAATTTTTATTTCAGATAAGCTTGCTGCATTGTGGCCTTTTCTTGGAATTTGTGCTGAAGTAGTAATATTGTGTTCAATTATTTTTGTATATGAGCGGAGGAAAAGTATGAATCAAAGTGATGAAACTGAAACAGATCTTCCCTCTGAAAAGTATGTTTATGACTCTTATAGTGCATTTAAACTTGTAAAATTTTCTTTGACTGCAAATCATACTCAGGGGCACTACTTTGTCTTAGGAACAAATTTCTGGCTTTAAAAATTATTAAAAGTTATGTTAGAGAAACCTTTAATGTAATCTAAAATTTATTATCAACGAGTAATGTAAAAATAATTCAATTAAAGGGACATTTTTAGATTAGTTTTATATGAAGCTTAAATGATTTACAGTTCAAGGTTTATCATCCTCTTCATACAACTTGCATACTTGCATATACTGTGATTAGATTTGATTAGATTATGTAAGATATGCTTAGGATGTCACCTGTGTAAATCTGAAAGTTCAATTTTCCCTTGAATTGGTAAGGTTTCTAAAACATATCTATTGGTGTAGCTAAAAATGGTAAATTTTATGTTATTACATTGCTGTGTTTAGATTGAAAACACTGAAATATTGGTTTTGGAATTATTGAAACTAATAAACTTCTTTTTACATTGTTGTTAAAAATAAATGATAGTGGGAGGTGATGGGAAAAGGTGTTAATTGGCATTAGCATAATGAGTAGTGTAGAAAATTAAAAGAGCCTGGAATTTCCTTTTTGTGCTTAAGAAAAATAAATTGTAGAAATCATTATCAAAGCCTTGTTAAAATAAATAATTATAAATTATATAAATTGTAGAAATCATTATCTTACCTTGTTTTGATATTGTGCTAAAAAAATCTAAAAATTTTAAAAAATCATAAAACCTGAAAAATAACCGTTTTGCATGTTTAACATCAATAAATCTCTGAATTTTTTTCATTGAAACTGCCAATAGTTGACATTTTGTACATAGGTATAAGAAAAAACAAACAAATAATAAAAATGTTATCTTAAGCACAATTGTCTACCTTACATGATTCTCCAATAATCTAGTTTCCTCAAATTGCTGTTTAATGTTTATTTGTTAAAGGCACTTTTCCAGTCTTTACTCTTTCTGAAGTCAGAGTTTATGCAATGCAACAGTTGATATCTTTTGCTTCTTGTAAAACTGCTTCATTAACAAAGCTTTACTTCTTGTTCTCTTTTGTGGAATGCAACAGAAAATTGGTTCCAGATCTAGAGTATAAGTATTTATGATTGCCTGTTACATTTGTATATTTCGATATTTCTAATATTTAAGTCCTTTAAACTAGTGCCACCTGTCTCCAGTTTATTTAAAACAATTTTCTTATCTTAAAATCTGTGACTGGTTTTGTGAATTTTTGAAGATTTTACAGACTTTTTGCCCATTTTGTTTGCCAATTTATATTGTCTTAAATTAAGATTGAAACAAGAATCTTAATTTAAGGCACTATAAATTTTTTTCAAAATAAAGCCAATTAATATTTTATATGCAATTGAGTTATTAATCATAAAGCAAACAACACTGCATTTTTTTAGTGAGAACATTTATTTTATTTTAGCCCCAAAAATTATTGTGCTAACTATGATATTACATAATTATAAGCTAGTTTGTCCATATTAGAGTAGTGAAAAATTTGTGCAGCATATGTAACAAATCATGGTATTGCTGAAAGCAATAGGGAATATTAATTCCATAATGCTTTCAGCAATACCATGAGTTGTAAATTAAGTCATATTTTTTGTGTGAATGTTGATTAAGCTACAAATAAAAAGCTAAAAATGTAATAAATTTTATGATTAAAGTTTTGACAATGAATAAAATAAATGTATTATGCTCATTTAGGAACCTAAAGAGAAAATTTATCAATTTAAAAAAAAATATGCTAAAATGAAAGAACTTTTAAATGAAAATAAATTTAGTATTTTTAAGATTTTTAAATTCACTATTTATTCAGCTATTGATAGATCAAAAAGGGATGATTTTTATGAAGAAAATATGTACACATTGGATACTAGATAGGGTTTTTGAAATGGATAGGAATATTGTTCATAAGCTGCATAGTTCTACAAAGCTTTTGGATTTTTAATGAAATGCTTAAAAGTTTCACCAAGGATTCTATTATGACTCAATGAATCTCCTAAAATAAAACATTTATTTATTGAACTGCAGACTTTTGTTTCACTTAATTTAGCAATTTTTTATTTTTGAAGCAAAATTTATTCAGAACCATTGAAAATAGATTTTTGCAGTTGCTTCTGTTTCTGAAAAAGTTCATAAATTATGTAATAAATAATTAATTAGATGAATTTTTATTAAAAAACTCAGAGAGATATATATGGAATTAGTATTATATAAAAATATAATATGAGAAAAAATTGTCTGAACAGTAAAAGGAGTCTCTTTTATCAATCTAAGAAAAATTATATTTTGTTATTATTCATTGTGTTCAACAAGAAAAGGACAACTTTCATTTAAATTTGTCCTTTGGTATTTTATTATAAGTTTGTGATATTTCAACTTTAAAAATGTTTCTTTTAAAGATTCTGTAAAATAATTTATTATTGGCACATTGCTTATAAAATGTTGATTTAAGAAAAAAGAACTATTATGGGGTAAAATTATTGTACAAATCTTTTCTAACAGCTTATAAGGAAATACCTTCATAGTTGATTTAAAATAATAATAATAAACCTGCAATTTTATAATAAATATTTGATTTACTTTTGTATTATATTCAAAATTCTGGACAGAAAGTGCTGATTTATATTTTGTAAATTTAATTCAACTCATCTTCTGTGATTTTTTGAGAATTAGGCTGTCTACTTAAAGAAGTCAAGTGTTAATAAATAAAGTGGATATTATAAAATTATGCAATGAATGCAAAACAGCCAGAATTAATTTAAAATGTTAGTCTCATACCTTTAAAATAACTCAGGATGGCATGATCCAAAATATAAATTTTTAACGATTTTAGCAAAAATTATTTTAGTGAAAATTATGAGTATCAACACAACCAAGTATTTGTGATGTCAACTTGTAATGCACAGATATCATATTTAATTAAAAAATTACCAAGTTTCCCTGAAAAAGAAAATTAATTAGAACTGACTGCGTCTACAGAAAGGGAAATCGTTTTTAATCGAATAGTTTTTATATAAAAGTTTATCTTTAAACCCACATATATTCATAAATTATCTGTAAACAGTAAAACGATAGAAAAATATTCAAATTTTGGTATCTAATATTAATAAATATAGCTGTTGAAAGAAAATTAATATTTTCTGATGAAAAGTTGAAATATTAAAAAGAAACACTGATTCAAAATGTCAAGTAATTAGAAAACTTCAAAAAGATAAAGAAAAATTAGATGAATATTTTAACATGTAAAGTTTTCTTTTAGATATTTTTATAGTGGCGCCCCTGCTTACTATTCTCAACAGTTTTTAAAATGTTATAAATTAATATTATATAATTCTTTTTCTTTAATAAATTTATGTATTATGTCTTTTATTTGAGTTTGTATTTCAAATATTTATAGCAAACATCATCGTGACCAAAAAGGCAAAGGGCAAGATGTGAGGCAAAGGAAGTGAAAATGGGCTCACCTTATTTTTGTCGTGATATTTTAATTTGTTTTTGTTCTTGTTTGTTTATTTTTCAATTGCATTTGTTTTTCACAAGACTGAATCGTTCCTCATTTTATCTGTTACATGGAACTTTATCCGTATATCATTGAATCTTGTTATATATATGTAATGATCCTATGAGATCATTTCTCAGTTTCATTTGTTCATATTTAATGATATATAAGTACAATATTAAATACATTTCTTTTTATCATGAAAACAGATGAATTCTACAGTTATGCATCCAATGATGCTTTATTACAACGAGAACATTAGCAATGCAAGTTAAACATTGTGTGTGTCGAAGTAGCTGTTTCTGTGTAGTGGGTCTCCAGACCCAATGGATCTTACTAGAATATTTCCTGTTGTGTGTTGATGTACAATGCAATAAGTTATTAATCTGTCATGCTCACAAATCTTGAAAACATATTTTCATAAAAAAAACATGATATATGAAATTTGTTAGTTATTTTAGATTGAAATGTTTAAAATTTGAAAAAATATTAATAATTGTCATTTAAATAGTTATTTAGTATGTTAATTCCTGTACAGAAATTGATGATTAATTTCTATAACTTTAAATTTTCTTATTTATTTGATGGTATTGTTTCCTAGTCAATGCTGTTGTATGAGAAATATACTCCTCCACTAGGATACTAATTTATGATTACTAATGTTCATTCTTAGTTTGAAATATTTTATGAAAAGTTTATTTTACCTTGTAAAAAAATTTTTTTTTTTCTTCATTGTCAATAAATAAATTCATAAAGATCAATGATCAATGAAAAATGTTTTAAATGTTGAAAAAAAAATAACATGTTTTAGTTTGATCTTAATCATGCTTTTAGTTCTTAGGAATCAACATTTTTAATCATGCTTTATTTTGAGAGAATCAGTTTTTAAATCAAATTATATTTTATAGAACTTGAGCTGCTTCATATGGAATAAAACATAATATGTGGGATACCCTTTTATTCATTATTCTTACTTACATTACAGTAAAATATTCATCTTGACATTGATAATAAACTGTTGTAAAATTTAGAAATGTCTACCTTTGCCATGCATATAAATGTTTTGGAAATTTTCTACATTATTATTTTTCATAAAACAAAAAATAATTTATTAATGTCATTTTTGGATTCAATTTCCAAAGTTTTAGAGTTTAAATTTTCATAATAATAAATCAGACATTTCCAGAAATTGAAAAGAATAACAAAAATAAAGTATTTATCAATTAAAAATTAAAGCATTTTTTATCATTTCTTCATGATAGCTTGAACTATCTTGAAGAAATGATAAAAAATGCTTGGAAAAAAGTTTTGGCTTTTATACTAAATAATTGTTTGATTTGCTTAGAGTTATTTTATATCATGTATAAAATTAATTTGTAGTTGAATGTGAAAGTTTAAAAAACTATCCATTTTTATTTAAATTCTGGGTACACTGTCTAAATTTCAACACCTTTGTTTTGCTATTGTTTTTGGATTTTATTTTGTATGCTTGTCTTTCTTAATTTAACTTAAAAAAATCTTGTATAGTTTATATTATTTGCCATTGTGCATACATGGAAATTTATGAATTGGGTTGCATCATTATATCTAATAATTCTTTTTCATTAATGAATATTTTTAATCTAAATAATACAATAATTAGTTGTCTCTTTTGATAAATTATCTTTCTTCATTTGAAAAACAAGTTTTATTGGATAAATAAAGTTTTAGGTTATTTTCATTTATTTATATTTTCTTGGTGTTGTACTGTAACTAGTGGAATTGTAAACTATTTCACTATTGCAACTCTATAAATAAGAAAGTTAGAAACATGAAAGAAATGTTAAGTAAAAATAATTTATGCTTTAGTTTGAGATTAATTTAAAAATCTTTTTTGTTGCTTGAAAAATTTGACTTGACCATGTAAAGCAAATAATTAAACCAAAAAAATTTCCTTTATCCCTGTTATTCGATTTTTATCTTTAATAATCAATTTTCAAAATTTATTCATTTATATAATTTTTAGTTTATGAATCTTTTTTCAATTACTTTTCTTATTAAAGATCTTAGTTTTTTTTATGAAGTGGTTGCTAATTTATTTCTTAATTATCAATAATCCTATTATTTGATTGAAGTTATGTTGGATATTGAAGAAGTTTTGATGAATAAAATATCAGCATGTTATATAATATGTTGAGATGACTGAATTTGTAGATAAATATTTTGTTTTGAGACCTATGAAATGTTTTTAATTGTGTGCAGATAAGAAACTATCTGTAAATATAAAGGGAAACATTTTGCTAGTCTATTAAATTAATGTTAAATTACTAACAGCCACTCAATTATCATAAGAAATTTGTATTTTCTTTTGTATGTAATTACATTTCATAATTTAAAAATGATCTTTGCAACTTTAATTTAATATTCTATGTTATTATTTCAGCTTCAAAGGAGGTAATTAGGATTCAAATTTGATTATATTTTGATGTCTTATTTAACAAAAGTTTATATCTCAAAAATATATATTTTTTTTTGTTATAATTGATTTCAATGAAATATAGTGAAACTTAATTCTAGTGATTGGTTTTATAATTGTGCTTTCATTTAAATAATTTTTTTAAAACCACGTTTAATTTTATCTAAAGTACAAATTTTTAATATAGTCTTTTTGACTCATTATTTAAAAGGTCATGGTAATCTTTGTAATTTTGATCTCATTTATTTCTGAATTCTCTGTATCAGTCGAAATCCCACCTACAAAGTTAATGCTCAAAGAGATAAAATACTGTTTTTCTGTCAAAGAAGTTTGATTTGTTGACATTGTGATTACATAAAAAATATTGCTTACAATCGGTGATAATTGAATTGAAAGTTATGTATAGATTTTGTAACCTCAGTTAATTACAAAATAATTTGGAAGAGTTTTATCGAATATATTGTGCTATAAGCTATTTTATATCAATGTCAAGTTTAAGTTTCAGGATTTTTATGAGAATTTTAATATTATAAACATAATTAATAATAATTTTAAAAAACTTTTATTTATTAATATTATATTTTGAACTTTTAAGTTTCAATAACTTGTATTTAGGGTTGAACCATAGTGTCTAATTAGGAACAGTATCATTTTTAATTGGTTCTTTATTTTCTAGTTAAATAAGTACTATTCTATATTATGAATTTCAACTAATAAACAACTATACCATGTTAATTAGTTGATATTCAAAGTTTTCCTTATTGTGATATGTGAATTTACCTGATGTACTTTCAAATAATTAAGTATTTATTTGCTCTTCATTTTATAAATAATAAAAAGTTATTTAAATTTACTTGTTTTTTGAATTTTAAATATATTGAGATTTTATATATGCTACATTTATTTAACGGCATAATTCATACTAGTTAAGTTTCTGGTATTTTAAAATATTTTTTGTTTTTAATAATTTGCTTAAAAAAGCAATGTTTTTTTATTTTTTATTTTTATGAAGACTTATTTTTATTTTGTTTCCAAAGTCTACATAATTTTGTTGTAAGTCCATTTTAAACTATTATTTATCTTGTTGGCTTGCCATAAATCTATGTTCCAAGTTATTTGAATATTTTATTTTCAACCTTGTTACTGGATTTATTTTTAATTAATTATTTCTGTCAAAAATGGGATAAATTAAAGTATAAAAAAGTTTCCTATAAATTGTTATTACAAAATATTAATTGCAATTTTCTGGGAAGAGATTCTTCCCAATTTTTTCTGTGCTATTTGCTTATAACATTATTAATAATTTTTCAAATTTCAAATTGTAATTTCCTTAAGATGACATAAATTAATCTTTAAATGTTACTAATTACTGCTATGTTGATTATATATTTTCTTCTGTAAAAACCACTTTTTGATCCTTTATTATTTTAGCCTATTTTTTTCAATACCAAATTATATAAGTTTGTCTGGGATTATTTATTAATTATAATTGTCTTCACATATGTTTAGTATTTTGATAAATTAGTAAGAATATGATAGTAATAAACAAACACATATATGGCATTATTTTAACATAAAAATACTAATCATACTTTTATTTTATCTCTTTTTTTAACTTCTTATGACAAAATTAATTCCATCAATATTAGAAAATTATTAATTATTTTGTTGTTTGAAATTATTTTTTAATATTTATATTTTATCAAATCCTTTAATAAAACAGTTTTCACCCAATTACAATTCTATTTATTAAAATAGCATGCATGTTTGTTTAAAATTGTCGTAATATTTTTCAATTTTATAAAAATCCTTATAGTAGTATAATTTTTTGAAAGATAAGATATAATTTTCCATCTTAGAACTGTGATTTAATAAAAAGCTTAAAAAATTCTTAGAAAGTAAATTTAACTTATTATTCAATTTATATTTTAGATAATTTTCTAAACTGTGAAAAGGTTCCTAAAAAGAAAAAAAAAAATCGTATTACTCCAGGGAATTGCATATAATTGACTCTTTTATATTTAGTTAAATGATTTTGCTGATTGTCAATGCAAAACTATCATAGGTAATTATTATACTGTTATTAATGTGTGACTATCAAAAGATAATTACAACCATGTGAATTTAATTACTGCTTAATTAAAGAAATTAATTCTTCAGACTATAGAGTTTTTATACCTGCAAATTCTGTATCACAGTGTAAAGCTAGATAATATGTGCAAAAATCAGCATTTCACATGACTGATATAGTGTGCTCTATAATTGTGTGAATCTTGTTACCTTTTTTTTGTCTAGTCATTTATGTTTACTTTTTTAATGTTATTTAAATGATACAAGTTTTATTTATTTTTTGTGTGTATTTAAAAACTGAAATATGGTAGCTTTTGTAATTCATATAGTTGAGATTGTTTATGTGCCAAATTAAATAATTTGAAGTTAAAAAGTTTTCTCAAGAAATTTATATTAACTTAAAATTCACAAACATGTACATTCAAACGATGAATTCTTTAATGTTATTTATTTTTAAAATCGATTTATACATTTTTTTTAATTTTTAAATTGACTCATTAGTTTTTTTATTAATCATAATAGTGGATTTTCAAATAATTTGTTTCTTGTGAATTTTCTGTTTTCTCTTTTGGTCAAAAATAATATATTATCATTAACTGAAAATTATTAACAAATGTTATAATGAACTGCCATTTTCTATGTGAATTAACTTTATAAAATGTTTTTGTTAAAATTTAAAACAGTTGAATTTAAGTAGTAGTCCCAATCAGCTTACCACAAAAATCTTAATTTTAATCTAACAAATAATATTTTTTGCAAATATTCTTAGCAAATTTTTAGATACGACTGTTTTATCTTGGTTCCAATCTGTAACCAAATTTAAAATTAATATTCTTTTGTTCATGAAGTAACTATATAAATAAGCAGATCAGAATTTTCAGTGTGTGAGTGCTTAAAGTGAGACAATTCCAAATTTCATAAGTTTTTCCAAAGAATTTGGCAAATTGGTCTAGAACTAAGTTATCTGGATTGTAACAATTTTAATAAAATTTACATATTTATTAAAAATTATCTATCAGTCTTTTATTCGTAATATATTTTAATGAAATTGAATATCTGTGATCAAGTTGTATTTCACATATTAAAGATTAATTAAATTATTAAAAATATATTATGCTGGTTCGTTTTCTTATTTGCTTTTGTATGTTATATAATTTAATTACTAGGAATCTTATGTTAAATATATATTTATTATCAAAACTAATAGAATCTCCTATTGATGCCTTAAGTTGTGTAGTTATTATTTTTTATAGACTTCCTTCTCTGTCACTTTGTTATTAGTGCACTGCTTATGTATACATTGTTCTATGTTCATTATGCTTCTGTTCTGAAAATATTTCTACTTGAAAGTGATTATAATTCTGCCTTAAAATTAGAATCACCTGATAATCATGTTAAAAATTCAGAAAAATTGTGATATGAAAAATGAAATTGTAGTCTTTATGCATTAGTTATATGTAGAATTAGTCATAAATAAAATATTTTTAATTGAAAATACTAAATGTGAACTTTTGAATTTGTGCCATATAGTTTCATGGAAAATATATGCTTATTCTGCAGATTCGTAAATAATGTTTTTATTTTTAATTTTTTTTATTGTATTAAGAAGTTTTTTTATTTCATTTTGAAGTAAAAGAAGCATGTCTCTTGCTATGCTATCATACTATTTTGATATCTGTGAAGTGTAATTTGTTCAATAGTTGAGATACAAAGTAAATTTAGTCTATTACATTTATATAAACTTATGTGTGAAGATAAACTACAATGACAGTTTGCAAGTTCAATTCTCACCCCAAATGTTATTTTAATCCATCT
This sequence comes from Latrodectus geometricus, assembly GCA_026290005.1. Classification (NCBI taxonomy): domain Eukaryota; kingdom Metazoa; phylum Arthropoda; class Arachnida; order Araneae; family Theridiidae; genus Latrodectus; species Latrodectus geometricus. The sequence continues at coordinate 740,319 of JAPDSC010151794.1, forward strand.
TAGAACCTAGCTCCTGATTCATATTTAAATAGTAAGAATAATAAAGCAATAAACAATCTAACCAATGTGTAAAAAGTATGTTCCATGTGTTTATTGAATTTAAAGTTAACTGAAGGAATTCCTACTATAAGTTTATAAAGAGAAAAAAATGGATAATTTAATAATATGAATACATTATTAAATGATCCAATTTTTTCTCCTTTATTAGAATTTTATTTCTACTTATAGGAATTGTTTGTTGAATGAAAGATGCACACAGAATAGGCTAATTCTAGCCATTTGTCATGAATCTTATACTTTTTATTACAAGAGTGAATGTTATGTATTTGTTTTGATATAAATTTTTTTTTGTTTAAATTGAAACTTATCTAGTCAGAAAAAGAGAATTTTTCTGTGTTCAAATGATACAAGATTTGGCAATCATGGAGATGTTGTTTCCAGATTAAACTTTAAGATAAGTATACTTTGTAGCCTAAAATACAATGTATTTCAATCTTTACTCATTGTTTATATGAAAAATATTTAAATTTTATCAGTAGCATGAGATAATATTAGCCATGTTTTTATTTTGTCATCATTTTAGGCATAATGTTTTTTCTTACAGTAAAATCTGAGAACAATCATAGTATTGATAGAATAAAATACTCTATATTGATCTAGAGTTGTAAGCTAAATAGCTGAATAGTTAGTGCCCTCTATTGAGCAGTTTGTGATTTCAACTTCCAGCTTGGATATGGATATTTGTAGTGATTGAAAAGACAAGGTTGAATGTAAAAATCTAGGTTCTAGCATCCAGAAAGGGACCAATTGAATAAAAAATCAAATCAATTTTGAGTTGTGTAAAGATTTGGCAAATTTAGTGTCTGAAATGGAAAATTTCAATGTGAGTACATTTTCTTCCTCTCTCTCTCTATAAGAGAGAGAGGATGAAAATGTACTCACATTTAGCATGTGAATGGCAATATATTTATCAATACTGTCTTATAATTAGGAGCAAGAGGCCTTAGAATGTCATGTCTTAATCATAAAATGTTTCCAAAATAATTGTCATTTTAAATTTAAAGAAGAGCTATATGTGAAATGGCAACTAAGAGTATTTTTTACATTTATTCCTAAACAGTGATTTTACAGTTTGCCAACCTACTTTCTTTTTGAGTGACTAAGTTATTTTTAGAAATAAATCGTGGAACTGTTGCTAATTCTTTTAGTGAGTTACAAAATAAAACAATACAAAAATGAAAGATTTTGTGAACTTTCTTGAATAATTTATTGCACATATTCTAATAAATCTGTCGCCATTAATTATACAAGATAGAAAAAAAGGGAACAAAATCACAATTAAAATTTTCTGCTTAATCAAAAACAAATTATTTTTTATAATTGTCATAAAGTGGAGAAAACTACTATAGAGTTTTCTTTGAGTCAATTAAATTAGAATTACCATGGAATTTTTCTATAAAAAAAGCTACAGAAACTTTAAGCTTTAACTTTTTGCTCTACCAATTTAAAATTTATTAAAGTAAAAATTTCAGTTAAAAAGAAATATGTTGAATAAGTAATTTAAATTTTTCTATCTTTTTAGAAGTTTTTTATGAATTGATTTATAAACCGATAAATGTTATTTTTGAATTTTCGCATGTGAAAAGAAAGAAAGAAAAAAAAAAAAAAAAAAAGCAAGAGGCAAGCTTCATAACGAATTTTTGTTATGCTGCAATGAGTATTTTAATTAAGTAAATTAAATATTACTGTCTACAGAACAATTTTTTTCCTCAAGTCTCTTTCTTTACTATTTTAAAGTGTTTATGTAGATTTTTTACGCATTACATAAATATTCTCTTTACATTTATGGTAAAAAATTTACAATGCTAATTTACAGTAATTCTAGTTACATATTTAAATGTTTTAGGAAAATATAAGCATTCATTTCGTACAAATAGTATATTCTTTCATTATTATTTATTTGCTTGTAATGTCATTTGTGTGTATTTTTTTATTGTTAAAAAGAGTGAAATTTTATAAAGGTAATCAAATTGAGCTTAAATCAATCATTGAATACTGCTTAAAAACATTAATTGTAAGAGTGCATAATATTTGTTTTTAAATGTTTTGAATGAATTTAAATTTATATCAGTGGTAATACATTATTTAAAACATTTTGAAATGTGTCTGTCCTCTATGGATATAATTTTAAATTAGTGAGCAGCAGTATTTTTAATTTTTGGAGAAATTTATTTTTCTTAATTAATAAGAAAATTAGTGACTGTAATTATATATTTGTGTTACAGACTGTACTGTAAATTTAGGCGCTTTGTCAGTTTGTACATATAACAGTGATAAATTATTTTATGCAGATTATTTATATAAAAATATATATATATGTACAGTATTTCATCGATATGTCAAATAGAGTGTTTTGTATATATAAACAGTCTTGCTAGTATAAATTTCTTCGTTTTTGTTGTGGATTTTATACAGCATATTGATCTTTCTTTATTAATGACTTAAATGTGAATCTTTTACTACAATCATTTATTTCTTGTTAATTAAAGACAGCTATATCTACTATTTGTCCAGTGAACACATAATAAATTTGAGTTTTTATTGTAGATACTGTAGTTTATGAAATGTTGTTACACATATATTTAATTAAATTTATAGTATTCTAGTCTGTATTGTGTATTGTTCACTATTTATGGAGTTGACCAGTATGAATGTTTTGATCGTTAACAGAAATTTTTAAATATGCACTTTGAAGTTGAGTAGTACACACACAAACTGTTCTTAAATCATGGTTTTGCTTTGAAATGATTGTCTAAACCCATATCAAATACTACTAAGCAATACTTCAACATGCTGCTTTAGTTTTTATGGGCAAATGGTGATTTCAAGTAAAAATACATTCAATTTGATGGATTTCTCAAAGATTATTCAAATCTTGCATTTCTGTGGCGTAGTTAGTTTGCTACTGTTTGTTCTGCTATTATAATAGTGTTATTTTGTATAATAAATGAAACTTTATTGTTTTTATACCAACTTGATTGTGTGGTTTCATTGCCATCATAATGCAAATATACAATGTTAAAATCACAATGTTAAAAATGTATGTTAATTTCTATACACTGATTGCTCTAAATTCAGATAAATTATTTTTTTTTTTTAACTTTTAACAAGAAATTTTCATGTTTATAATTATCAATACATTAATTATCACACATTTTAAATTTGGTTCATATCGATTATTGACAACTTTTAAGAAAATAAACTCATAAGATTAGAAATCCATGCTGTTAAAAAATTTCTATTCTTGTAACTATGGTAACTATTTTCAATGTGGAGAAATTTATTGTTGATACTAAAATTCAGTGTCAGTTTTACTCTTGTAAAATTTCTAAAAATGTCTTATGTCAAAATAGGATATTCAGTCTTCATCTTTCCAATCCAGCAATGATTGGAAAATCAAAAACTAAAATCCTGGTGACTTTCCCCTTTTTATTTGAATTGTCACTGAAAAATTGTTAAAACTAATATTTTGAATCCCTGTAATGTTTATAAAATAATTCTTTATTCTTATCTTACACAAAATTTCGAGATTCACAGGGTTTGATAATATTTGTAGGGCCTATTTGATTGAATTCTAGTTATATTTTTAAATATATTATATAAGAAAGCCTTTTGGCAATTCTGTAAAATCCAACCAATAAATTCAGAAATATAAATGGAGCAAAATCTGTGAAATGGTATAAATAATTTTAACTGTTGAAACTTCAGAAAAACAATATTCTTTTGGAAAATTCTGTAAATACTTATAAAAAATTTATATAGTTTTTCAAAAATAGTCAAGTTTAAAATGTTGACTTTTTTCATTAACAATGAAAGTAACATGATTATAAAAAAAAAATTCATAATATAGCTATAATTTTATAGAAACATTTCTACAGCAATTTTGAAATAAAAAAAAAACAAATATTAAGAAAATTAAGTGTGTGAAATAGAACCCTTAAATTAATTTGAAGTAACTATATCACCTTAAAAATTAGACCGATTGTATTTCAGCTTCTGTTTAATGAACTGATTTTGGAAAGAAAAAAAATTGTGCTGTTGAAAAATCAAATAATTAATCATAAATATAGAGATTAAATATTTAAAAAAAAAATCATTAAATGCCAGTTTTAAAAAAGAAATATTTTACATAAATTTTAATCATAAAAAAACCTAGAATAAAATTGCAAAAAAAAAAAAATCTTGTGCATATCTTCTTTTTTTTTTTTTTAAATATGGTACACTTTCAGTATTATATTTAATGCACAATAGTAATTTTGGAAATATTTAAACTAAACTGAATGAAATTTTAAAAAGTGTTTTTTTTTTTCTAAATTATTTAAGATATGAAAACCAATGCATTAAAATATTTTAAAGTTATTCAGTTGCATTTATAATTAAATACATAATCCATAAATTTATGCTGTATTTCTATTGAGATTTATTGAGTTTGAATAAACAAAAATGAATAAATTTTTTACACATTTGAACCAAAACATGTCTGAAGTATATATAATTATAAAAAACAAAGAAAAAGTTGTTTTTTTTTTTTTAAATAAATTTCATTCATAATTCTGTACATGCTATAATATATTCATGATACAATTTACTATAGTACATGATGGAGAATGAAGAAACTAAATTTCTTTCTCTAAATGGATTGGATCTGAATTTGCGACGCATCTCCTATGGAAAAAAATGGCAAGTGATGCAACTTTAGGATTATTTGCATTTGTCTGAAGCCATTTCTTTAATTCTTCTGGTAATAAAGGATTTCGAGTAAGAAGTAATTTAATAAGTGAAAGTGCTGCTACTTCTTTAATGAAAGCATCTTCTGAAAAATAAAATTTTATAATTATATTTTGGAAATTGAAATATACCTACATTGGAATATATGTAAAATATAAAATTACTATTTTGGAATGGGTATCTGAAAATACATGGGTTGCAAAATACACTAGTAAAATAAGTTTTATACAAATTATAGAAGACAATATTATAAGACAATTTTTGTGACCACAACTAATTGCAGAAAGAATTAGTTCCTATTATCTATATTATTATAAATTACTGAAAATATTCTATTTAACAGAAGATTACTTATTAGCAGCATTTAAAGAAATTTATTGAAAACTCTAATAAATGAATTCTGTTGATCATTGATTAAATTTTTTTTATGTAGCTCTTAATCAAAATCAAATTGTTTTTGGCCTGAAATTTTTAATCATCAATATACAATTACTCAGTATTTAAAAAACAAAATTCTTTTCATACAGCATTCTACAAAATGTTTCTGCCATATATACAAGGCATTTTTATTGCAGCTCAAAACAAAGTATTTTGATGAATTAAGCTAAAATGAAAACAGTTGTGCTATTTTAATTTATATAACTGAGACTTGCATAAAACATCTATCTAGTCACTTGCAACTCTTGTAATTATAAATAAAAAAAAATTGAAATAATGCAATATACATTAAATTATAATCAGACTGCTAATGTGATGAAATTAAAAATATTAAATTACATTTTACATTAAATGCATTAATTTTTCAGAAATAATAAAAAACAAATTCATTTTTATTTAATATATCTGCAATTTTAATAAATATTTTCATCTTTTGCTAACAATTATTACACATATTATTTTTTTTTTTTAATTTCTAATTGAAATAAATATTGTGGAATAGTACTGCTTCTTTCACATATGAAATAAAAAATATGAGAACTCTTCTTTTTCACTTTAACACCTAAAATCAATTTTTTTTTTTTTTTTTAGTTATTTCATTTTATAGAATTTACAAATCTTAAGGAGACAGGATGGGGTTAAATAAAAGAAAATGAAATATAAAGGTCACCATTTTTTATAATCAAACTAATGGAATCATTGCTGAACTTGAAAGTACAATATAATCACATTAATTAAACAAGAATTAAGAATAAATAAGGAAAATTTTTTTTGAAAAATGACATTACTTAAAATGTTCACAGTTATGTCATTATGCATGTTTTGCATGCATAGAAAAAGAAATCTCTCTTACCAGCATTAGTAATATCCTTTTCAAATAAATCCATCAATATTTTCTCTGGTTTGCTATTTGGAGGACAGTGACGACAAACTTCAGCTGTAAAATAATGTGTTAATTTGAAAAGTCTACTATAGATTATTTTAAATATAAATTCTTAAAATTGCATTTAAAAATGCCACACAAAACTTAGATTTTAAGAACTATTGTAACCATTTGATATTAATCACATAAAATATCAAGTTAATTAATTTACAAATTGTTCTTCTATAAATATTGTTTTTATATTTAGTTATAAAAAGAAATAATTTTTACTAAAGTGTGATAAAGTAATAAAATTGTTAAACATTTATAATTCATACATAAAACTAAGAAACTGAACAAATGTAATCGGTTGCATACTAACTAAATATAGAAATTAAATCTTCCTTGAATTTATTCTACTACTTATAGCAATAGTTAAAAATGTGAATACTTCAAATGAGATCTATTTTTATCAATTTAATAAATTGAAATAAGTTTCATGTGTAAATATTTAAATATTTCTTTAAGTTCCTTTATGAACTTAATAATGAACAGACTTTTATTTGCTGTTTTTGCCCTTTTGTTTCTGCTGCCATAGATTTCATTATTTAATAACTGCCTATTGAGAAATTTGCAGTAAATTTATTTCAAACGAGAAGATTTTTTTACGAATAAATGTTATTATTTTATACATTTTTTGTTTGAAGATGTGGAGAAAACAATTTCACCAAGAACCACTTAACCATACAATACCTTAGAAATGTGTTAGGTATAATTTTATAAAATAAGAAATTTAATAGAATTATTTAAACTCAGGACATTCAATTCAAATATACTTACTAATTTCATGTTTTGAATTTTTTGTGAGTATTAAAACTAACAATTACAGTTCAAACTCAATATTACACATTACTAAAATATTCATGCTCTAAACTTTTAAGGAAAAAAAAATGTTTAATACATGTTATATGATTAATTTCAAATTAGATAAGCAATAATGTAAATTAAGAGATTAATAAATGCTTCTTTGAATTAGAAAAGTATTATTGTTAAAATAAATATTGGATTTAACTCACCATATAAATTGCAAAATAAAGATAGCATTTTTTCACATTTTTCTTTGCTCGAATACCTTTTTATAGCTGGAAAAAGATATTTACATATTAATTCATTTTTTGTCCACTTCCATTTCTGATACGCAGCTAATATTAATACAGCATTTGTCAGCATACATTCTTTATCATTTGAATCTGTAAGTAAAAATAGAGAAATATATAATTAAATATACACAGTAATGACTTAAATATAATGGTCAATTTTAAATACAATAAAGTCGACCATACAATCTCAAAATAATAAATACATTATTTAATTTATTCAAAAATATTAATAAGTATAGTCAAATGTTTGTAAAAATGTATTATTTAACATTAAGTATTATTTAAGATTAATATAATTATTTAACATTAAAAACATCATATTTTTTTACAATATTAATATTTTCTAAAAAAAGAAATTTTATTCTAATACAATATAATTCAATTACTTAAAACAATCAAAATTTAACTAAAATTATACATTTTTCAGTAAATTATATTTAATTGAAATATATAGTAATGTATGAAGAGGAATAAGTAACCTGGATTCATTCTTCATTATTTTATAGTAAAAAGCATTTCATGAAGAAAGTGTTAAAAAGTACCTGTTACAAAACGTTATTACAGAATGCAGAAGGCCTGATAATTATAACTATAAGCTTTTGTAGTTTATTTACTTGAGAATATCAAGAAATAAATATCTTTACAGTTATAACAATGAAAGGAATAAAATAAATCAATTTGTTAGTAAGCCATATATTTTCATAAATTTATTGGAAAATAATTTTTAATATGTTTGGAACATGTTTAAAAATATGAGAGAATACATATTTAAAGCATATTTTAAGTATGTATATTCTCACATTTTTAAATATGCTTTAAAAAAAAGAGAGAAAAGATGAAAAAGTAAAAGGTCCTTTTTTATTCATTAAAGTCGAAACAAAAACTAAAATTGCTTTTCAACATCAGAAGTTTTTGAAAAAAAACAGGTATAAGCTTGCATGTCCACCAAAACAATGAAAAATAGCAGTTTCGATTTTAAAATATGTAGTAATAAAGTCCATATCATTAATGAAATTTAAGAAAAAAATATGAAAATGTTCAGATGAGCAATAATTTGTGTTTTTCATTTGTAAATGAACAGTGAAATTATTAAAATTCATTTGATTGAGATTATTTTTAAAAGTTACCAAAATTTGATTGCAGAAAGAATCAATGTAAATTTTAAACGAATTATGAAGATTAAACTATGGCTGTAAAATATTATAATTTTGTAAAACTAGTTTAAATTTCATTCATTTATGGTTACAAGGTGTATGTATAAAGTGAGAAATAAATTGTTCTTACTTATCTGATTATTCTCAAATAGAAATGACTAATAAATTTCAATTGAATTAAAATAAAATTCAAACTTTATTTGTGACAAATAGCTATATAAAATAATTTTAACTAATCTTAGACGATCATAATTGGTTTAAGATTAATCGATTAAAAATATATATAAGATGATTAAAAAAATGTTTTACTTTAGACTAATTATAAATTATTATGTTTAGGTGCTTAAAATGTAAAAGGTTGACAATTTACAAAGCCTTAAATTTTATTAATCACATTATTGTATTTTCTTTTCACAGGAGAACTAATTTGACTGATACTTTTAACTTAAAGCTTATTAAGATGTAGACACAAAAAGAGATATTTTATTTAGATGAATTAATCACACATTTACATCTTTTCCAGAAAATAAAATAATGTCATCAGAAAATAATACAAAAACAAATTACCATCAACACAAGCTTTTTGAATTCTGTTCATCAAGAATTTTATAGCATGTTCAATACTATTAATAATAGGAGCTGAAATACATGTTTGAAGAATAGAACAACATGCAATCCATTCTTCATGTGTTATCTCATTATTTTCTTTCTCAGCAGCGTACAAAATGATACCATAAAGTAATTTCTCCTCTTCTAAAATAGAAAATCATAATTAAACAAATATATATAGAAATGGCGGGGGAAAAGAGAAGGATACATTATTCAAAGTTAGCAAGGATTTCTTTAGTAATTAATACAAGCAGTTTAAAGAGTTAGAAAATAAGAAACCTCAGTTTTTAGTAAATAATTTCAGAAAATATAGAAATCAAACTAAATTTAAAAGTCAATGTCTAATTCATTAAGGAAGAATGAAATTTTTTTATTTCAAAACTTGTAAAAAAATTGAAGACTAGTTGATGATTAATTGTGTATTAACCAAAATCAATGTTGTAGCTTCTCATACAGGAAATTTGAGTAAAAATAGAAATAATTATCAACTTTTTCATTTATAAATAAGAAAATTCATGTTTCATTTGTTTAATCCTAAAGTCAAATAGAAAAATGCATTATCTTAACTAGAACTTAAATCTAACTTTAATGTTTTCTAATTATTTTTCATAAATACCTTTACAAATAGTTAAAATAGTGAATATAAAACATTTTTAGCATTTAAAATGGCATCACTGAATTTTTAATTGAAGTTATGAATATTATAATTCTTATGAAATATTAATAAGTTTTTTCATTTAAATATCAGAAAAGATATCCTGAATAGGTTGAAATCAGAAGAAGCTAAAAATGAATTTCTGCTGTGGACTGTTGTTAGATAAGACAAACCACAATATTTAATAATAATATTGAGTTGTAGGAATATAAAATTAAAAGAAAATGTCACTTTAAGTGTATAAATTATGATTGTTCAAGTCTAGTAATATCAACTTAAATTTGCACCATTATGTTGTCCACACATGGCTGACTTAATGTGCCCACATAGTTTAACACAATATCATCCTGGACTTTAAAATAATAAGATATTTAGAAGATTATAAATTCATATTAAATATTAGCAAAATTAAAGCTAAGTTGATGAAAAAAAATGTAAATTATGAACTTGAGAAAATATTTTCCAAATACATATACAAAGATTCATAAGTTCACATAAATTTCATCCAAGTCTTATGGCCATGAAACAATAACAGAATGAATTCAGGCTTTGCATTCATATCAGTAAGAAAATGTTTTGGATTGCAAAACTGTCACAGATTTCATATTTGTACAATTTCCTTAAGGACAGAAGTCACTTTTAAATTTTATATATAAATAATGGAAAGATTCTATATAAAACACAAGTTTGCTAAGATAAATCAAAATGATTCTCAATTCTTTCTTGATTTATCACTAAAAACAATTTTTAAAAAATGTTATTTATGACAACATAGTCTAAAAAATTTATTCTGGTCTTTCTGATTAGAGAATAACATATTTTGAAAGGTATGTAATTGACATAGAAAAGGTGTTTTAGAATTCTAGACACTTGACAGTCAAGTGAATGTAGTTTAAGAATTTTATTTCAGGCAAAAGATTTTTATGATGTATAATTTTATATTTCATTTAATTTTTTCTAAAATTCTTTTTCCAAAAGAAAATTTTCAGTAATTCTAACAATTTATAATTTTTTGTATCCATTTTTAGTAAAATATACATAACATTCATACCCAAATTTCTTTTTCAAATGTGATAAGGACACTGAAACATTGGTTAAGTTATAACATTATTTATTTTGTATGTCATTTAAAATTTTATACTCGTATGACACTAAAATTTTCAAAGTTTTTTCTTGAATACAGAAAAGAAAAAAAAATTGCTATGCATTTTAAAACAGGCTATGTTTTTAAAAATAAAGATATTGATTTTAGAGGGATGGGAAATTATTGTTTCTTATTGCTAATGTTAAGACTATTGATTTAAAAAAATAATTGATCTAGCTTTTGAAATGATGGATTTTCAAATGGTTTTTCCTTCTATTGGAGAAAGCCAAAATATCTAAGATATTTTTCGTTTCTGCCAAATAAATTTTCACATAAAATGAGATTTAATCATTTATTATTTAATTTAGTTATCTAGGCAATATGAATTAAAACTAAGCAAGAACTGAGATAGGTTTTTAATGAGAATTGATACTTTATTCTAATAAAAACATTCTCAATGTTATAATTTTACAGAAAATATATAAGTATTACGCATCATTAAAAATAATTTGTTTAGTTTTTATTTTTTTAACAGTTCTAAAGTATTCATATTAAAAATTAAATTATAAAAGACTATACAATAAAACTGTCCTTAATTTTCTTTACGAAAAAAATCCAAGAATTAGAAAAACAGGTGAAAATAATTTGCCCCCCCCCATCAATTTTATGTACATTACTTACTGTAAATAAAAAATATATTAATCGGGATGATAAAATGTGTATATCATCACCCTATTAAATATTATTCTTATTTTCTAAAATTTTTTTTATCAATTTTTTTTATCTTTGATAATTTTATCCCCAGGGCCGTGCTCAAGGTTTAAGCTGAGGACCTCATTCGAAAAGTGAGCTTTTCACTTTCACAAAAAACCTTTAAAATCTTAAAGTGTAACATTAATGGTTTGACTAGCTCAGCCACTAGAATCAAAATGGATCATCTGTTAAAAATTTCTAAAGTTAATAACGTCCAAGTGATATAATCTTATTACAAGAAATTAAATTAAAGATGAAAATTATCTTTAACTTAATTTCTTAGCTTTCAAGACACATCATTCGATAAAAATTTAGATCTCGAAATTCAGGCATTAAAATTAATTAGCGAGGATGATCTTTAAGAATTTTCTGTTTATCATTCTCCCAATCAAGGATACTTTCCTGATTAATTCTCTTATTATAAAGACGACGACAAAAAAAAAAAAAAGCATCTTTGGTTATTTTACCACCATACACTCTTTTTTTGTATGTTCAAATGATAATGACAGAGGCTTTGATGTTTTTCAATATGCCACAGACTATGGAAGGATAAACTAATTATAAAACAGTACGATATTTTCAAAATCTGGGGTAATACTTTGGCACAGATTTCTGACTATCTCAAACAGAGAAATATTAGAGTCAACTTCAACAGAACTCTCGGATGCTTATCACCTTAGCCAATGTGTTCTCCAAGGAACGGTTCTCAGCCCAATGCTTTTTGCTTTGTATATGATCAGAATCGAAAACAACTGTTTCTGTTGGGACTTAAATTGGAATGTTAACAGATAATATTGCTTTTTGGAGCTCTGGTAATGTTATTCATGAAATTGAATCAAATTTTAATAGCTGCTTCAAAGCTATTTAAAAGTTTGCAGATGAATTTAAAATGGGTTTCAACCTAGTCAAATAAATAACATCTTTCTTTACTACTAATAAGTGCTTCTATAATTACTAACCATCCTTGATGTTCAAGCATAAAAATTCATTTAAGAGAAACATCCAAAATACTTATGTTTCATTCTAGGCCCTGAATTTACATATAACAAACATATTGAATATATTACTTTAAAAGCCGGGAAACATTTAAATATTATTAAGTTCATCGCAGGTAGGAAATGGGGAGCAGACACAATTACTCTTAAAACTTCCTTTCAAGCACTCATAAGATCCATTCTAGAATATGGCACTCCTACCAATTTCTATGCGTCTGAAAATAGCTTGAGCAAATTGGAAAAGATCCAATTGAGTGACATTCGCATAATTACTGGAATGAAACGAAGCAACCCCTCAAAGATTGTTTTTTATGAAGCAAATCTGCAACCTCTTTTATTCATAAGGCAGCCTAATTTAGTAAAATAATTCAATACACTTTCCAGTATAGACTGTAACAACAAAATAATTAATAAATGAATATGCAACCAAAGAATAAAGTAAAAACAATCTATTTAAGTCTAGTTAAATAACAGCAATTAATTGCAGAAAATGTTGAACCTCATTACTTCTATTGTATTTTAAATACTTGCGATGGACTTTCCAATGTTGGTTTTCATGTGATGGACTCCTTACCACTCTTAATAAGAACGATTGCATTCTTGACTTACTTAAGCAATTGGTCCCAAAAATCATCAATAAAATTTTGCCAAATGACATCAATATCTATATTGATGGTAGCAATAAAAATATATGGGCAGATAATGGAATTTATAATCAAACACATAAAAACAACTCCAAGAAACAACATAATACAGATTTCTGTTCCATGTTTTGAAGTGAATTAATTACAATCAACATAGGTTTTGAGAGAATCATAAGCAAAACCAACTACGGAGACTCTTGGATTCAATCTGACAGCTCAAAAATGAGTTGTCAGATTCAATTTAACATTACAAAAAGGAGCCCACATAGGAGATAAAAAAAGTTTATCTATTCTACAAAAAATAAAGTAATCTCTCACAAGTACAAAGTACATTTTCAATTGATCCAATCCCATGTTAATATCTATGAAATTGAATTGGCTGACAATACTTTTGTATGGAAGGGACTAAACCATCTTGTCTTTTTCATCTCAAAACTCACACATTTAGAATTATAGTAAAAGGCCCAAAATAAAGAAAAATGGTTAATACCTTCACCTCACAACTGATATAAAGGCAAAGAGATGCCAGGATCTTCCCTGTCTCTTTCTTGTGACAGGCAACACATGTCTGTCCTAACTTGCCAGTGGGCATTTAAAACTCAAATATTCTGAGGGTAATAAGGTTTCCTCTCTGTCTTGTATGCCAGAAAGAAAAGGTATCATCTCAGTACATCTTGGACTGGACTGGGAGGATATCCATAACTGTCCACTTCTTGTATCAGACTTTATAAACGTTAAATGCTTTATTGAATTGGTCTGACTCAGATCAGATGGGATAGTATAAATAGCATCATTAATGAATGGGGCCTTCATAAAATTTTAAATAAAATGCAATTCTTGATTAGGTTTTGATTTGATATTCAAATAAATTTTTATTTTATATATTAATATATACTTAAATAAACTTTGTAAATCCTTTATTTTTCATGAAAATTTAAGCAAGTAGGATGAGTACATTTTTGCAATGATTTACTTTAAAGTTAATCATTGCAAAAATGTACTCATTTTACTTGAATTTAAATTTAAATATTCTTCCCAGTATTATTTGTAATATAATAATTGTTTTGTATCTATTTTAATAACTATTCATATAATATTACATTTTCACTTTCATTAATATTAACTTACCAGATGAATCACCAGTAGTTTCAAACACAGAGTTCCAAACTCCGATGATTGAGGCAATGAGCATAATAGCAAATCTATGCTTCATTTTCAATATATCACACATCAAAGATATTATTTTTTGCTTATGCTGTCTGCGTTTACAAATTTCTGAAAGAATTCTGCATATTGAGCAAGTGCCAAGAAGAGATAAATTATTCTTAGCAAGGACAAGTTGATGCATGGCATTCACCACAACAGTTACCCAATCTTGATCATCAAACAGAGAATCGATTGCAAATATTACAGAAACAAGGCAATTTTCTTTAGGAAGGATTAGATTGCAGAGATTTCTAATCTTCGCAAAGACCAAAATAGGATTCTTCTGACAAAGTGATAAATATGTCACAACATGTAATATAATATCCCTACTTTCAGGAACTACTGCTGTATCACACAAGACACTTACCAATTTCTGCACCATTGTTTCAAAATTTTGTTCTGTAAGTATAGTTTGTTCTAATGCCTGAAAACAAAATGCAAGATCACTTGGGAAAAAATCAGAGAAATCTGTATCTTCTATATGAAGATGAAGAGAAGGCACAGATGAAAGCACATCCAAGTCTTGACTATTATTTTCAGGAAAAGCTTGATCCACATTCAAATTAAAATCTGTTTCATCGTTATGTTTATCATTGCCATTTCCCAGATCAGAATTTAATTTACTATTTACGCTAATAACTTCAGAACATTTCTTTTTTTTATGTTGTTTCTTTAAACAAAAAGATTCATTGTCTGATGCATATTGCTGTTTTTCAGCATGAAATGTTGACTGTAACAGAATATATTCTGCATTATCTTTTTCAGAAGGCTTAGAACTAATTGACTGTGCATTCAATATTGTATTAGGTAAAGATTTTGGATTGTTATCTACTAGTTTTTTTGATTTCTGTGTACAAATTCTCAAAGGATATTTCCTTTGTGATTTTTTGCTTGTAATACTTTCATTAGAAGATAGCCCGTCATGAACAAAACTGTTTTCATCATAACAATTTTTATTTTCATTGCTAGATAGATTTTGCTGCGTTTTAGTATGATATGTTGATTGCATTTGAATATGTTTTGCAGCATCTTTTTCAAGACTGGAATTAGTAGACTTTTCATGTAATATTGCATTAGGTAAGGATTTTGAATTACAAATTTCAAATGTTTTTGCTTTTTGCATACAAATTATCTTAGGATGCTTTCTTAGTGTATTAGTGTAACTACTTTTGTTAGAACCATCCTCAGTAGAAGAATGCAATTTATCTCTTTTGGTCCCATAGGAATCACTATTACAATCATCATGATTGCTCAAATCAAAATTTACATTATAATCTTTATGATTTCTTTTTGAAAAGGAACCCTGTTCATTATCTGAAACATTTTGTAACATTTCTTTAAGAAATGTTAACTGTTTTGGATCAGATTTTGCACAATATCTTTCAAAAGGCTTGGAAATAGTTGATTCTTCATGCATTATTGCATTAGGTAAATATTTTGAACCATTATATTCTAACTCTTTTGTTTTCTGTGAGCAAATTCTCTTAGGATATTTTTGAAGTGATTTTTTGCTTGTAAGACTTTCATTGGAAACAATAAAACTATCATTTAAATTCTTTTCATTACAACTATTCAAATTACAAGAATGCCATTCATGTCTTTTTGAAAGGTTAAAATCATTATTGTATTTTTCATTCCTATTTTTCTGCTTGGTATATAAGCTGCAACTGTTAATCGTTTCAGAACATTTCCTTTTCTGACATTTTCTATTTGAATAATCAAGGTCATTGTTGCATTTATCATTTCCCTTTTCTAGCCTAGAATTTACAGTGCTATTGACATTTAATCTGCCAGAGCATTTCCTTCTTTTCCGGTGCTTTCTCTTTGAATAGCTGGCATGTTTCTTGCGTTTGGAACTAGTTGACTCTTTATGCAACACTCTATTAAATAAAGATTTTGTATTGTTATCTTCTAACTTTTTTGTTTTCTGTATACCAATTTCCTTAGGTTGTTTTTTTAGTGACTTTTTAGTAAGACTTTTAGTAAAAACACATGAGCTATCACCTAAAGTACTTTCATCAGAACTATCCTCATCAGAAGGTAGCCATTCATCTCTCGTTGAACAAAAAGAATAACTGTCACATTCATTACCTTCATTTTCCAGCTTAGAATGTAAACTGCTATTCATCTCACGGGCTGTATTAAAACATTTCTTTCTTTCCAGACATTCTCTCTTTGAATAATGTTCCTTACTCGACACTGTCGAAATATGTTCTGCATTGTCTTTTCCTGAAAGTTTGGGTTTAGTTGACTTTGAAAGCAATGCTATATTTGATAAACATTTTGAATTGTTATCTTGTAACTCTTTTGTTCCTTGCTTACAAACATTGTTAGAATATTTTCTTAGAGAAGTTTTGCTTATAAGACTTTCCTCAGAAACAAGCCAGCTGTCATGGAAACTACTTTCTTCAGAACTATCTTCATTAGAAGGAAGCCATTCATCGCCTGAGCTATAATTCATAAATGTTATTCTTTTCTTTAAGTTATTTGCTTGCTTTGTTTCCATATCAGTAGATTTCAAGTCACTGGATATTTTAGCATTTTGTGGGGATTTGAATTCTTTCTGAGAATCTGAATCAGATTCTATTTTTTTTAATAACTTCTTATGAGAATTGCATCCAACATAATGTTTAATGGAATCATTTCTATCACTGCTGTAATCAAAATAAGAAAGTGAACTAACTTCCATGGAATCATCATAGTTATTGGAATAATTCAGTGCACAAAATTCGGAAAGAGAATTTCTTGCATCTGCATTTTCAGATTGCTCGAGGGCTAATTTAGAGCCCATACATTTATCTGATTGCTGTATTATAGAAATAGTGTTTTCTTCACTAGAGTTTGTATGATTTTTATCATAAGCAGCATTCTTGACAAAAGCTTCTGGCGCATATTTCTGATTTAATTTTAATTGTTCGAAACTCTTATTGGATCTTAAATCATGTTTGTGCAAAGTTTTTTCAATGTGTCTGTTGACTGTAATGGATTGAGAATAGAAAGTTTCATTTGATTCTTCACTGTATTCAGTGACAGGCAATTTTTCAAGAACCACTTTAACATCCTTGCATTTATTCAATAAATCATGAAATGAGTTTTTATTTTGCTTTTCTTTACTGTTTTTAAAAGAAAATTCTTCTGAATTTAGTTTTAAATTCTTATCAATGCTTGAATAACTATGAAATGAACTATTACATAAGTTTCCACAGTTTGTAGCGACAGGAATTTTTTCAAGAACTACTTTTAACTCTTTGCCTTTATTTGATAAATTAGGAAATGAGTTTTCACACTGTTCACCTTTCCTTTCATTAAGAGCAAATTCTGTATCACTTATTTTAGGACAATTTGGAGATTTTAAGAAATCTGAAAATGAGTTTTTACTTTGTTCTTTATCATTTTTATTAATGTGAAATTCTTCAGAAACTCCAGAATCTTTGCAAGTTTTAGATGAATCTTGAGTTACACTTTTATTTTCAGCTTCACTGTTTTTATTTACAGGAAATGTTTCCAAGACTACTTTCAAATTATTGCAAGAATGCAACAAATCATGAAGAGAACTTAAATTTTCTTTATTTGTAGTTGTTTTATTACTGAGGTTTTTTAACACATCTGTTTCAGTAGACGGAGTATTCTCCAAAATTTGAGAGTGTGTCTTTAGGGGAGATCTTCTAAATGAGTAGGTTTTTGTATCACTTATTTCATAAGAAGGTTTTTTATCTGATTTAAAAGTATTAATCGTGAAATCAAAACTTTTATTATTAGAGTGAATCTTTTCTGGAAGAATTTTGCTTTTATTAGAAGATGAACTAAAACTAGTATTACATGTGTTTTGTTTTATATCACTTTTAGAAGACAAACAGTCTTCAACCAAAATTTTAAAATTCTTACATTTTCGTAGTAACATGAGACTGCGTTTAGACAAGGAGTTTTTACTACATTCTGCACTCTGCTTAGGATGCAATCCCAACATATTAATAAATTGAGATTTGTCAATGAAATTATCAATATTTGAATTTTTTTCTAAAAGATCACATGTCTGGCTGTTGTGAAAGGAGTTGAATGATGCATTTTTAACAAAATGGTTCTCACTATTATTAGGACAGTAATTTTCAACAGATTTTTTATGGACTTTCTCTATTAAACTCTGGGCAAAATCCACATTTTGAGCATCAAAAACTTCAGAATTGTGTTTGTTTTTTATAGCTATTTTATCTTGATCACTATCTATATTATTTTGAAGAGAATCCAATGATGAATCCTTTTGTTTCTTAATGGATATAAAAATATCACTTTCAGTAGAATTTTTGAAAGATTCTTGTAAATGTTGCAAAGAATGCAAATTTTGCTGGTTAAGAAATTCAAAATTGTCATTATTTTCAGTGGTTATTTTATCTTCATCATACTCCACATTTGGAAAATAATTTATATGAGAATTATTCTCATTAAAGTCAAAAGTGGTATTTTCAGCAGAGATTTTAAGAACGTCCTTTTCTACATTCTTTATCAGTGAAGAATTCCGAATGCCTAAAAATTGAGAATTATGATCAAAAGTATTGATTTTATTTACTAGTATATCTTCATTGCTCTCATTACTTTGACAAGAACTCAAGGATAAATCTTTTTCTACAGATACAGAAGCCTCATTTTTAACAGAAACAGGTTTTACTCTAGGTTGGTTAAACAAATGTAAGCCAATTATGCGAGTTAAGCTGGGGTTTTGAGGATATTTTTCAGAAAATGATGAGATTTGCAAGCCACCAGATGGTTCTGTAATTCTTTTATCTAAAGAAATATTTGAAAAATTATAATTACTTTCATGCTCTGGATCTTTGCAACGAGCATTATTTTTTGAATTGCCACTTAGAAAATCACTTTGTTTCCTTTTGAAATCTGATGTAAAATAATCCTGAATAATAACTCTTAAATTTTTACAATTATGAAGCAATGCTAGACTACGATTAGACAAATTGAAGGCATTGTTAACACAATGCTTTTCACGCTCTCCAAATTTAAAATTATTCCCATGTTTAGCAGAAATTAAATTCTCTGTAGGAAACATCTCATTTAAATTCTGTTGACTATATTTACCAACATTTGAATTTTCACCATCTTCAGAGTCTGCAGTAGAATCTACATTTTTATCTTTTTCTTTACTACACAAATCTTTGTTAGAATATTGAAACAAATATTTTTCTTCATCAACAGCCAAATTTAAACAGCTTTCAGTAGAAGAATTTATAACCTTTTCAGATTGGCTAATCTTTACCAATGAATTTGTGCCATTTAATATTTGCTTTTTATCAGAAGTTAAAAAATCCTGAGTACATTCCATATTTCTAACAGAACCTCCAGAATCTGTCAAGCTATTACAAGTATATTCTACCATTTCCATATCAATATTTTGAGTAGCATCTAAATCAGAATATTTCCAATTTTTGATTGCAGTTGGACCATAATCATCAACATATTCAGAAACAATCTTCAATTTATCAGCAGGTTCATCTAAAGTCATACAGAAAATATTAATTAACTATGTAACCATGGAAAAATAGTTTAGATTAAAATTATTTTTAATTTTAAAAATACATTTCTACACATAAATTATAGCAATGTAGCTTTTTCATTGTTAAAAAATAAGAAAAGAATAGGATAATGTTAATAAAAAATAAATGTATTTAAAATGAATTCTATTGAAATTTGCAGAAATCTCTGAAAGGTATCTTTGACCAATCTAGAAAGTAAGTCCACAATATAACCTTTTATAAAATAAAAATAACATTCATATTTTTTTTTTAAAAAAAATGTAATTAGTAAGTATATATAACAAAAAATATTTTTTGTACAAAAATTTTTGAATATTGAAAATAGATTACAAATTAATAATAAAATGCAAATATTAAATTATCATTTAAATAATGCATCAATACTAGATAAGAAAAAAATTGCAATAAATCATACAAATATTTCTGTTAACAATGGAGTATCCCACTAAATGTTGCTTGATTGAAAATATGGATAAGTATTACCATAGTTACAGGATTTATAATAATCTTACAATAATAAAACAAACAATTCAAATTTATTGAAAATTTAAAAGAAAGTTGTCTATCAAACTTTTGAATCTCTTGCTGCTCATTAGAATTAATTAAATTGGGACCTAGAATTTAAAGTGGATTCTAAATCACAACAAACATTTATGCCTATTGGTGAGAGTATAAAATTCCAACTATTGAATTAAAAGCAAGTACCGATCATTTAATTACCAGCTAAACATCTTATAATTCATTTTATATATAAAATATTTTTTATGGAAACTAGATTTTATGTTATTGCTCAGTAAAAATAAAACATTGATTCACTTATTAATGCTTAAGAAATATGATAACAAAAATTTTTTGAATCTCATACAATATAAAAGTTTATATAAGAATATCAAAAATTAAGAGTTCTACCTATCAACTTATTGCATAATAAAAATATTTTCCACATATATCATAAAATAATAATATTAATCTAATGGATGAATATAATTGCTAATTAAATTTGTGTTTTGCTAAATGATTTGTTTCAGAATTATTTAAACATATTATAAGCAATACAAATTTTTAGTGATTTTATAGTTCAGACTTACAAAGATTTAAAATGTAATGATTAATTTGACTGACCTTCCTTTTCAAAATCAGAATTTTCTTCACAAGCATTATCATCAAACAAATCATCTGAATTATGGACATCTTCTTTAACTGCTGATTCAATAATCGATAAAGAAGGTGTTATCATTTCCTGATTACTTTCAGAAGACATATCATCCACAGGAAACCAATCAGAATCAGATTTAGGTTTTTTAATTTCTGAGGAAATGAGTGTATTAATATCAGGCATAGATAAGCAATCGATTTTCTTTATAGAATCTGATTCAAGCAACAATGAATTTTTTTTTATACTAAAAGATATTTGATCATCATTCACATCATATGTGTCATGATTATTAGCCATGATAGTTTTATTACTGGATACAAAGTCAGTATGCTCCCCTTCAGAGAGATTTTTACAAGAATTTATATCAGTAAAAAAACAATTTGTGGTAAAAGTAGCATTTTCATCTTGGCTGCAATTCATTTCAGCTAATTCTTTACCATGAGAGGAAAAACATTCAATTTTATCTTGTATACCTGCTTCATCAATGGATAACATATTTTGTTTTATATTAGAGACATTATCTTTAGCATAATCTACATGGAAATCAACAAAATCAATTTTCTTATTAATTCTGAGTTTGAAACTAGAGTTTGAAACTGGTGACTGTTGGTTATCTTTCGGGGGATTGTGTGATGCAACATTAACACTATATTCTGGTTCAGGTATCTTGACATTTTGATTAATAAAGATAGAATCTTTTTCAGCTTGTGGTTTTTTTGAAGAGATACAAACATTAGGTAAGACAAGGTCATTTACTAAAAAAATGTTTTTTTCAGGACTATTATTTTCAGAAATTAAAATGCTACTAGTTTTATCAGTTAAAATAACTGGGATTGAATCATTTGTACTCAAAACTGCTTTGTTCTGACCAGAAAATAAAGATTCAAAATCATCTAAGTTTTCCTTTTGTGATTTCAAGCTATTTTGTGAAATTTCTTTGCTATTAACTTGTGTTGATAATAAGCTGTTTTTGTCTGTTACAGAAGGTAAAACAGAAAATGAGCCATCACCATTTTTTAATAAAATATATTCCAAATTACTGAAATTATCAGAATTAGAACAAATGTTAGAAATATTTAAAGATTTAGAACAGCACTTAGATTCAATGGTTTCTATTTCATTAATGTCAGGATCAGATTCTAAGCAGACACATTGTTTTAAAGAATTCTCCAGTGTGTTTTTCAGCAACTTATCATCACAAGAATCAGGGCTACGTTTAAATATATCATAAGATTTAGAGTTAATTTCCTGTGAAAACGTTTTATCACTTGATATATCTTTGTTTACCATTAAATCTAAATTAAATGTACATTGTTCATTGGATTCTGTATGGGACGAATCAGGCAAACCATCCTGAACAAACACAGGACAAAACTGATTAATATTGTTCAAAATTTTGAATGCTTGCTTGGTATGATCTATTGACGGTTCCATAGAAAACGAAGATATATCACTAAAAACTTCATTATTTTGTTCAGGAGGATTTGTTGACTTCTTAATAAAAACTGGTTCTGGAATACACTCATTTATTGCTGGTATAACTTCTTTATCTAATTCTTTTCTTTTCATCTGACTTTCATTTTCCCTCCTTTGATTCTTAAGGGGTGGATCAGTATTTTCTTTGTCAATAATTTCATTTAAAGATGTACTGTTGTCTTTAAATGAACCAGATTGAGTTTGTCCTTTATTAGCAGAAAATTCAACAGAAATAGATGGTAATATATCACAAGAGGAAATACTTTCAGTTTCTATTACAGGATTGTTCTCTAATTTTCTCTTTTTAAAAGTCTTTTTCTTTAATTTCTTCTTGAAAATCTGGTTATCATTTGTTTCTCCTTGAGCAATCTCCATATCGAAAGAAATAAATTTCTTCAATCTACCAGCTTGATTTATCTGTACTTCTCTTGGAAACAGTTTGGATGACATAACAGATGAGTCACAAACAGTAACTTTGTTATCAGCAACATTATCAATATCATTTTTTCTTTTATTCTTTCCCTTTACTTTTTTCTTTACATTTAGATCATTATTTTCTTTTAGAATACTTTCATCCAAGATAGTATTGCAACTTTCATGTGAATCTGGATGATTTTTATTTATTTTAGCTACTGATGATTTGTCTGAAATAATTGATGAATCACAAAAAGAAAAATTGTGAATATCACATATTTTTTTAAGTTCTGCACACTGTTTTCGCTTTCTAATTTTCTTCCTTTTTACTTTTGTGTTAGAAATTTCCTTTGTGTGTACTTCCCCTGATATAGTCTCATTTACAACATTATGCTCATGTGAATTTGAAAGATTTATTTGAGTCTCACATCCAGAGAGTTTCTTCCCTTTCAGAGAACAGCATTTAACACTAGTATTCTTCAATAAATCACTACATGAAGCTGGCATCAATGACAATGTACTGCTTTTTTCATGTTGTGAATCATCTTATGAAAAAAAAAAAAAAAAAAAAGAAAAGAAAATCTAGTTAAATACTTTAAAAAAACTTCAAAATATAAGTAGAAAGAATATAAATTTTATTAGTAGAAGTGTTTGTATTTGCAGCCTAAAAATATAAAGTCTAGAATAGCTATTTTTGAGAAATTAAATCAAGAAATTAACCATCGAGTCCAAATAAATGTTGAACACTAATTTTTAAAATGGTAATTTATTAATGACCAATTACAATACATTTACATAATTGGCAACTTTTTTTTAACTTTATTTCATACTAAAAGTGATATTTGATTTTCAACTAAAATATAGCCAATAAAATTGACTTTTTATCATTCAGAATTACAGAAAATTGAAATTTTACAAAAGCATTAATTTATTCATTATCACATATTTAATTTTTTGGATGAATGTTACATAATATGATGCAAGTAATCATTTTTATTATATGACAATCATGAAGATATAGTTAGTGTCATGATTAATATTGAAACAAATAGTATTGATGAAAACTATAGATGAATGGTTTTGGTAAGAACTAAATTAAAGTTATCTAATATTGTTACCAAAAGCTACAAAAGATACTTGATTAAAAATAAATAATCATAAAACATCTAAAAAGTTACTTCATTTAATTTACAAGTTCTTAAAAGTTATTTATAGTTACTGAGATCTAGAATTTTGAATAGTAAAACAATTCTGAAAGTTTTTAGATATCTGTTACATTCCACATAATTTTACTAATATTTTCTTAAAATTTCAGATTTTTTAAATCTGTTTTTAATTACTATATTTTTATCTATTTAAATTACTTTAAATAAATTCAAAAACTTTATGAAAAATTTTAAAACATTTTATTTTTAAAATTACTATTACTCATATTGGAAAAATTACAAGCACTGCCTAAGTGGAATAAATTTTTCAATGCAATTTAGCAATATTTTATAAGTGTATTTAATATTTAGAGCAAGAAATACAAAGTTATAGTTCAACATAATAATAGGCTCAAGTCATCAAATATATATATTTTTATGTATGTCTCTATTTCTTTTATGCACTGTACATATTTTTGGATACATCTTTGGTTAATTACATACCTGTATGCAAATATTTTTTTTGAATCAAATGTCCTTTATTAAATTTTAAAATTGATATTTTGTAATTTAATTTCTTGAATCAATTATCAAACAATATTAAGAATATCAATTATGTTTTATCATTAATCAACTGAAACTTTGGATTGTATATAAATTGATATCTCAATGAATTTAGTAAAACTTCCCACCAAATTTAAAAACAAAAGAAATATCTTTATGACTGATATTATTATAAGTTGCATATAACTGATACAATCAAATCTTTCCACATACTATAATATTTTGAAGAGAAAATTTTAAACTAAAATCAACTTATTCACTCAGATAACTTATGAATTAAAACTTTTGTTCGTAAAATTTTGCAATTATGAAAAATCTATCACAGGAATGAAGAGTAATTTTCATGTAATGCTGAAATTTAAACAAAAGCAAGAAAAGAGGGTCTTATATAGGAAAAGAGTGAAAAAAACTTTAAAATAAATTAAAACAAAAATATGGTTCAGAATAAAAAATACTTTTGTTATTGCAACATTATAATATATACAAATACAACAATTTGAACCACGAGGACAAATCAGTATGCATATAAAGCCGATCTGAATTATTGTAACTCGGATTAAAAAAATATGTCATTTCATAAACCAAAAGTATCACATGACCCTCTTCTCTTGCATAGCAAGCATTTAAACATTCTGCATAATCAGTCTGAAAAAAATATTAAAACATTTCAATGCTTCCCAGTGGCTGAGTGAAAAAAAAATTACTTTTTTATATTTCAGATAGAAAACAAATAAGGTTAAAGAAAAAGAGATACATTAAAATTTAAAACACAAAATATGGTGGGAGTTAATACCTGCAATTAAACAAAAAATAAAAAGGAACATTAAAAACTATGAAATAAATTTATGAACATAATATTCTAAAATAAAATATTAGTAAGATAGTTAACTTTTTAAATATTTTTTTCATAAAAATTTGAAAAGTTATGTACCTTACTAACATTTTACACTAGAATAGCTATTAGAATCTGGAAGGAATTAGAGAGAACAAAATTAAATGACATTTCCTCCAATGGCCTTTAGATTAAAACAGATGTCAGCAAAAATGAACATGGGAATTCGAAAATGCACATCAGAGAGACTTTGGATGTGTTCTTCGGGTACAGCAGACTAAGCAGCTTTCATACGTCGCCAAAGTTGATCTGTAGTGGCAGCAGGGGATATAATTTGGGTCAATCATTGAGCAACCATGGGCCACATGTTTTCTATCAGTGAAAGATCCGGAGAGCGAACCGTCATAAAGAAAGCAGTTCAATCTGGCGATTAACGCAGAACCTTTGGACAATGCATGCCATGTGTGGTCGTGCATTATCCTGTTGAAATATGGCTGTGGTCAAGCCCTGAAAGTAAGAAAGGACAACTGGCTCCATCATCTCGGGGATGTAGTAATATAGCTGGCAGTTTAAAGTACTGGCATTGTGTAATAGATGCGTGTGAGAGTGATATCCAATACCACCCCATACAATAATATCTGGTACAGGACCAGAGTGGCAGTGCATAATACAGCTGTTTAGCATCCTCTTTCTATGGTGTCTCCATAGTCGAATGTGACCATTGTAATGTTGCAGACAATAGTGTGACTCGTCAATAAAGACAATTTCATTCGATTCTGCTATCCACATCCTTCTTTCATCGCACCATTGGCAGTGGAGGCATCTGAGGTTATTTGCAAACTTCTTTCAGGGTGTTGCAGTTGCAGTGGCTAGCAGTGTACAATGGATCGCTTTACATGTTGCTCTTAGTAGAAATTAAGTGGCTGATACTTTGGTTTAAAAGGCTGATACTATGGAATTTCTTAGGCTTTAACATTTAGTACCCTGACATCTTTGGAGATCTGTTCAACAATGAACACTACTATTCCTTTTATGTATTGGATATTTCATCAATTTATAGTGTTCTTCCCAATTCATGACTGGTATGGTTACTAGCAGCCAGGAGGTGTTGTCACTTAAGAGTAATTATGCACAGCTGACAGTTTTATCAAGACTCATAAGTGGATACCTGAAATGTCTTAAAATTGATCAAGGAAACAAGATCCTCGCCATGTGTAAGAAATGCAATATTCCCCATTCTATTCCTGATTATCTAACTTTTTGCTTATGACTTGAAAAAAAGGACTAAATAATGAAAGCAATTACAAAATTAAAAAAAATATGACAGATAAAATTGTCTCTTTTTTAGCACCAAAAAAGTTTTTATGCTTAATATTTTAATATCAAAAGTAAACATTAAATACTCCCTCAAAATATAAAGATACAGAATTTGTTATTTAAAAAATTGTTAATAAAAATAATATAAATATTTTAGGAATTTCTGACACATTTGAAAAAAATATTCACAAAATTAAAAAAATGGTGGAATTTAATTTTAAATTCTACTTTTTTTAATTTTTTTCTAATTACTTATTAATTAGCAGGAAGTACATATGTGCAAACATACATACATCAGTTCACAATTTATAATCTGATCTTTTTTACTTTCTAGATATTTTTTATAAAATTAATATATACAATTTGTATCTTAGGAATACAGCTATAAAATGTATGACAAACACTATGTCACAAAAAGTAAACAGGGAAAAAAAAATTTTTTTTTTAAAAGATTGTAACCCATAACATGCCATGAATAACTGTACTATTAATGAACTTGAAAAACAAATTAAGTCTGTTACATTGAGTTTAATATGATTATTTCTATACCCCACAGGTAATGGATTATGAGACTTCGAGCACATTTCTCTTATAATGGAAGCTTTATTAACCTGTACTTCATCAGTGAATTACATATATGAACACTTTAAAACTTGGTGTTGACATGAACAAATTGCCCAAAAGAGTTAACAATATAAAAATAAGCTTTCATAATCAATAAGGTGGTAACAATAAATAATATTGCAAATGCATATTGTAATTCTTAAGAAACTGCATATTTTTTTCATTTTCTGACACTACCTTTTCCATTTCCTTTAAAGCATAACTTACTAACAATCCAGCAATATTTTAAAATCAGAAAAATAAAAATCATTTGTTCTTAACTTAAAAAGTTCTAATAGTAAAGGAACAATCTTAATGCCATATTAACTGCATCAGATTATTATCTAATGCAACTTTTAAGAAAAAGAAGCAATAGCTAAAATAGCGTCTATAAATGTTAGTGTCCTGTTGCTGATACACATTAAAATTCTCCTCCATAAGATAAAAAAAAAAAAAAAAAAAAAAAAAAAAATTTTTAAGCATTTTCCTTTTAAATTTTTTAAATAAAACAGATATCTTTTTGCATTGTTCTATGAAGTATATCACGTCCAATCCTCTTAAAATCTCAATATTTAACATTACATTATGATTCATCATTAGAGAAAAATATTGTATACTTTAAAAGGAAAAACATGCTCATATTAAATCTTTTCAAATATCCAAAGTTTGTAATTTAAATGATGTTTGTAATAATATTTCTAATCTGATAAAAAAAAGACATTTTTGCATAAATTACTTAAAATTGAGTTTATAATAAAATACTAATACAAAATTTTAATTCTGCAAAATGAATGAAATAGAATATTATATAAAAAAATTTTATGACTTCCAAAATAAAAAAAAAATGTTAAGCAAACAATAATTTTAAAAAAAATTTGAGCATTCTCAAAAGCAAAATCTACTACTAAATGCTTTATGCTAGTCATAAATTGTTAAGAAATATTAAAAATAATACATACCATTACATTTTAATGAATCATTCAAATTATTAGCCAAAGCCTAAAATATACACATAAAAAAGAATGTTTAAGCTTGAAATAAATTAAAACAATGTACAGAAAAATAAAATGATATTCAAGCTTTCAAACTTTAAAAATGATTATATTTTATAGTTATGCTGAAGTAAATTTATTATTAATTATTATATATAGATTAAAGAAGTTTTTTTTAAAAAAAAGTAAATATTCATTTACTTTAAGTTTTTTTTTCTTTTTCTTGAGTTTTTTCTTCATTTTTTTAAGTTCTGATGAACTTTGAATATTAATCTCACTATTATTATGTTCTAAAATATAAAAATGCATTATTAATAGCAAACAGGAAAAATTAGAATATGAATTTATTCAGAGGAAACAAAATCAATTACTAATAAAACTTTAGCAAAAGGCTGCATCTGAGCAGTTAAAAACATTAATATATTTTTTAATCAAAATTAAAGAATAGATTAACGAATATTTTCTACAACATTTCATTAATAGTAATGAATTGAGTGAATGATAAATTGATGGCTAATATTACATATGTGTATTGTGATAACAAAAAATTGAAAAGATAAGCAAATTTAAAAAAAGAATTTAAATAAAAAATTTTTTTAGGAAATTTGTCATTATATACATATGAGCAAGTTAATAGACCATTTTTGTTAAAAAACATTCAATTGGTTATCTTTACAATTAAAAATGTTTGGGCAGCTTTATTAAATATATAAGCTAAGCAGAAAATGTAACCATTAAACTTAAATTTAAAATAGTTAATTTGTCATTATAGAAATTAAAGACAAAGAATTTTCATAAATTTTGAAACTAATAAGCAGAAAAATTAAATTATAATAAAATGTTTCATATTGTAATGTATATTTTTCTATCAGATAGCTTTTTTGATCCAAAAAAATGCAGCATTGATTTTA
Organism: Latrodectus geometricus; assembly: GCA_026290005.1. Lineage (NCBI taxonomy): Eukaryota > Metazoa > Arthropoda > Arachnida > Araneae > Theridiidae > Latrodectus > Latrodectus geometricus. The sequence goes on from JAPDSC010151794.1 coordinate 769,617, forward strand.
TCTCAAAACTGAGCATGATAATTGAGAATTTTGAATTTTATGGCATAATAATTTATTGTAACTAGCATTCTATGCACAAATCAATAATGTTTAAAATCAACTGTAATGTTCTTGTTAAATAATAAGTTTTAAAAAAATAAATATATTGATTTAATGGCTGACGAACAAAGTAGTGTTTAATAGTAGGGACACTAAATAGTGTATAAGTTAAATAGTTACATTAGAAAAAAAATAACTTAAATCTTGGTGACTGCAATTGAGCTTCCTTTACAACATAAAAGAGTTACAAATTATTAATTTATTGATATTCATATAAAGGTGTGACAGAGCATTATTCCTCTTTTCATTTTTACATTAATGCAATATTGTTATTTAATATGCTGAACAAAAGACATGTTATGCAATGTTGATCAATTTTCTGTAATTTTCTTATCATGTAAGAATAAACTGTGTAATACCAAGGTTCCTACATTTTATCCTATCATGTTAAAGATAAACCATATTATAGAGCCTCGTATTGGAAGAAAACTACAAATAGATCAATAAGTTTATAATCCAATAATATATATACAAAATAAAATAACTCTGAACAGAGACATTTACTAAAAGAACCATTTATGTAAATAGAAAATTCATTTTAGAGAATAGTAGTTAAAATATTATGTATATATAATTTTACATTAGTTATTCGTTATAATTTAAACTTATTAATTACTAATGTGTTAAATAGTTATGTATATAAAAAAACTTTATTTTAAAATAGAAAATTTCAAATTATCAAAATTATAAAGTTAAAATTTTTATATAAAAGTTGATGATGGCCCAGTGACAGGAATGTACACATTGGAATGGAGGGTTCTAGGTTTGATGCCAACCACTATTGAAGATTATTTAAAAACAGATATGCTATTTGCACATTAATAATGCTAATCCTAGAGAATTTTCAGGGATTCCTCTCTTGAACACATAAATATGATCCATTACTTATAAAACATTTTCTCAGTAGATGTTCAAATCGCTAGAATTAAATTTCTGTTGTTTGCTTACCTAATGTGCAGAATCAAATACAATATTAACTTACCATGAATTTTAATTGATTGATTCAATTTTTTAATCATAGCCTGTAAAATTAAGAAATACTTATTATTAGAACAACTATATTTGAATAGATATAAATACAATGAATATGCTTTTAAAAAAGAAAAATTATTTTTACATTTTAAATTCCTTGAAACCTCATTTCAGAGTGCATAATTTTTTTCATAAAAGTTATTAAAATTTGCATTAATAATACATGATATAAATCAAAAGAAATGTAGATTTTTTCCAATTTGTAGTAGTCTGATAAATCAAAATGTATTTAACAATATCAATTAAGAGAAAAAAAAATTTGCTAATTTTCAGAGGCAGTTTTATTGATTTAAGGAAGCACTAACTTAAAATAAAAAATGGTTAAATAAGAAATACTTGTATACTAAAAAATTTATCTTAATTAAGTATTTAATTGCTTTAGGACAAAAATACCAGTAGCCTTTTAAATTATTTAATAAGGATTAATTTGAAATAAAAATTTATAATTTGGAATAAAACAATAAAAACTAAGGAACCTAAAAAATTCAATGAACTTTCTGGATCTAAATTTTTAAAAACACTTCTTTTATATTATTCTTTAAATAAATTCCAACAATTCTCATTAAAACACGAGTATTCAAAGTTATCATATAATAATGCTTCAAATAACATTAAATATGAAGACACATTCAATAAAAATTAAGTTTTTTAAAATGATTAACCTATATTACTTTAGCAGCATTTTTAAACTAGAATTTGAAATCTTGCTCAAAAAGTAAGCATTTGAACCATATCAAGTAAAAATCGAAAAAGTAAAAATCTAATTATAGTTTACTCAACTGTAACTATTGAATATTGCAGGTGTACTAAATTGAAAAACATAATGAAGCACAATTTAATTTAATGATGCATAAAAATACATCCACATATATAATAATATAGAAATGTAACTATCAACACTCGATAAGATGAAAAATTAATTATACCTGACTAATAGTTTTAAGAACATGAATTGAAAATATTGCATTATTCAGCAAGGAAAAGCTTATGAACATTTAATATGTCATGCTACAGACACTTCTTATAATAATACTTGAATTACAATTTTTATACATAATATTTGACTCAAAATTACAGTTTTTATAAATTCTAAAACACTGTAAATACACATGCTTAATATTGTAAAGTTTACAATATTTATACAATAGATATGAGGTTTTATTATGAACATCAAAAATATATTTTAGAATATAGTTAAGGGGAAAATTTTTTACATAGTAAATGCTATAAAAAATTTTTAAGTTAATGAACAAATATTTTATATTAATTAACACAATAAAAACTTTTAAAAATGAATAGAACTAAGGTCATTTATTCATAGCATAAAATACTACTTTTTGTCATTAATTTAAAATTAGTAGTAATTTTTTAAAAAATTGAAAAACTTTATTCTTAACAAATAATAAATTACAAGCCAAAAATAACATTTTTTTTTTTTTACTGTAGAAAATATCAAATGGATGTCAATAAATTATTAAATAAAATATCTTTACCTTGAATTTAATTATATTTGTTTCACAATATCATGGTTTTTTTATTTTATTTAATAACAAATAAAATTAATTTAAATTAATTTTATTCAGAAAACAAAATTAAATTCCTGCATACCTTAAACCGTTTCCGTCTGAGTTTCCGCTTTAAATCTTTCTTTTTAACAGGCTTACCTTTAGTACAATCTTCACCTGAATGTTCTATAATATACAAAGTTGATGTTAATTATTGCTAATATCATGAAAGTGAATAATTTTTATTTAAACATAAATAATAATTTAAAACTAATTTTGAACCTTTTTACATAATAATAATAATAATAATAATAATAATAAAAAAACCCCAATATTTCAAAGTATATCAAGAAGTTTAATTGCTAATGTCCATGATGACAAAAATTCTATTTTAGAAACAAGTTGAGATTATCTAAGCTACTTCTTGTTATTTTTAGTGAATTAATCGTCAAAAAAAGGGGGGGAATATATATATAGCAATATGGTGGAATTTAGATATATTAAGTTCTATAAATGTTAATAGCTTTAAACACTGTCAAGTAATGTCAATATCTGAGATAACCCATTTCTCAACACAAATGATGAAACACTTATCTTTATATGACCATATGAACTGTTTTAGTACGAATATTTAATATTAAATCAATTTTTTGTTATCAACTGACCTCTGCAGCATCAGATTACTAAGGGTGTAGATGGTCAACTTCAAATTACTACTTACAATAAGTTGATTGGTGATAATAAATTCCTAAGAAATTATAAAAAAAAATCATCTCAAATGTAAGCCATTCATCATCCATCCATTCATTTATTCACAGACAAAGATAAATAGTAGAATGGAGATTGCCATACAAAGCAAAAATATTTCAGCCTGTTCCATATATGAATGAAATTTCCTTATTTATAGTATATATATAGCTTTAGGGGAAAAGTAGTATAAAAATGAAAAAGAGGGAAATAATAAGAATGAGAGCGAGAAAACAGAAAGAGATGTTAACCCTTCTTTGCATGATTTTTTCTTTATTGGTGAAATAAATCAAGTTGATATAATTCATGTTCAAAATTAAAGGAAAAATGGTTAAAAAAATCTTAGTATATATTTATAGTATAAATTTAGCAAAAAATAATATGCTAAAAATTTCCATCATCATCCAAAGTTAGATCATTGGCTTAGTACTAAATAGAAATAAAAGAGGAAAATAACAGAAACACGTGTTACAAACCTTTTTTCCAGTCATTTTCAATTTTTTAGCAATAGAAACTCTAATATAATAAAACAAAATTATAAACAAAATCATACGTTTATTGCAACTACAACAAACAGTGGAATGAGACAACTTTAAGCTCGTTTCACTGATAATGACACTTGTTTATTTTTGACAGCTATGTTTCTTTTTATGCAATGGACATTAAAAAGGAACCAAACACGACCAACTTAAAGTGAACTAGTTCTTTTATATAATTTTTGGGCATTATAGGTTATGATGGAAATTTCCACCATTATGCAAAGAAGGGTTAACTGAAGAATAGTGTTGAGCTCCATATCTTAAGTTTGATTTGTGAGAAATTATTAATAATTTCATTTTATGATTAAAATAGAAATAGAAAAGAAACATTTCAATAAATCCATACAAGTTTAGTCTTTATTTTCTTCTAGTTTTGATTATCTTAGAATAGAACTCGCATAAAGTTAAATCATTATTTGCAATAAATAAATAACATTAATCATATGAAATACTTTAATATTCCATAAGACATGGAGCTCAACGTAATTTTTCAGTCAATATCTCTCATTCTTTCTTAGCTCTTGTTCTCGTTATTTTGTCCTTTTTCATTTTTATACTACTTTTCCCCTAAAGCAATATTTAAAAAAATAAAAAAAAGTTTAAATTAGATAAAAAAAAATGATTAAGGATATTTAAATGACTATCATTTGAAACATATTGAGTGACAGATCCAAAATCAAAATAATATGTACAATTCACAGGAACATAGTAAATAATTTATGCATTCATTTCCAAGGTGTCAGCACTTTTAAGCAGAAGTATCAAATATGCACTCAACTTTCAAATTTTATAAAACTTATTTCCTTTTGAACTGCAATTTTTTTCCCATTCCCATTAAAGAACTTATTTTT
>JAPDSC010151794.1:774399-813382 GCA_026290005.1 Latrodectus geometricus
ATTAAAAATATTACAAAATTTATTTTTTACATTTTAATATTAAAAAATATCTTTATTTAAAAGTAAAAATAAATGAAACAGTTGAAAGTTACAGCATTCTTAGTCTAACAACTAAAAATGGTAAAAATTTTGCTTTAATTTTATTTTTATTTACATTAAGAAAATTTCAATTTTTAGCTTAAAGTTGTATAGCAGTAAATGCTACTAAAATACTAATGGGTGTATAATTAAGGTTACCATTTTTCTTAAATATTAATTTAATATAGTGAACTGCTTTTAGTTCAGTTGATTTGCCATATACTTAAACAACAATTTCTACCTAAAAAGGTTTCAATAAAGTTTTTAATACTTTCAAAACAAAAAATTAAAACAAGAATCTTCTCAATTTATATAATAAAGTACTGCATTCAAAATATCATTTACTTGTAGAATAAATTTCATAATAAAAAAACAAGTATTTTTTTCCAAAAATGCAGTAATTCATTTTTCTTTAACATAATTCAAATAATATTTATCATGCAATAACCTTTTCCTTGTAACCTTTCTGAATGAAATTTATTAGTCATAGCAATATCAAAATAAATAAGTAATTATTGTTTTCTATTAATTATAAAAATGGTATTCATAATAGAAAAGTTCAAAATGATTAAAAAAATCCTCATAATGACAAAATGAACAAACCATAGCATACCAAACCAACTCAATTTTTGAAAAGTTAGCAACTCAAAAAAAGTTCTATGCTTCTATATTTAAAAGCACATCTAATTTAATCTCGGCCATAAAGTTATTTGTTGAGGATGATATACAAGAAATATCTTAAAGTGATGCTAGAGGTCAATTATTTTCACATGAATGCAAATGTGGAAATGATAAGATTTTTTGCAAGTTTGTTTTTAAAATATTATTTAAGAATTAAAAAAATTCAATATTAAAATCTTCCTTTGCCTTATGCATAGTTACATTCATGTTTTTGAAAGGTCAAATAATGAAAATGTCACATTTAATGATTTGCTTGTGAAAATATTAATATAATGTAATGTAAGTAGATAATAATTTGTTTATGAATAGTGGCTATAATATGTTAAGATAAAACATAAGAAACAAATAAAAAAAAAATTGTGAAATACATGTAATGAGAGACCAGAAATTTGTTAATAACTTTGGTCCTTCTAAAAGATAATTTAAAATGTATACTAACTAAATGAAAATTCAATTAAATAAATGCCAATAAAATAAACAAAGCATAATTAATTATTATACATTGATTCATAAATTAAGATAAAAATTAAATTATTTGAATTCTCTGAAAGTTATAAAGGAAGAAAAATAGGTATGTTACTAATCAAAATAAAAAGAAAATTCTAATTAAAATCAAACTTGTATAGAGTAAACCCTAGATCATGACTATTTCCCTGTTCCTTACTTTTGTAACATTTAATTCCAAAATAAGAAGCGATTTAAAAGTAGGAATCAAAAATATGTGAAAAATAAGCTAACAGACTTAAAATAGAAAACAATTACAGCTAATTAATGTATAACAATAAATAATGAATGAGCAAGTTAAAAAGTTTTTAATCTACAGTAAATATAATTTGAAACTAAAATGATTATTATATAATATTAATTTATAATATTAAGAATTTAGTTAAAATGCTTAAAAAGTACACAACTTTAAATTTGGAAAATTAAATAAATAAAAAGCGTGTATTAATTACTTACCATCTTTTGTGATTGTACCGTTAATAACTGTTTCTTGACTCTTGGAAGCAATCTGATAAATACAAAATAAAAGGTTAAGCAAACATGGATTAGCTTTTTAAAAGATGAAAAAAGATTATTCCTTCAGAAAAAGTTCAAACTGTAGATATTGTATAGATATTACTATAATTAAATATTTACATTAAAATTTTTAACAATGAAAGGCAATAACTTATTTCTAGAAGATTATACATTTTTTAAGATAAAATTCCATGACAATGTTTTAGATAAAATTCTAAAACATTGAAAATATAAATTTAAAAATAAATTTTTCACTGAGCAAACCAGAAGTATTTTTTATAGTTTGTTTACAATTATATATGTGTGTGTGTATATATAATCATAAACTATATAGTAAATATGCATAGTTGAAGCTTGTAATATCTGAAATATCCAGCATTGTAAGTAACAAATGTTAAATAAGTAAAAATTTTCATTATGGTAGAAAATTTTGTAATTTAATAATTTTTTAATGTAAAATTATTAATTATTATATTTTAATTATTATTATTTATTAATATTTTTATAATATTAAAATTTTTTAAATTAAAAATCACTAACAGCTTTATTTATAGAATAATCAAATTTAAAATAATACCATGTGTTTACTGCATTTCATAATTAATATTTAAAATTTTAATTCTCAATATATAAACCCTCATGCAAAAATAAAATTCTCATCACATTTAAGATTTAAAGAGCTTCTATGAAAATAAAACTGTACATAAATAAAAATTAGGTTCAACACAGAAGTTGCAAATCGATTTGTGTCTATATTTACCAAATGTCTCACAGTGAAATTAAATAAATATTATGCTGAATGTGCACAGTGATAATACAATAGATTTGGAATTGCCTACAGGATTTATAGATTAAAAAATGATATTTTCATATGAAATTAAATTCAGTAATTCAAATATTGTACTATCACCAAAGGAATGTCCACCATTCATTGTGAAAGTTGAATATTCTTTCCAAATGAAAAATAAGAAATATTTTCTACAAATTCTAAGATTTCTAACATAAAAATAATAGAAAATGCATTTTTTTATGTAAAAGGTATGCCCCTCTGCATGTTTTTCTATTTGGGTCCTTTCAACCATACCAACTTTCACATGTTGTTTAATAAAAGTGTCAAAAATCATTTTAATTTTCATTTCATTTTATTAATTTAAAAGGTGGTATTGCATTACTTTTTATGACAGATTTTAAAATTTAGGATTTATGGAGAGATGAGAAAATTGTTAATTTATTTATGCAAAAAATAAACATTATTCTCCAAAAATGAATGTTTTCGAATAATTAAACTATGCACAAAAAAATTCAGAGTCAAATTATTTATTAAACGTGCAAAGCAGTTGACTGAAGTGTTTTTAAATTAATTTTAAAATATTCAAACAACAACATGAACTTAATTATTATTTTAGACTATTCCCATAGAATGTTAAATCAGTGTAACTAAAATATTGTTCAGAAATCTAGGTTTACTTAAAAACAAAAATACAAAATGTTGTGTCACAAGCAAATTTACTTGTTAAAGGAAAATAGTGTTGAAATGAAATTGCAATCAAAAGGAGTACTGAATAAAATATTTTTTAATATATTATTATCCACTTTACTTTAAACCATTTCCTCAAACTTACTCAATTTATAATTTATTGAGGAATAAATATGAAGTTTGAAATCAAATTTTATATTTTGGAAAGGAACGTAAGAAAAGTAAGTCCGTGGTGGCCTGGTTGGTTAGGGCATCATTCTTGTTACCAAAAGGTGGTGAGTTCGAATCCCGGTTTAGCTGAAGATCTGTCGGGTTCACTAATGGCGACTGGGGCACGTAAAATATGTCAGGTCACAATGTCCTCTATGTTCCAATTCCAAATTAATACCTTTGGGGGTGGTTGAAGACATTCTATAGGTCTTCTCTGGTTTAAATCTCTAACTTGGAAGGTTCCTGGCTCATAGATGGTGTTGCCATCTATGAGCCAAAAGTCATACTTCCACCTTCGCATGAAGGTTCTCTATTCATAAATGAAGACTCTCTTTCTGACTTCATTTGCCAAGTCTCTGATGCGCGGGCTTGGCATCGACAGGTGTCATTAGTAACAACAACAACATAAGAAAAGTTTTCTTTCTTCATGAAATTTTAAAAAGCAAAGTTAAATTATTTATCATAGCTTGTCTTTTTCTTCTAAAATTGATTGACATTTTAATCAAAAAAAATTATAATTTCTTTTATATTTTTAAAGAAGCTTATGCTACTAAAAATCTACCTCCCTTCAATGCAAAACTAGCAATAAATAAGTGTCATGAGTAATAATCATTATTCAAAGTATAAATATTTTTTCATGTAAAATCAGTAAGAGTTGTAACAGGAAAATATATTTTATTAAACATCACTAGAAATTTATCACCTTGGTGTTTTCAACATAAATTTTAAATTTCTATGTATTAAATTTTGCAATTCACTGAAATGCAGTTTGTGAAAACAGGATTCTACAATTTATTTGAAAATATCTCATGTTTAAAAAATAATTTGATACTATACAGCAAAAAGATGCATAAAAAAGGCAAATATAAATGCATGCTTTACTCACAATAATTTTCCAGTCTCATTTATTCTATTTGATGCAAAAATTAAGAGCCTACATAATTCTCTGAAATATAACTAATATTTTACTAAATTTATCATTTTATATTTTATTTGTGTGAAGGTGTAATCTATGAACTCAATTAACAACCTGTAGAAGCAAAAGTGCTTGGAAAAGTATTCTTTAAACGCTTTCATTAAAAATTTTAACACAAATACAGCATTTTTCATGAAAATCTTAACTTTTTGGAAAAAATCTTGATGATACATTATTTGTCAACTTATTTCATTAATGTTATTAATGTGAAATACAACACCTAACTTATGAAAATATTTGATTATATTTCTTTACTAGATTTCATGATATACATTTTTTTTTTTGTATTAACATGTATTTTTTTTAATTTTGCTTAGTTTTTTAAAATAGGTCAAAAATTGTACTTTTTTACTCTGTGGCCACAGAACCTAGTGTGAAACATAGGATATATCTGATTTAGATGTGAATAAGTTTAAAATATTGAGTAAACTATTTGTAGAAATTACTTAATTAATATCCCTAAATAAGTTGTAATCAATTTGATACATACTATGCATTTCTTCTTTTTTCTTTGCTGTTTTTTCTTTAAGTTGTTCAGTTTTAATGATTTTTGAACAGTACATCTTTTACCAGAATGCTCTATAAAGCAAAAAAAAAAAAAAAAAAAAAAAAAAAAAAAATACATAGTTTTATTAATAAATAAATATTAATGCATAAGTATCAATTTACTTAAAATATGACATAAAAGTATTAAAATATGATTCTAGTATGAAATTTTGAACCATAAGCAAAATTCAGTTGAAAAATTTGCTGTTAACTAGAATGGGCTTTCATTACCAAAAAACATGGTTTCTAAATAGATAAAAGTCAAAACTTGTTAAAACCATCTAATTCTTAATACAATTTAAAAAATTCAGTCCAGATAAGTTTTTTCATTTAATTGCAATTATATATTTTCACTGGGTATGATTTCATTATTATATGATTGGTTGTAAGGTAACATGTATGGTATATAAGAGCTTGTTGTAATGCTAATATTGTACACTTGCTCTAGTTATTTCTCTTATTCTAATATTTCTATTTAATTTAATATAACATTTATTTATAACATGTTTTATCAATGAAAACAAAATCAAACTTTAAAATTTTCATTTAAAAATAAATATTTAGTTTTAAGTTGAATTTATTACTTGTGATAAGAAAAAAAGAATGGAATAACTAATGTTTAAGATTAAAGACATTGATTCTTAAATTTTTAAATTCTGATGTTTGCATTGGCAGCATATTTTCCATGTCTATTTTACTAACAACTAATCTTGATTAACACAGCATAACTTTAATGGAAAGAAAATTTTTTCTCAAGAAATAAATGTCACATTCTGAGCTTAATCTAAATGATCTACAGCAGTAAAATGGAATTAAACAATAATGGAATATTTTATTTCTTCATATAAATATATTTTTTATGTAACAACTTAAAATTTAAAAATAGCAAAAAATTTTATTTAACATTTATAGGTTAAATAAAATAAAGCATTACAACTCAAGAGAAAAGTCTTCATTGAGATATCATAAGTAGATAGTAAGGGGTACAAATTCAAATATTCTTAGTTAACAATCATGAGGTTCTTATAAAATGTTGACTATTATTGAATTGATTAGCATTATATAGAAGAAATTATAAATGGAAATTTCACTCTATCTTTTTTATAAAGATGCAACAAAGTATCATAACATAAAACTAGCATAGAAAGAAAAATGGCTCAAACATAAAATTTACAGTTTTTATTTCATTAACATTTACATTACAATTGTAGCATAATATAAAAGTATATTAAAAATTTTAAAATCTGCCAAGAAAAATTTTAAAATTTACCTAAAATATTACCAAGATTGATAAATCAAGAAAGTAATAAAATTAAAATGATTTTTTAACTTATTATGAATAATGCAAGATGTATTAATGTAATTTATTTATGAATGTTCATTTACATTATGCAAATAAACTACACAAGACATCAAAACAAGAAATGAAAATAAATTAAAAATAAAATTTAATAACCTGTAAGCATATTCTGAACTTGTTTACTGGAATGGCTATAAAAAAAGAGAAAAGATATTACAAAATTGTATTCAAAAATAAAAAATGTAGTCTACGCAAATATTGCATACATTATAATTTTAATTTATATTCATTATTAATCATAGAAAAAACTCAATATTGAACAAACTTGAAAATTTTCAAAAAAAAAAAAAAAAAAGAGAGAGAGAGAGAGCAAAATAAATTATTTTAAATACTATTTATTAAATAGATTTTATTTTTATAAATTAAATAGATTTTATTTTTATAAATATTTTATTTTTATAAATGAAATAATACTCAAAGAATTAACAAATATTAAAATGGGATTTATTATAAGAATAATAAAAATGGCAAATAAATTATTTATAAAATTAAATAATTTAGCAAAAATTATCAAAATTTCACTTGAGCAAAAAATTTGAAAAATAATAAATATAAAAAATAAATAAATAAAGCTTACAGATTTTGAATTTTATGCAGATCATTTCCATCAATTGACTTTTCAGTAGTTTCTTTAATCAATAATTTTTTAAGTTCTTGTAATTCATTCTAAAATTCAAAATATCAGACTCAAGTGAATAAACAAATATAAAAAAAGTGTGAATAATATGGCATAAAGTCTAAAATAAGTAATATAAGCAACAAATAAGTGTATTAGTTAGCATAGCAATTTGAAAACACTTATAAGGATTTCTTAACATATCCAATATTGCTTTCTGAAAGGATTTTCAATGCCAATAAGCTGTTTTTGACCCCTTAACTGCCAAGGAAAACTTTCAAGATTCGCTCCTCAGTGCCACTGTTTTCACACAGGCGATTGCAGTTATGCGGTGTATCGGTGGAAAAGAAGAGGCACGCTTGAAATAGAAGTACCATCATCACAACAGATATTTTAAACAATGTCAAGGACATTCTATTGCATTCCAAAGCCATGGGTCAAGCTTTACTAATAGCAGAGTATTGCAGAAAAGCGTATTTTCGAAAGCTGTATATATACGCCCGGCTGTATATAGAGCTGTATATAGAGCAATTAACGCATCGGCTAAGCGCGGCGTATATATATGCCCGCGGCAGGCAAGGGGTTAAGCATAATAAGGGAGGAAGCAAGAATATTTCTTAAATACCAATTACCAAACACATTGCCGCCCAACCTGTCTAGTGGTTAGCGTACCTGACTACAGATGGGTGGGACCTGGGTTCGAATCCTGGCTCGGGCATGGATGTACTTTCTCTCTCTCCTTCTTGTCTTTGTCCTTTCTTTGTGTGTGTGTGAATGGTTGCCTACCCTATAAACGGGTACTTATAGCCTGTGTGTGCTGAGGAAGTCGGACTCCACACCAAATATGGTTCAATTGGAAAAGTGGAGCAGCGCACCCCATATTGCCGGCCTGGTTGGCACACGACAACAACAACAATAACCAAACATATTCATGTCAAAGCAGAAATGTATATCAAAACAGTGAGTTCCAGTGAATTAAACTGTGTTTTTCTTCTCCAAAGAATGTTTATTATTATTTTTTTTTTTTTTTTACTAAGTCACATTGCAAGTCAGTTGAAACATTTAAAACAATTTTATATTGATATAACTTGAGATTATTAAATAGAAAAGTATTAAGGGAGTTTAAATGTTCATTATTATGCAAAACATAATATGTTTTATGAATAAAAAGTTATATATTTTGAGATTAAAAACAACAAATCTTGATTATAACTTAGGATACAATCACTGTGACAAATCAATTAAACATTTTAATTAATCTCCAAAAATACATTGTTAATTTTAGTACATTTTTACCTCTAATTGTTCTATTTTATTCTTCAAATTAATCTGTTTGCTAATAGGTAACTCAGCTACTTTCTCCTGATTTTCCATGTCCTATATATAAATAACATAAATTTAATAATAAAAAATGTTATAGAAAAATTTGACACATAATTTTTATAAAAATAATTTTCTTGCTAAATTGGAATAAGAATAATATAGGTTATTTTTTCCAGCTCCATGATTACCAGACAATAATATGCATGAAATAAAATATAATTATATTAAATATTTTTTTTCGATCAAACTCAAGGAAAAATCAATCTAGAAAAAATATCAACATATATATATATATATAAACTCTTTATTTTTTTATCACTATTTAATAGAGTACACTAGTAAATAAGTGATTCTAACATATGTAAAAACTAGCTTTCCTATTGTTTTATAAATTTTATACAAGTAGTTTCAAATATCTTTGTATAAATTAAAAGCTTTTTACTATCAGTTCTATAATATTTATATCTAAAAATGTGCTACTTTGGTTGGTTTTTTAATATTTTCCTTTATATAAACTTTATTAAATTTAGCAATGAGCTATTGACATCATTTTGTTTATTCAGGTACATAGAATCATGTTCAAAAATAGAAGATATTTATCATATGCAATTACCTAAACTTGACAAAGAACAACTGCCATAAAACTCTCATGGCTAGATTTTATTTTTAATAAATTTTATAATATTTTTTCCTGGTTAACTAACCAAGAACGAAACAAAATTTTGGAGAATTTTTGCAATGCTTAACTTTAGGAACAATAATCTTTTTGATATCAAAAATATTTTTAAATACTTTATAATAGTTAAAACTTCTCATATTAACTTGAATTCTTTTAAAATTAATTTAAATAAATTTCTTGAGATTTCATTGAGCAACATTTTTAAAAACTGTAATGTTCCTTGCCATTATTTTCATACTTTTTTAGGAATGGAATATTATTCTTTAACATTGTTTCGATAATTTATGAATAATTACGATTCTGGAGCTTCTCCTGACAGTAAAATGTTGTATTAATTTAAACTGTTTAGAGATTTTATAATTATATAATTTAAAACAATAACTAGAAATATAAACCAACCAGAATATATGACATTTATTTCTAAGGTAACTCTTTTTCTGAAACCAATTTCTAGTCAAAAAGACAACTTGACAGCTATCTTCGATTTCTTGAACACACTACTATGACGAATGCTACGTTACTATTTAAGCTAACTTAATGTGTCAATAGAACACAGCAATAACTATTAATAATAAAAATGCATTTAATTTTATTGAAATAAAATTAATAAACAAAATTACTGTATTACCTAAAAAATATTCACTAATTTCTTAGAAATGCGCAAAAATTGAACTGATATTTTAAATAATCTAGGATATTTTAATACAGAAAAATAAGGAAAACATTATGAAATAATAACATCTTCATTAGAAGTTGATAACTCCTCATTCACTTTACTTTATAAACACAGAGGGCTGGCTTACAATAGTTAGTTACTTGTGCAGACTTAATCACGCAACGCAATTAGAAAAATGCCTCCAAATGAGAAATTGCCATAGAACTAGGGATGGGAAGAAATACTTGATTACAAGTATTTTGTAATCAGTATTTTAATTTAACAACCTGTAATCAGTACTTTTTTCCCAAATACTCGTTACTTCCTGTTGCAAAGTTGATGCGAGTCCAGATATGTTTCAAGTACAACTAAGTACGCGCCGAGCGAGTCGTACGTGCTTATTACAAAGTAACAAGCAGGTACTGATTACTTTGTACTCGCTTGTTCCAAAGTAATCAGGAACAACCACGTACTGGCTTGTTCCAAAGTAATAAGGTACAATCGCGTACTTGCTTGTTCCAAAGTAATAAGGTACAACCGCGTACTTGCTTGTTCCAAAGTAATAAGGAACAAGCGCGTACTTGCTTGTTCCAAAATATTCAGTGTAACTACAATCGCTTTTTATAGGAGGGAGGATGGATAGGAGAAGGGAAATTACAGCTGGTTTAACTGGAAAATAGATGAGTGATTCTTTGAAATTGGAAGAGATCGCTGAAGTAGGAGAGGGGAGCGTAATAAATAAAATAAATTCATTTTAATATTTTTATTAATAATTTATATAGTTATTAATAATAAAAATTACATTATTTATATAAACTATAATTTATTAAATTAAATTTTAAATTTTTATGATAAAAAACAATTCAATAAATTTCAATAAAAAAAAATCGAGTTGCGAGAAATAAAAATAATAGATGCGCTTGAATGAAATAAGCATTTCGTTCATTCCTTTTGATTAATGAAATAAATGAGTTGGGAAAGTTAGTAATCGTGGTGCATTTATTTAGTGATTATCATTTTTTGTCAAATATATCACGTTTCTATTATTTATTATTATTTTAAGATTTTAATTTCTTTATTTTTATTTAACTTTTTAAAATGTGGATTTTGCATCCAAAATTCTTCTAATAACTTGAAAAAAAAATGAATGGGATTTTTTAACTATATTTCAGTTTTAAAGATAATTTTATAATATATTTTACATTAGTAATATAGCTACAGTTTTTTACATTAACAAATAATTTATTAACAAACAAATAAATAAGTAATTAATGTTTTTAATTAACTTCAATTTAATTCATTATGAAGCTGTATTTTGAATTTCAATTAAAAATTAATTAATTGTATACAATTAATTTTTAATTTCAATGTTTGTATTAAAAAAGTCTAATTTTAAATTGAAACAAATTTTTTTTATTTCATCATTTGAACATGTGCGAAAATGTTTTTATACTAAACTATAATAAGTATAATAATAAATATCAATTATTATACTCCAAATACTGCTTACAATATTTTGATATCACAAACAAAACGCTGTATAGACTTATTGATATTTCCTGAATTTTATAATTTCAAACTACATCGAACTTTAAAATTATATAATTATTATTTTTAATTAAGAATGTAAATTCGAATTGTGAAAGTGTCAATTTAAATCCTAGAGTTAATTTGCTAAATAAAAATAATATATTTTGTATTGAAATTTGTCATAAATTTCTGGACAAAATATAATATAATTCTATTTAAATAAATGAACTGAAATTTCTTACAAGCTATGATTTTAATAAAAATTTAAAACAATTAAAAAATGTTTGAAATTTTTATAACCAAATTAGATAATAAAAGAAAATTTGAATTAACATGTATGGTTCTTTTTCTATAATATAATTACATTACATAATTTAAAAAATTATAAGCATGACAGTGTTGGCTAATATGCGACAATTTTGCTAGAAAATGTTAATGCTGAAATGAAATTTTTGTTTCCGAAGAACCTGGTTTATCTAACACATAAAATATATACAAATAAATGTTATTTATTTGAAAAATTAAAATTTATTATAATATCACAAATATTAATATAATTGCTTTGTTATTGTTTAAAAATATAAAAAAAATTTCAAAATTTTCTTTTTTTAATTAGTTGCTGTATTTTTCTAAGCAACTTGCAACAAAAAGTAATAATTTCTTTTTCTAACAAATAAAAAATATCTTTGTTATTGATTAATCATCTCATAAAACAATCATTCACAAATTATTTACCATTTAATTTTAAAATTTTATTTATTTCATTAAAAAATTTTACTAAATAGAAATAAAATATTAAGCTGATTTAGTTGAAAAGTAGGAATTATTTTCTTATTTTATCTAATTTTATATTTTAAGCAACATTGGAAACAGGTAAAAATTACTATTGAGTAATTTGAAGATTTAATTTTGACGAATACAAATATTTAAATTCTGAAAATAAATAACGAAATATGAATATTTATATTGAATGAAAAATGTTTATGAAAAAGTTGGAAATTTTTCACAGAACAACTGTTTTTGGAGAAAATTTAGATTTATCTGCATAATGCTATAAATTAAAGCGTGATGCACAGAAATATAAATTGAAGAATTCTAAGAAAACACATAAAATTACAACTAATGAAATGTAAGCCACATAAAAATTATTTTTTTTTATAGATTATCACTTAAACACCTATTATTAATATTTATTTATAAATAGTAATAATTTAAATTAATGCTAATTATAATAAATAATTTATAAAATTACATGAAATATTATATATTTAATAGTTTAATTTTATTAATTATTAATTCATTTATTATTAATTTTATTTTTAATAAATTTATTTAGTAAATTAATGAAAAGTTTGTAAGTGTTTTTGAATCCAATAGATGACAGCACATTAAATGTAACAAGTACAAAATGTAATCGGTAAAATACTTGTTACTTTAAAAGTAACTGTAATCAGTACTTACCAGGTACAAGAAAAGTAACTATGTCCCATCCCTACATAGAACAGGGGTGGCCAAACTTTTGGGATCCGGGATTTACTCCACATTTAAAAAATCGAAGGAGGTCTACCAATGGTAGAGCTAAATTAACGTACATATTTATTTTCGGTAACAAGAAAAAATGATAAATTATGTATTTTTTCTAAAAAAATACATAATTACAAATTTTATAAATACAAGTTTTTAAAAATTATATTAATATTTACAAAAAATATAAATACAAATTTTTAAAAATTATATAAATATTTACAAAATAAAATTTATTGACGAAAATAATCAAAGTATTCATATATCCAAAACTGACCATCTTATTCACTTCGTTTAGTTGAAATTTGACACTGTATATCTGCGACAAGTATATCAAATTGTGGCTGGTATGAGCTTTTTGCAATGCATAAACACGAAATTAAAAGTTCATCTGTTAAATGCGTCCAATGTTTGTTTTTTTGTTCATGGTTGAAAAAGCAGATTCGCAAAGATACCTCGATCCTAAGTATGATTTTAAATACAAAATCAATTTCTAAATATTTGGAAACGTTTCCTCTGAAATTAATTTCCAAAAATCAGTATCGCTAAATATGCTCTGGATTTAAAATATATCGCATCTTAATTTAATAATTTCTTCCTCGACCGTGATTCATGTGATATCTATTAAATGTCGCATTTTTTCAGATACTCCATCAATGTTGGCATTTTTATTAGCTAAGGGAAATATCATAAAATTGAGTATTTCTTTTAACCTAATTAAGTCAGCGGAATCTTCTTTCAAATTCTTCAAACAAAGCAAGTAAGTATTAAACGAAATCTTCGAAGTCTCGGTTTGGATTATGGGTGTACTCTCGAAGTTTCTCAATTCATGTTTTCTTAATTGAGATGCATACCTTTCTATAGCTTTTTTGAATATTTTAATCGCTCTCATCATGTCCATTTTAGGTTTTAAATCGTAAACCTTTAATCATAAATCTTTAAATCGTAAATCTTTGCACAGTTTGTTATGGGATTTAAAGAGTAGACTGTAGTAAATTTTTACTTTAAATAATTCATTGATTCTATGGCATAAGTCATAAATTAATTTGTTAATATCCGAGATTATTATCGGGATGGTCGCGTGGACTACCTAAAATGTCTTCACGGTCTACCAGTCGACCGCGGTCGACGTCTTGGCCACCTCTGCCATAGAAGATAAACATTAACCACAAGGAGCATTCATTGTTTGTGGGATATAAAGTGAATAAAAAATATGTCATCACTCAAGTTAAATTCAATGACTCAGCGAGGAATCAATGTTGCTGAACATAATCTTTGACGATTAAGCTGTATATAAACAGGTGAGAATTTTCATCGAAACGCTTCTGTGGACACACATGCTTATAATTTTTTAATAAGCAAGACAGGAAAACAGGATGAAAGCCGCAAGCTCAGTGGATGAAAGACAAATCAAATATTGCGTTTGCGTTAATACAGCATTCAAATCGATATAATTTCAATTGCAAATGCAATTAGTAACTAAGAAATAAACTTTTTTTCTACTGTGGATAATTTACAAAATAAGTTAAAATTAAGCGATAAAAATTAATATTCATTGTTTACAAAAACTACTTAAATTAAACTGAATCTAACTCTAATTGTTGATAGAAACAATACATATAATCCATCATAAAAATAGTTCGTTCAATTCATAATAGTTTATTTTCGTTTTGGAAGAATGCATTTCTTTTATTAATGAGTTCAATGAAATCATTGGGAATGGAGTTCAATAATTAGGTTGAAAATTTTCTTTATCGAGATGTAAAAGAAAAGATTTTCAATTTAGATTGTGCTCAGTTTGCAAAATGAACAATTTTTCTTCCATTATTTTTAGTTCCCATTTATAAACATTTTTTACAAACATAAAATAACAAATGCTTCCAGTTGTATTAAATTTTATGCTTATAATTATACTGCTAAAAACAATTAAAGGATATTGTGGTTTTAGGTGGATCTTGTGGCTGGGAAACGTTTTAGCTGATTGATACATGATCGTCAGACGTAGTAGGTTATTTGAAAATAAATTACACATGTTTGGCAGAAAAAAAAAAAAATGCATTTTATTGCGCATTTGTGTACAAAAGGAAAAAAACACAATTTGTGTATATGAGAAAAAAAGGAATAAGAAAAGATGTTTTCTTCAAAAGAAATCCTTTTCAGTAGGGGGTATGGTTTCCACGGACGTCCAGCAATGTCGAACATCTTTGAGGCAGGGAGTCAATGAGGCTATTAATCACGAGTTTGGGTATTCAGTCCCACTCTTCCAGAAGAACTCTTTTCAATTCTTGGAGAGTTTGTGGGGGTGGTTGATGGCTAGCAACTAGTTTTCCTAAAGCGTCCCAAACGTGAATTTTTCTTGATTTTCTATTTTGTATTGTAACTATTAGTTGTGCAATTTTAACTGTATCCTCATAGATAACTGTGTTTACCATGCGTTGTTGCAGAGTAACATCGTAAATAAGTGTGATTATTTTTTCCAAGACTTCTTAAATAAATTATTTTTGTCAGAGGACATGTTAATTAATAATTTCTACTGAAAATGTTCATAGAGGAGGCGTCCTGATAAAATATAATGTCCGAGATATTGGACTTACAAAAATGCTATTGTTTTCCAGTTGAGCAGAAATATATGTGCTAATATGTGGTGACCCTTAGGATTCTCTTCTGGAACATTCCACAAATAAGCATGCTTGATCTACAGCCTTCTGTAGGCTTTGTTAAGCCAGAGATAATACAGAGTAAACATCAAAATCCCACCTTTTTGGGTTGATAAACCAGAAATTTGGTTCTATCAAGTGAAAGCTCTGTTCGCTATCAGTGGAATACATCGTGAAGAATAAAAGTTTTCATACTTCGTGGCCCAGCTCTAACCACGATTTATAGAAAATATTTGGGATATCATTAATAACTCTGTTAATAATAAATATTCCACTGCGAAAGCCCGATTGATGCAGACTTTCAAAGAAAGTGAAAATCTTAAAATCAAACATCTTCTTACAGGTCTGGAACTGAGTGGCATGAAATCGAGACAGCTACAGTGCAAATTGCGTGATACTGATGATATTTTTGATAAAGTGCTACTAACTATTTGGCTCTGAAAAATGCCCGATAATATAAAATATGTGCTAATAGTAAGTGATGAGAACTTGGAAAAATAGCAACAATGGCATACAAAATACTGAAAATTCAACCACAAACAGAATGTGCGAGTGTTAACAAAAATAATTTGCTAGTCGATGAGCTCTTAAATAAGATTGCTTTGGAGTGCAAATAGCGAATATGACTGCCCATAATTCCCTACCGCGAAATCGTTATCCCAATAGAAATATCAGCTCGAGTCGCAACAGACCCAGGACGCGATTTGACCAAAACGGTAAATATTGATTTTACCATTTCAAGTTTGGCAAGGAGTGTTACCAGAAAAATGCAATGTTTTCAGTTGGAAGCAATTGGAAACAACCAGCAGTAGAATCAGCGGCGCAAGTCCTACTGCAATCGTTAACGATTGCCGTAAATTCCGATTATTTTTCAAGGACTAAAAACGGGCTTAAGATTTCTAGTAGATATTGGTGCAGATGTATCTTTAATCCCTGCCAATTTAAAAGCAAAAACGTCCTGTTCATATATATTGTATGCAGCTAATGGTATAGAGTTTCCAACTTTTGATTTCCCAACTTTAACTCTTTACCTAGGACTGCGACACTCATTCTAGTGTCTTTGTACTGTAGCCAAAATATTATTGGTGCTGACTTTTTAAATAAATTTCACTTTCTGATTGATATTCATAAAAGAAAATTGATTGATGGTATCACCAAGTTATCTGTCAACAGTGATATTATGTCCTTAACTATTGAGTATTTCCAATTTTTGTATTCCTATACGCACAAGTAATCATTTTTATTACGTAAGAAGAAATTAAAAAATAAAATCAAATAAATGGCATCACGAAATATCTATCATACCATTTACATTGAAAAGTATGCTAACAATGATCATTCAAGCTTGTTTTGCCTGTCTTACTCAAGCTCAGTAAAGCAATAGTTCTCAACTCTCCATATCAAAAAATACGAAGGATTTATTTCTATTTTATACAATTCAGTGTGTAAACAGGAAAAAAGATTATGCATGTTCATATAAATATTAAACTGATGGAACGATATAATTTAGGCACTACAAAAATTGAAGGTATTTAGATAATCACTACGTAGTGGCTTTTGAGAGGATTTCTTAGATATAATGATATCTGAGAAATCCGTTTGATGCATTTATTCATAAAATGGAGAAAAGCCGTTGCAGTTTCTAAAAGCTTCTATCTCGATTAATGTATGTGTAGAAAGAAGAAATGGAATAGTGATGATCTAAACTGCAAATATTTTACTCTTAAAAAACTTTGGTGATGTGATGTGACATGATTAACAATACTAAATTTACTCATAGTTAACAACATTTATTGTTTATTAGTCATATAATAAGCGTAAAATTTTTCTTAAATAATATATTTTATGAAATCGTTTCAAACTAAAAGAATAACACACTTTTTCTAAATTTACTTTCATACTTAATATTTCAAAATAAATTTCTATTTGAAGAATATCGGAGAACGTTACATTTAGTAATACTCAAGAAAACCAGGACTTTAATTACGGTACAGTTTTGTGCATTTTTTTTATCATATTTACCAACTATAATTTTTTATCATATTATTAATTTGCAAAAGAATATTTAACCCACAAATATACAAAATGCATGCAACGAAAGGATTTATTTGTAATTCTTATCTAACAAAATAAAGCCCTTATCTAGATTATTCTGTTTTTAACTACAGCCAGAAAAATGTGCAATTTTATTAAATATATATAAAAATACGGAATAAAAAACACAAATAATTGTTTTAAAAGAAGTTAAAAATATTCTAGAATGTGCAATGCGTTGCTGGTCATTGAAATTGCCACACCAAGAAATTAATATACTACATACATTAAATTAACGTAACAAAAAGAAAATACTGTGATTTGCAAATAATTAATCACGCATCAATGCATTCATGTAAAATAGTCTTCTGCTTATAATCTGCTTAGTTAAATGAAACGTAAATATATCATATCAGTTGTATTTCAAAATTGTTACCCATTGAAAAGTCATTGTGCACCTCGTCTAAAAAAGAAAAATACTTAACAATATTTTCTTTGGTTGATTGAAAACGAATTGCAGTTTACTGAGGCTGCTGTTTATTGCATCAAAATATTATGCATATCATTCAAAATACTATGACTATCTGTAGAATATATAATCGATGAGTTCAAGATAGTCGTTCTGAATACTATGCAGTATTACAAATATTCACTTTCAATAACAATCGAGAACACAGACATGTTAGCCGCATGGCTAAAATAGATCAGCCAGATCTCTATTCACTGAAAATTTGGCTAAAAAAGCTTCTGATATGCTTGCTACTACGGACAAGAGCTCCTTCTATGGTGTGATCAATGAAATCCACCATTGAAGAATTTATCACGTAATGATAAACAGTGAGTGAAATTATATTGTATTATCAGACGAGTTTCAGTTTTGTTTACAGCAGGAAAGTCAAATTCGTGTTTGCTGGCATAACTATATTTGGTAGTTGGTTTGGTGGAATCATAGAGAAAATGAATGTAATCGTAGTGTGCATTCGATACTATCATGCTAGTGTCTTATTTGGAGTGATGGTACAAGGTACTTTTTGATATACATCTCAACCACTTCTTGTTCGCACTATTGGTAATTTGGTTAGTGGCCATAACATTTCTGATATTTTAATCTTAAAGATCTTGGGCCTATTCTTTATTCAAGCTCTACTATACGATGCATTTCATTCAGTAGGATATTGTTACATGATGATAGTACTGCACTGACCTTGATTGAAACAGAAAACGAGCAGTCACTGCCTAGCCAGTACGTTATACAGAGCTTTCCTTGATAGAAAATAACTGATTTTTTTTATCAATGAAATGTCAAGGTAATAATCATACACTGGTCACTATAGTCAATAAATTTGATGTTGTACTGAAGCTGAATACCAGCATATTCCATCGAATCTCGTTTTTACACAATGCCTAGTCATGTAAGTTCTGCTATTATTATCATCAGATGATTGTTCTGAATAGTGAATTATTATCTGTACTACCATATTTTTTTGAAAATATAATCACTTTTTTATTTCTAATTTGTGCAGTAAATATAATCTCGTCATTAGCATTTCTTTCTAGCATAGCTATTTCAAAGCCTAGAGGTATTAAAGGGAATACTAATAATCATTCTTATGATAAAAACTATGTTTTAAATTATTTTTTCAAAAATATTTCATATCAGGAATTAAAAGGAAACAGGTATAAGAAATTTTGTCTGAGAAAAGTGTCGAACATTATTGTAATAGTGAAATAAAATTAAAACATTACACGAAAGATAAATTGTATAAGCATATATTCTAAAACTTTGTAAAATAGTTTTTTTCAGTGGTGCAACACAAAAATACTTATATATTAATAAAATAATGTACATAAATAATTAAAATTTAGAGTAAACATTAAATAATTTCAACAAATAAATATTTATTTATATTTTTATTGAATAACTCTAATTAAACGTATACGTATCATTAAGAAAACTAGGAATTGAAAATGGTATTATTTTTCTTTATTTGATTAAAAAAGCAATATGTTACATATAAAACATGATAATTGAAGATAAATTTCTCTAAATTATGATTATATTTATTTTAAAAAATTAACCCTTTGAAATCAGCCAGAAAGTCAAATTTTATTTAAGTACCTATTATTATTTATTTAAGAATCTAAATATTTTATTGCATAAAAGGAGAAATTTACAGTTAACATTTTTAAGCACTGCCGTCTAGATGGAAATATTTAATAATTTTTCTCTGTTTTACTATAGATAATAATTATATTTCCTTTAATTTAAATACCAAAATTCCATAAATTTTTAATTAAAATAATCTGTAATTTTTTTCGCAGTGATTTTTCTATCATCAAGGAACAACCATTTTAATTCAGATAAAATTATCAGTAGGTAAATTTTAAATAATAAAAAAATTCAATTAAAAGTTGAAGATTAAATTTATTAAAATCCATTTCCTAATATCTAAAGACAACAGCTCCTAAATATAAATAATCGCTTATAAACTTGTGATTATAATCAAGTGCCGAGATCCACATGCAAGCTGGGACTATCCTTTTCCCGTTTATTATTATTGGTATTAAATCTACTGTCTTCTGATCACAAGAGCTCTGCTTTTTCTCACCAAGCTTTCGAAGTTAACAAAATGCAGAATTTATATAAAATTCCCAATAGTAGTAGGAAGGATTTTATTTATTCTTCGGTTGTTATGCGAGTTGAAGTACTGTGGATGCTCCTTTTATGAACTCCAAGGGATTTGTAAAATAACTCTTAAAATCGAAAGTTCGTAAAATAGAGAATTAAATGTTATAATTTCCTATTTTTTTTTTTTTAACAAACTGCTTTTTCTTTTAAATAATGTACTATTAAAAAATTTAGTATGCACTATATAAGAAACACATACAAAATAAAATTAATACTTAAAAACACTTCATAGTTTCTGTTTATTGATGAAATTCAAGCAAATATTTTCTGTTTCAAATTAGGCTCAGTTTTTTTATGTAGAAAAGTATTTCATGGTTGTTTTTCGCAAAAAAGTGCCTTAATCTTGTTGGACATTTCTATGCTTGCTTCGCAGTCAGTCATAACACTAAATTATTTTCTTCTTATTCGTTATTTGAAATTTCTTTTTCATTCTCAGTCATAAGGTTCTTAATCATTTACTCCTTCAATACTTCTTATATACAAATTAAATCTTAAACCACGTACGAGTAGATTTCTTTCCCAATATGATTGATCCCAAATTAATGATTAAATAACTCATATTCACTCTATTCAAGTAAATGTTTTTGGTTATATTTAATCACACTAAATTTTTTAATAATGCTTACATGTCAAAATTACCTAGTTATAATTTTCCTTTGCCTCTTTCCAAGCATACATTGACAAGTACATTGCGCATAGAATGTCAATTTCATGGTCTGATTCTAAGACATGATCATTCCTTACAAAAATATCTTTACGATATTTGTACTTGAGCTTATAGATTCTTTGTTGCATGAATTATAACAAGTATTAAAATAAGTTGAAGAAATTTAACAGGAATTGCTTAAACAGAATTCCACCAGCGCAATAAGCTTCACCAGTGAATTTAATGAGGCAATTCTAAGACATGATCACTTCTTACAAAATCATCTTTACGATATTTGCACTTGAAGTAATAGATCTCTCTTGCGTGGGTCATAAGACAGGTATTAGAATAAGTGGAAGAAATTTAACACGAATTGCATGAAAGCTACAGAGTTCCAACTTTCCAACTTCACCAGTGCAGTAAGTTGTCCACAATTAAAAAAATTCACTTGGCGATTCTTCAATACGAAAGTCAGTAAAATAAAGTACAATTAAAATAAAGAATTGAATAATTTAAGATGCATAAAAATAAGTTTGCAGAAAAGCTTCTTCTAAAATTTTAGTTTGTAAATAGAAACTAAAATTGTCATTGCATCCATGGGACTATATTAGGGACCAGCAACTAGTTCGTAAAATCCTGAGTGTTATTAAATTAGAGATTCTTGAAAATGACATGATATATATATATATATATATATATATATATATATATCAACAAGTTATATTGTTGGATTTGCACCATAATAAATCCATAGAAATATTTTTAGATTCTCCAAAGTTGACTGTCTTTTGTAAAATCATGGCCTAAGTCTATGCTAATACTTTTTTCGTTCAAAAACAAATGACTAGCAATAAAGTCATGAACATTTTAAGGAGTAGATAATAGTATAAAGGTACGGTACAAATGTTTATTTTGTAACAATTGCAACAAAAGCAACCATTATTTTCATGCAAGTTAGTGAAGCGTTACAGGTTCCACCTTCCACAAAAGAACTTCCCGAATGAGTGTTTTATAAATCACTATTTTAGTTATTCTCGTTTATTAAAATTTTCCTGATTTCCAAGAAGAAAAATTTTTTTATTTCTTTCAGTTTATAAAGCAATTTCTTTAAATTATATTCTTTTTTAAGCATATATGAGTTTTCCAATATTCCAATAAACATAATTGCTACAAAGGGTTTGCACACTTCTCATGAAGATGATTTATGAAATAGAAGTGTAGCAACGTAATTGGAAAAAACATTTATAAATCTTTTGATTTTACTATACTACCACTTATAAGTCCTTTTTTAATCAAAAATAAAATGTCAGACAACATAGCTATTGCTTTATGTTGTCAAATATTCTATTGACTGCTGTGTGTTTGAGGGAGATTGATTAATGCTTAATCTATTAAATCTATTAATATTTATTGGAAATGCCTATTGCGTGTTTATGAAAATATAAATTTGATATAAATATGGTTTCAGTTGTTATGCATTCTCCCTTACCAAGAATATTTACAGATTATTATTGATAATTTTACAAACGATTTGCTTCACATTTTATTAATAAAACACAAACTTATAATTTTAATTATAAACTTCCAATACAGAATTTAACTTCTAAATGACCGATATTTTGCAAAATAATAAAATACATTCCTCTCAAAGAATACACGAGAACATCAGAGGGATGCTGTGAAAATTTCAGCTCACTCTCTAACTGTGACTGCGAATATTTTGTAAATGCATAATATATTTCATATGTATCTCAAATGCATTTCATAAATTGAATTTTTATTTCGTTGTTTAAAATATAGTAATAAGATGAGAAAAATGTGTTTACTAATTAAAATATGCTTATAAAGTTTGTGACAAGAATGCGCAATTGCAGTACAAGTCAGAGATATTTGTTGAGTTTTTGTGAGCCGTGCCTGTTAAACGCTATCCTTCATTTTTCCAAGGCAACTTTCATTTAGTTTAAATTAAAATTCTTCCGTTTCAACGTGCACTGATTGGATAAAAATTCTTAAATTGCTTTTTAAGTGAATTAAATTAAGTTAATTTAGAACTATTGCTAGAAAGTAAGATTTGTTTAAAGTAGTTCATGTATTTATTTCGAAATTGCTAAATTAAAATTAACCTTGAAGTA
Source organism: Latrodectus geometricus (assembly GCA_026290005.1). Classification (NCBI taxonomy): domain Eukaryota; kingdom Metazoa; phylum Arthropoda; class Arachnida; order Araneae; family Theridiidae; genus Latrodectus; species Latrodectus geometricus. The sequence continues at coordinate 797,233 of JAPDSC010151794.1, forward strand.
AACAGATAAGTTTATTTACAATTAGTTATGTAGAGACATTGAGAAAGTGACACTTCTTTCCTTAATACCTTTAAAAATTGCATAATTCTACCTCATGGTTATTCAATGAGGAAAAAATATATCGTAAGGGAAAAACAACTTCGAAAAACTCTTAAGAATGGCTAATTTATTTGATTTAAGGATATTGTTAACTACAGAACTCAAAGTAATAAATTTAAAAAAAATTTCCTCACTTCTAAATATCAAATTATAAGGATTTATAAAAATATATATATATATATATATATATATATATATATATATATATATATATATATATATATATATTCAAACAGCTGTTAAAAAGATAACATTTTGCATTAATAAATTATGTAATAAATTTACTTTTAATGTTTCTCAGATTCATACAATAGTAAAACTTTTTATAAATGTAACCAAAATTCCCTTCAGATTTGAGTGAAATTTTCCTTTGAGAGGGCAAATTGATTTAAAAAAAATTGAGAGGACAAACTGATTTAAATTAGAATATTTAATATTAGAAGATGATAGAACCAAAGATGCTTAGGTGTAGCTGTTCATGCTGCTTTCCACATATTTCTAAAGTTGATCTAGCGAAGCAGCTGGTGGTGTGTCCTGATCAAGTTGTTGCGCAAACATGGATCACGCATTTTCGATTGCCGATAATTTAGGAAAAGAAGCAAATCAAAATAGCAATTCAATCTAATGGATAACGAAGTTTTGAACATTATGTTGTACCCATTGTCCTGTTGGAAAGAGCTAATCATATGGGATGACCTGGGATTCGAATACCTAGAGATGTAGAGCTGATTGTGCTGTTAATGTATTCTAGAGTGATGTGGGAAGGAACTTCAATACTACCTCTAATTCGTAATACCGCGTGCAGGATCAGTTCAGAAGTCTCTCACCGCAATGTCTCCAGATTTGAATCCGATTATCATGATTGATGACGAATCAAGCAGCAGCAGAATTCGTCAGTCAAGATAGTTTCAATCTGTTCTGTTGTCCATGTCTTCCACTCATCGCACCATTGTAGGCGCAAACATCTGTGGTTTGAATTAATGTTAAATGAATAAATTGACGTCTGAAGAACATTCCATTCAGCAATTAAGATTGTCGAATGGTACAAGAGGACACCGAATGATGCTTAACAAGGTTAATGTATTATGCTAATGCGTGATGCAGTTGAGTGGTCTATAACTGCCAACTGTACAATATGCTTACCATTACATGCAGAGATGCAACGAAGTGTGGTGTAATCCATACTGCTTCCTCACGTGCGCCGTTTCCTGCTACATCCAAAAAACTTTCAAGTCAGCAACACAGTTGCTTCATTTCGTTTAACATAATTCCTCCAAAGGATTTATTCGCAGTCCATTTAGGCTATTAATCTTTCTCGTTCGAATTCAGAAACTTCCTCAAAAGACATTCAATAATTTTGACAAGGCAGGGTTAAATAGGTCATGAAAAAATTACCGTACTTTTAATTGACAAACCTTTTCTTTATATGGTACTACAGTTGCCCATAAAGTGTGTATACGCTGCAATGCTAATGACTTGCATACCTCTTCGCTACAGACGCAAATTTCACATGATTTGCATGTTTCCTTTAAGGTGTTACCTTTTAAGTGGCCAGTAGTGTATTTTTAAGATAAACTAAATTTGGTTTTTTTCTTAAAAAACTTAAAAATTTAATAATATTAAGCATGTGATGTTTCTTAATTTTATTATATTTGGAAAAAAAATGTTTATTACCCGTCACATTTTTTTCAATTTAGATAAAAAAAAATGTAATAAAACAAGTCGTATTCCCAGAATTTTTTTCAATTTAGATAAAAAAAAAATGTAATAAAACAAGTCGTATTCCCAGAATTTTTTAAATTCAGGAATAAGAGAAAATGTTTACAACTGTCAAATTTAAGATTCTTCAGGATTCATCTTTTCCACAATTCCCTTTTTGAATTAAATATAACTAAAAATAATTAATTAATAAGTTTTAAAAAAGAAACATATCGAATTTATGCCAACATTTCTGAGTCATCTGTACATGTAGGTATAATAATTTTGACATTAACACAACACTATAATGGAGGAATATATTCTGTACTACAATATGTGATAATTATTTTTATTTTATACAAATCAAATAATAACTAATTTATTATTTTAAAATAATGAAACATTTCAATCATTAATATTTCCGTCCTTGAACACTTACAGAAAATCAATTTAATAAAGAGAATATTTTCTCGGATTGAAAATTTTATTTAGCTAAATAAAGGACAAAAATTATTAGTGAAGAACTCTATTCAGTTTGGAGAAAGTTGCGAAATGAATGTTTCCCTTACATTTTACCTAGGAAATTATTCTTTTGAATTTATCCTCATTGTTACTCAATCAAAATATTTACGTACACCCCTCAAACATAACCAATTTCTAAAAAAGAATATCGCCACACCTGATTGAAAAGTCATGTTAACGAATTACCCTCGAATTGGTATCCAACCGAAAAGAATAAACAAATAATATTCTTTTGAAATGTTCAACAAAGGAATTCCGCCATCGTAAGCCATTGGGGTTGAAAAAGGTAAGCTGGCATTCATACAAAGCAGAGCAATTACCTTAATTGATTAGGAATATCTTTCAAAGTCTAAAACTCTTGGCAAAAGCGAGAGAATTCCACAGTTAGTAGGCGCTTAAAGTGGTTGCAAAAATGGCCAAGTCTTTCTTTGTTCGCCACAAAAAAGTCTTTAGATTTATACTCGCTATGCTGTGTTTCAGTGGATTTACGTACCAAAGTATGGAGTTCTTCAACCTTTACTGGACTTATCCAACTGTGGTAGACATACAAGACATCTCCCCAACTTTTGTGGATATACCAGCTTTTTCTTTCTGCAATACTGTTGGGTAAGTAAAGATTATTGTTTAATGATGTCATGAAACTATTTTATTCATTAGATATCAGCTTTTCGATTGGAATTGCTGTAATTTAGTGATGGCGAAGGTATGACATGAAGCTTTAATTGGAACAAGGAATATTTTCTAATATTATTTTAAGTATTTCAGTTCATTTTTTTAAAGGGTCGATACAGGATTTTTTACATTTTTTCCCCCAAGATCTTTCCTTATTTTAACATTTAGAAATATTCTATATCCAATGAAATAAAATTAATCTTGGGTCATTTATAGAACTAAAAGTGTTTTTTATAAGAATGCTCTTCAGTTCTATTAATTATTATAAAAAGAGTATTTATCATTGCATAAGATCACGCAGGACGTAGATTTTAAATTTTTATAACATTTTTTAAATTTTCGACATTTTGAATCATACAATTTAAAATCTAATGTAAAAAAATATTCGCAATTTTATGCATCCTTTTTTTAATTATATTGTTTTTGTTAATAGAGTCTATTATAATGAGGTTTTTAATTTAAACCATTAGTTTTTTGAAAATCTAGTGAAGAACTTTACATTTTATCTATTTGTTTACTAAAATTCTATGGTATCTGATATCCCAAATGATGTATTGATACTTTTTTCGACGCATTATTTAATTATTTTAAAGTAAAATAATGACATATTGGGAATATTTTTTAAAGCAAATAAAAAAATTAAGCAAGTTTTTAAATATTCATAATTTTTAATTTTATAAAAACAAAATTGTCACATTTCATGATTATATTTTACTTATAAATTAAATACATTAGTAATACAAAAATGGTTAGAAAATATCTCATTTAGAAAAGAAATATTCTGCACTTTGTTCCACTTAAGGGAGGAAATTTATTCGTTTTTCTATGATATTTCTATTTGATTTGAATAGAGTTTTTATAGTAATATATATTACTATAAAAACCATATTCAAATCATAAACAATTTTTTTTTAAAGTAGCTCCATATTAATATTTATAAAAGCGTGTTCATAAAATAATCTAAAAAATCAATTATTTTTCCTAAAAATATTTTCAAATATAATAATTGTAATAGAGTATTCTCTGAGCTTTTATTTCTATTATTCAAATTAAAAAATAATAATACCAAACAAATTAAATCATTACATTCATAAAATAGATATTTTATGCATATATACACCTAATTATGATTTCCTTACCGTACATATAAAAAATCTAATGTGTCATTTCTTAACATAAAAAGTAGCATTCATGAATAATTGTAAAATATTCATATGCAATTATTTATGAAAAATAAATTTGTCAGAAAAGTTTGCATATTTAGTTTTTTAAAAGAAATTTCTTTCAAATTCATATTTCTTTTTTTAATTTGATTGTATTTAAAAAACTTTTTCTTGTTAAGTACATTCATTTTCAAATTTTGAAAGCATTTCCAAATTTTTAGAGGAGATAAAAAATATATGTCAGTGACTTATTTTTCCACAATTTTTTTATCTTTTACACATAATGAAAAATTGAAAAATAAGTAATTGAATGATTCTTAAATTATCCAATTATTTATTTCATATCAAATATATAAATTAGGTTATGTAATATGAAAAAAAAATTATTTGATCAAAGTAATTGAAAAATAATCTCATCCTTTTAAAAAATACAAAACATAAGTCTAAAAAAGGCACTGCAAACCTTGAAATAAAACAAACATTATTGTAATTGATGAACTACTATATTTAATAATTTGTCAATTAATATCGGAAAATTACATAATTAATATTTCGTATAAACTAATAGAATAGATTGAAAATAGACAAAAAAGTTTCACTTTAATAATTCTTAAGGTATTTTGTCTTTTTGAGTTAATTAAATAATGGGAATACGAAGACTTATAAATATTGTGTGTGTGTGAACTTAAAAATAATTGTGAAGAAAAACTTTTGGAGATTGCAATATAAAATGGCATGGTAAATAATTAGAATATTATAATAAAAGTTAGAAAAAGAAATAATCTGAACATTACAATTCCAAACAGAACAGTTAGTAATTAGAATGCTACAACGCAAGTTAGAAAAGATACATATTAGAGAATGGCAATACAATTAAGAATGAGTTACTTAGGAAATTCTCAAGCATACACTCTAAAAGTTATGGCCAGCGAAAAGCAGGAACGTAACACTTATCACCATTGTTCAATAATGTCTCGGATAAAACATAGATATTCATACAAGAAAGTCTATGTTATCCTTTTTCTTTGTTACCACTAAGTAACATTCCCTGGGATATTAAGTGTTTTAGTTAATATGCTACGTTAGTTTATTTATATAAACATATAAGAAATGAAACATGCGGTTACTGTTACCACTATAAACAGTGATCAAATATTCAATTTGGATTATCTCCCTATAGTCATTTTTGTTAATATTTATAATATTATATGGACTCCAAATCTTTACACGCATTCACGGTTTAGATTTGAATCGAACCCAGAAATTATTGAACTGAAGAATAGTAGCTAGCAAGAATAATTTATTCAAACGTTATTACAGATAAATAAGTGAAATATTAGGATTTTAGTCATCGATAGTAAGCAAAGAAAAGGGGATGTGTGTATACAATTATTCAATATTTCAAAGTTGAAATATCTTTTGAGTTTACAAAGAATTTCTCGAAATTTTTGTTTTCTTATAAAATATATGAAGAAGCTATGCACATTTTGAAAACTTTTTTTTAGTTAATTTAATTTGTGTTTGTCACATCCAAACATTCAGTTTCGTATGTTATTTAATTTCGTCTCATTTTTCATATTTGTGAGTTGTCAACAACAGCATCATGATTATTTTTCTGTATCTAACGAAGTATCAGATATAATAGGATAGGCGAACATACTGTAAATCACATTTAAAAGCCGCACTTAAGTATAAATTCATTTCTTTTACAGTTTTAAAGCCTAATGTCGGAAATTTATTCATAACTCATAGATTTAATAGCTTGGCTCCTTTAAACTGTTCACCACTTCTTATAACGGAGAGAAACTAAAGGTATTTTATGAATACTTATTAACATTCGAAAATTTATTTCATGAAAAATATTAATCTCAAAAATTTAGCGTACTTATGGGAGTAATTCTAATTATACGACCTATTACATTTTGGGAAAAGAATATATTTTTCTGCGTTACTAGTCATCTTACAAAAGATTTTGTATTCAATTTAAAAATATGAAATCTTAATTGTTACAAAGTAGTATTTCTGACATATAGTAACTTTATTTTATAAAAGTATGGGAAACACTTTATTATTATTAATAATAATTAAGTATATTCTTTCAAAATATAATTCCTTATAATTGTTCGTTTACTAAATGGATGATCATAGCATGGAATTGTTTAGTTTCTTAAAATCAATCAATATTCTTCTATAATTGTTTTCTAACTTTCCTAATTCTCATATTTACCTTTATGATTTTATAGTTGTCATTTAATTTTCGAGGCATCTTTTTTCAATCCTTAGTCATACATATCACTTCATAAAAAAATGTGCATTGCTACTTAAGCCTAATTGAGATTCGAATAGTACTTAATCCCTATTAATTTTCTTTTGCATATTTTAAACAAAAAAATGGTATCACTTACAAAATGTTTCATGCAAATTTTTCAGATACAATTACAAAACAATTTGTGATTTCAAAGATGAGAATGGTGCAAATGTGGGAGCCTGCTTACCATCTGGTATCAATAGATATGTAGCAGACGCAATCTGTGCACAGCACAAGGCTGTTTGCGTCAATGGATCGCAAGTGCCCAAAGACTTTCAGGTAAATTTCCTCAAAATATCAGGACAAGTATGCTATTTTACAATTTCTGTTATTTTGATTAATATAATAAACAGTATAAAAAAATGATTTTAATCAAATGTCCAGTCAAAAGGAACAGTTAAGGTGGAACTTTATAATGGAATTTAAAGTGATACTTTACTGAAAAGCGAGAATTGAAAATTCTAGCCTGAGTTACGCCATATGGAAAAAAGTAAAGAAATTAAGTCATAAGTGGCATCACAGTCTATATCTCTGCAATTAGAAATTATTCAAAATAAATTATCAGAGCTACAAACAAGTGAAACTTATCGTCTCGAAGACAGTTCAATTCTTTGTCCATTGCAACAACCTTTTAGGAGATTGGCAATATGTGGCCGGCATTTTAAAAATCAAATTTAAATGTTAATTCTAAATCTAAATTAAATCTAGTCAAAAAACCTCTAGTGACACTTATGATTTCGTTATTACTTTTCATTTTAGCTTTGACAGTTCACTTTGGAATGTTTATTGTTATGATTGTTGTTGTTGCAGCATTAGCATACTATCTTGAACCAACCATGAGTTGCGCTATACCAGTAAATGAAAATGAAATAAGAACCAAAACGGAATAATAAATTTTATCAGTTAGTACTACGTCTTCAATTTCGTTTAGTTTTATGAACACATTGCGCATAGTATAACAACTAAAAGCTGTTACAAGGTGTCTTTAATATCAGAGGAGAACTTTTTAATTTAGGAAGAGAATTTTTATAAATAGTTATCCATATTCGCAAATCACGAGGATACCTACACGGAAAAATGTTAAGCATCCAATCTGATAGACGAGAGCCCAAAATGAGGAAATGTATTATCCATAGCCTATTTTTAGACAATGACTTGAATCAGACATGGAATCTTTCACTCAAAAGATAGCGGATTACTATTGAGAAATTTTTGCTTAGCAGTCTATATATGACAGGTAGGAATGACTCTATAGGATATTTTTTGTTCCTTTCATTGATTATAAGGCTGATTGAGTTTATACTCTAAAGGCTCGTAGGGCTTATTGTTTTTCAGGCGTAATAAGGAGAAAAATGTGCCAGATCATGTGATAACCACTTCATTTGACAAAGAACTAAAGATTACGAAGTTTTCAACGGTAGATGTTCTTAAAAAGTTAATCAGTTATTACAAAGCGTGATCCCATTCTTCATTTTAGATATGGGTTTAGTTTAATCATTTTTACGACTTTGGAACTAAGTAAGCAGCTTATTTTCGAATTTAGTATACTTACTTACTTGTTTGCAAATTACAATTTGTCACATGCACTGTTCAGAATCATTTGGAATGTTCATCACTAGAAATGTGTTGCAGTGCTTAATTGCTAATTTGCCCGGTAATTAGGCAAGTTTAATGACCAGCCTATTTAAAATTCGACATCTTAGCTGAAGAGATTTTATGATAACAATGATTTGTTGCCGTATGTAAAGAAAATGTTCATTTTCAAATAATCTGTAAATAAAAACATTTCTAAATAAAATGTTATTTACTAATGAAATAGCTAGGAACAAAACATTATTTGTAAGAACTCCGCTTACAAATGAAATACGTTTTCATATTTCAAAGTGATCAAAAGCTTACAGAAAGATAACTTTTATCATAAAAATCAATGAATTTGAAATAGTAACAAAATATCACAGCAAGAAGTATATAATACTAAAAAATAGAGATTTGTTCTGAATGTAGTGATAATATTTTCAACCACAATATTGTAGATTTTTTATTAAAAATTACCATAGATTAGAAAATTGCTTTTTTTAAATATTCTGTATTTTTAAATTAAACCCCAATTATATAAGACTGGATAGATCTCTGTCTTATGTAACCAAACAAATTAAATTGAACTTATTTAACTTTAACAGCATTTTATCATAACAGCATTTTATCATAAAGCATTTTATCATAATTTTATCACAGCATTTTATCATTTTATCATTTTATAAAAGAAAGTATCAGAAAATAAAGTAAAGTTAGAATTGAGAAGTAGCATTTAATTTTATTCGTAAGAATAATATCAGTTAATAAGATTTTAATTGATAAATGAAGTACTTAAAAATAAAATTTTATTTTAAAATAGAAAATCTGCAAAATTTTCTTAGCAAGTACCGTATCCGCAAACAAATTTATCTATTTAAAAATAATTGTATTGCGATGTTTCTGCTTATTTCTGCTCCGAAACTGTATTTCTAAAGGCAAGCGTCTCTTGATTTTCAACAGTGGACGAGATGTAACCGACGCCTGGCTTATTAGATTCCTCTCCACACCAATGTAAGGGCATTAGATTCTTTCCCTTGCAGAGCCCTTTTCACCACAATTTTTGGCTATGACATGTATCGAAGCCGCATCCTCTCGGATGTCAGAGAGAAGCGCCGCCAAACCACATTTTCTAATATTAATATTGATTAAAAATCCATCGTGTTCCAAATTTCATGAGCACAGTGATCTATAAAACAAAAAGGCGTGAATTACCTATATTTATTCTATAATTCAATGCTATTATATTACTTTATATGTATGAAAAAATGCTACTAATATGATTTATCTTAGATGTTCATTTTTTAAGCTAAATAATACAATATCACACCTCTTAATTATTTGAAGAAGTTTCCTATTAATATTTTCTTATAAAAATTACAGAAATTATTATATTTTAAAGTAAACAAAATGAATAAATCTACATACCATTTTACTAAGTAAAAAAGAAAAACATTATTTATGCAATTTGTTCTTTTATGCATTCTGTTTCTTATATTTTATTTATAAGGTCTATTTATTATATAAATATTATTTATGCGGTTAGTTTCTGTTATAAATTGGAGGTTTCATCCTTTGTTGAATGAAGCACATCAGATAGGAAAGTTTTTATTAAAATTGTTCATTTTAGGTATTAAGAGATGTTTATTTAGTATTATTCTAATTTATATTGTTTATACATGAAATTTTTTAAGTTGTCAATATTTATTATTTTGATTGCTTTATTTTAATTCGCGTAAATCATTAAAATTTATTAATTATTTTTTAAAAAGTTTTTGTCTTTTATATAAATTAAAAAAATTTTAAAATAATTTAAATTACTCTATAATTTTGGTTTTATATTATTATTATTCTGATTTTCAAACTGTGGAGTATGCTAATTTTGAGTTCGACGTCAAAAATGTCGCTTCAGCGGCTGTGAATAAAATTTGACTTTCAACTGAATAAAAGATAATGAAGACAAGGATGATCGGCATTCAGTGACTCCTTTGTTTCAATGAGTACGATGTCTCAGCAAAGTCATTTAACTGATTCAGAAGATTGGAGAGTTATTGGTAGGTTAGAAGGGGATCAAACTCAAGCCGAAGCAGCGCAGGCCATTGAAGTGTCACAAAGTGTGATTTCTTGGATCCGGAACTGTTTTTTGGACACAGGAAGTGCAGGCCAAAGACTTGGGCAAGGTCGCAGACGGACAACAACGCTCAATGAAGATCATTATTTCGTGTTAACGGTTCGGAGATACCAATCCATACCATACACCACCACGGTTTCAATACAGGCTGTCTGAAAACGGCTCCATGGTGCAGGTCTGTATGCTCGGAGACCGATAGTATGCGTTAAACTAACATCAAGGCATCGTCGCGACTGAAGGGCGTGGCAACAGAACATGTGAACTGGAGGAGAAATGAATGGAGCAATGTTCTTTTTTCTAAGAGTCCCGTTTTCTTGTTCATCGTTATAATAGACGTATTTTCAACTGGAGGGACCGTGGCAGTAGGAATAATCCTGCGTTCGTGCACGAAAGTGTCAGATTTGGAGATGGGGGAATGGTGGTGTATGGTGGCATCTCCATTGACGGTCGCACAGACCTATGTATCCTTCGAGATGAACTTCTGACTGGTCACGTATATAGGTATGAGATCCTCAGATCTATTGTAGTCCTTTACGCTGCAGCAATCGGAGATGACTTAATTTTAATTGACGATAACCACATCGTGCTAACCTGGTGGAGGATTACCAGTTCGAGGAAGGAATCGTACAAATGAAATGGCCAGCATGTTTTCCAGACATGAATCCAATTGAGTACGTTTGGGACGCTCTAGGAAGACTAGTTGCTGGCCACCAACCACCCCCACAAACTCTCCAAGAACTGAAAAGAGCTCTTCTGGAAGAGTGAGACAGAATACCCTAACTCGTGATTAATAGTCTTATTGACTCTATTCTTCAAAGGTGTTCAACGTTTCTGGACGTCCATGGAAACCATACCCGCTACTGAAAATGATTTCCTATGAAGAAAACACCTTTTCTTATTCCTTTTCTCTCATATGCTCAAATTGTGTTTTTTTTCCTTTTGTACCCAAATGCGCAATAAAAAGCATTTTTTTCCGCCAAACACGTGTAATTTATTCTCATATAACCTACTACGTCTGTCGAATATATATCAATCAGCTAAACATTTTCCCAGCCACAAGATCCACATGAAACCACAATATCCCTTCATTGTTTTGAGCAGTGTATATATATGTGTGTGTATTTTCTTTGTCACCATAGTCTAATAGACTAGAGTTTTAATATCCACCTCAAAATTCACCTCCCGAGAGAAATTTTCATATATAGTAGGTCATATTCACTCTTTTCTGAGGAAAAACGAAAATTCTCAAATATCCATCGACAGACGATGAAGCGATTGGCAGAGACATAACATTCATTTCACACTGTTCAGCAGTGATTAGGTTCGAGTACCGTTGGTTCTGAAAACTTCTGGCCTACTACTGGCCCACGGGGAGTCCTTCGCAAGTTTACGTATAAAAATCTACTCCATCTTTCCTATTTCTTCTTTAGAAATATAGTGACTGTCATTTAAATAGGTTGATACTTCACAAGCGTCGAGTAAAAATGTTATCAAATTGTTTCATAGAATAAATATATTTAAAAAATGTGAATTATAATTGGCGAAATATTTTCAGACAATAACCTATAGCAAGTTCCTCACACATGCTTTCATAACCCCGGAAGAACACGACAGACTCCGACAACCTCTTGAAGAATATTTGGAATGCACCATCGAATTCGGAGGAACAGAAGAAATGTGCAAGTGAGTTAATCACATTTGTTTCTCACATTTAATAATTTCAGTAGCACGTCTCAAAAATTATTAATATTCAATATAGCAAAATGTCCTTTCATATGTATATATCTGCACCAATGTTCCTGAAGTTCAGCAAAAATTCCAATCGCACTCACTTATTTGTCTATTGAAATAAAATTAAATGTAATATTCATTAAAAATGATGAATCTCTGCTGTCGTATTCAATGGAACATAAACTAATAAGCTATTTTAACCAAGTTTCAAAACATTTTGATGTCAAATGTTATTGATTAACTTGATTTGTATCAAGTTTGTGGACATTCAGCACCAAATATTTTTTACTGGATTCAAATCATAAGAGTGTGCATGTCAAAATAGTATTTTAATGTTTTGAGCTGTTACTTATTTTTATGTTAAAGGTTTATTATTTTTTCAATAAGATAAGAAATACACACTTGTGCATTTATTATCTTACACTGTTAAAAACAAACGTAAACCTCTCTATATTCAATAGTACAAATACGAGTCATCAATTTCATTCAAGACATCATTAAAATCTGTAAAGTACTTTAAGCACAGACTAATAACATTTTCTCTCACTTTTTATATAGCAAATTTATGAATTTTAGATAGGTATATTTAATAGATACAGGCCTAATCAGCATGACCGTCTTTTACAGGATAAAAATACATCCTTTCGGAGACAAAAACGACACTTTTCCCAATCTGCATCTGTGGCTCCCAGGCTTTAATTTAGAATTCCATATTTCTAATAAATTAAAAAATTCCTTAAAAAAACTAGCCATGTTCAAATAACGAAATGTTTTGAACTGAATTGGTCGACACTTGAATTGTCATTCTCCTTTCTAAATTTTCCTAATGATGTGCGACACAATAAAATACTTTAACAAGAAAAATCAAATAAAAACAAGTGATTGTCTTGTAATGTTAAGTCTGTAGACTTTTTTTCCAGAGATAAGTGTATCGTCTCCAGATGATATAGAAAACCAGAAAAAGTCCCAAGTATCTACTTGAACACATATGCTTTTAAAAGACAGAACCTTGAAAATAATATGCATTCCATTTTTTTTAAAGTGGGTAGATTAGAAATTGGAGCTTTTAACTTCAAAGTCACGATTCTGTAACTATTTCAGTGGGATTGCTGAGTGTACGTTTGAAAACATTCACAGATAGAATTTTCGATGACCTTCTATTTGAAAGCAGTAATCAGTTTCAGAAAGTTTGACAAAAAGTGTGAGGCTGGAAATTATTTGCTGTAAAAATTAGTTGTATTACATAAATTTTCTGTTTATTTAATTTTACTTTACTATTATTGTTACCTTTTGCATACGAGTACTATTTTAATGGGAACCCATATTTTAAAGTACATTGCAAATCATTTCAAACATAAGTACTCGAAATGAAAATCGAAATTTAAATATAGTAGACAGTAATGATAGGTATTCAATTGCGAGATCGGCTAAATATTCTGCTGAAGAAACTATTTTTTAAGTTTCAATGAACAAGAATGATCAGATTTTTCTTAAAAAAATCTTTGGTTATGACGTCTTAAGGATATGTTTTGTTTGAAAATAAGAAATGGGATAGTTTTATCTACTTATCCTGTTACAAAAATATTTTATTAGCATATTATAGGGAGGAATCAATAAAATATAACGAAAAAGAGCTCAATTGAAACGTCATATATGAAGATGCATGTTAAGCACTGATGTCTTCTATACAATCACGGTGTGATGAATATATATTACTGATTTCACAATAAGTAGTTGTCTTATTTTAATATAGTTCACATAAAATTATCAGCTTAAAATTTATAAAAATAAAACTCGTCTTCCACTTAAGCAAATATTTGAAGCCAAAGGTATCCAATATTTTTAACTAAGTATCCGCAAAATGTTCCAAAAAACATCCTCAATTTGCTTTAACATAAAAACCACTCCAAATATAAACTTAATGTATTAAGGTATAAATTAAAAAACTGAATTCAGAAATATGATAGCCAAATGAAACGAAAACGGTGCTTACCAACAAATGGAAATCGTGCGTGAAGATATAAAAGCATAGTAAGTAGCCAAAGAAAAAATCGCAAAAACATTACTGTGCACTATGGATAGATTCTTAAAGACAATTCATGAAAAAGTATATTATACTAAGTGCTAAATTATAAAATTATGACAATATTTTCTGGTTTTTGATAGTTTTTTATATGCTTGAGGATTTTTCCATAATATTTTCCCACTTTTTTTATTTATAATTTCCTAAAAAATAAGTTTCGATGTATACTCTAATTTCCTCCTTATTTATTTCGGTTAAGAGTAGCTTAATAAATAGATACCATTTGTGACATCTAAATCATTAATATCTACTATTGTTAGCAATGTCAGTATTTAGAAAGCTAACATGATTTTACCATTAGTGATATGGAACTATTAAAATCCGATGAGCAGAGGTGTTGGATCTCGTTCGCACTTCCTTGGCTTAGTCAGAAACTGCATCACTGAGAAGGACATTAAACATTCGCTTGGAGAGTAATATGAGGTGAAGATGGGATCATATCATTTGTCGACATTACCATTATGCTTCAAAATTATGCGACTTTTATATTTATAGACTTAACTTTCTAAACAACAAATATGACTTATAGCAGTGGGGAATGACTTGAAAGCGTTCTCATTAACTGGTGGTAACGTGCTCTGTATCTGACTTAGCCAAAGATCTATCGTGTGTCATAATTATGGCTGGAGTATGAAAAATAAGCTGAGAGCGCAATGATCACCAAGTGAAATGATATTTCAAAGAATAGCAGGCAGAATTTGGAGGGCTTCTGCTTGGTTCCTGCTTCTAAATTACGAAAATTTAGTTTCCAGTCCGATATCGGTCATCTACCTTAAGTTGTTTTACATCATATTTTGATGTTTCTTTTTTCCCGTTCTTCCCTTAAAGACGATGGTCTAGTCAAGAATAAACCAGTGGGATTAGCAACGATGATATTTATTATATCCTGATATTTTCCTACATTGTCAAGTAAATGAGCTAAAATATTGTTTTAAAATGAATCATGGAATACTAAATAGTTTACTATATGAATTTTGTAAGATTTTGATCAATTTTATGAAATTTTCAAGAGTTTAGTCCCTGTTGTTGCATCTGTATGTTTCCCTGTACATACTCCCATGAGTTCCAGTGGCTCAGTAGCCTTAGGTCGCTTCCTGTTAAATCTATAAAGTGCAGCATCATTTGCCGAAGGCAATGATTGGGAGGAAGACCAGATTCTCCCCCACTGGAATGCTGGAGCTCCATGATTAGGAGCTTGCGCACGTTAATTTGTGACTTCCAAAGCTCTTCAAAACCCAGTGAACTTTTTTTTAGTCATTTTTTCTAGTAAACCCAGTGAGTACTTCAAAACCCATTAAACTTAAGGTATAGATGAGAGCTTGCCTGCATCGCTAAGTATGTATAGTACCTAACCCTGAATTGGGTTCCCACCCGGCATCTTCCCAGTTAGTGGAAGCAGCCGGGTGGGAATCTTCTTCACTTAGAAGGAAGGACCAAGCAGAAACCCTGCCCCCCTCAAAAAATATCATTTCACTTTGAGGACATTTTGACCATGATAACCATGCCATTTAATGAGACATATCCAATTTTTATGAACAGGTGGACCTTTTCAGTTAAGCTGGAATTCAAATTCAGTACTTTCCGATCATGTGAAAGACTCTCTAACTAACCAGGCCATACGCGAAATTTTACGAGTACTCAATAGAGTTAGATCAATATTATAAGGCACTGTATACCTGACTAAAAATGTCGTTTTATTTTAGTATGACCAACGTGATGGGGTCATTTTATACCAAAGAAGAAATGCCACAATACTGTTATAGTATCTATTCACTGTGGGGTAATCCAGATGGCGAAAGAACGAGGATCGCCAAGGGATCAAGTAAGAGCCTAAATTTATATCTATTCATTATATTTATTCAATAATGGTTGAAGAAACATAAATCGAAACTTATGAAAGTTTCATATCGAATATTATATGGAAACAATGCATGTCTTTTGTGTTTTAAAGATATAAAATAATTCAATGAAAGATAGGAACGCATCCTGAAAGGAAGAGTTCATTCAATAACTACATACAATCAGTATACAAAGTTACAAAAGGATTTCTAAATTCTGAGTAACATTTAAATAAATAACGGTACAGAATAAAAGTAAATAGAATAATTGAAGAAACTCATACACACTATAAATCAAATTAAATTAAATTAAAGTATCAACATGTCCAGCTT
>JAPDSC010151794.1:818382-841083 GCA_026290005.1 Latrodectus geometricus
TATATATATTTGTTTTATCAACACAAATTTAGATTATTGAAATTCAATATTTCAATTAACCAGAAAAATTTGTTATTGAATATTTTTTAGAAAAGCATATTTATTAATATTTTCATATTCTACAGAAAGAGAAGCACCTTTTGCCAGCTCCTTACCAAACAAATTGTACTGATTACATGAAGATCTGGAAAATTAGGGGTGGGGAAGCTCCGATTGATCAAATGGTAAGACTCATTTTTTTATCTACGTGAAATAACTTTATATAAAAAGGCATTTAAGAGTTAAAATTTATTTTGCCTGACAAATACTTTTCTTGGAAACATTTGACTTTAGATTTCATGAGACTTTAAGCTACTGAAGTTATAGAAGTTTCCTTCAAATATTTGCTATCATTACCAAAAAGTAAAATCATAACTAGCTTGTCATAGTTTTAAGAAATTATTTCAAAACTAAAAAATAATTATTTTGCTGAACAATCCTTTTACTGCAGCTAGATTTACATTTGATGTGGCTAAGGTTATTAAAGCCTATATGGATCTTTTATGTACTAATTTGTCACGAATAACTCGGACATTCATAGAAGACAAAGTGTGATTTACATAATACAAAATTCTATGCAGAAATAGATTTTTATATTTATTTAAGGAAAATATCTTTTTTGTGGAATTGTACATTTATTTTAACACAGCTGAATTAAATTTGATGAAATGCAAACTACTGTAGACAATAGAACTCTCTATATACATTTATTGCAAAGAGCAACGTTAAGAAATTATATCGTAATTTCATTGAATCATTTGAAAGTTAAAATGGTTTTTTAGCATTTTTTTAATTTGTGATACTGATATCAATCTAGATTTGACGAGGATTTAAAACTTTAGAGCTAAAAATCCTCTCAAAGAAAGAATATTTTTTAATTTGTTTAACTTATATTTAAATATTACAAAACTTTCTTTCCAATTTTATAATTGCACTAATCGTAGTTTAAGAAATAAGTTAAAGAGAGTAAATATAATGATGCAAGAAAATAGCGACATTCATGAACTCAATTTGTTCCAAGGAGTATTTGGCTAGATTGGACATCAATCCAATCGAGCACCAGCACTTATTGCAGTACATGCAAGCCTTTCATTGAAGTGAAGATTGAGTTCATAAAAGAATGTATACAATCAACATGCAACGCTTTAGCAGCTTCGAGTTGTCTAATATTCATTTCACACATTGCCTAACTAACGGAAATGGACATGTAATATAATAATGGTCTGATTGAAAGTAATATAATATCCATGAAAATGTCTCACAAAAATTATTTCAATCATACGATGCCGAATTCAATCAAAATTCCGATGCCATTTGTTCTACTGCGTTAAATTCTGAACACTTTTCACAGTGGCGTATCCTCATTGTACTCATTGTTACGCATTTTTAATGCTACTCATTTTATGTTATTCATTTTTCGTTACCCATTTTATGGAACTCATTTTTATGTTTAATAAAATGCTCGCATCATTTTTTATATTTAGCTCCTATGGGTTTTGTATTTTTTAATTTTCAGAGCATAGTATTTCCTGAGACGTTTTATTTATGAAATTTTCGTTTGTGATTTCCATCAATGTTTTTTTCTTTCTCTTATATGAGACAGTACATGAAATTTTAAAATTTATGTGAATTATGAATGTAATAAGTTGCAATATTTTATTTTATTATCATATTTAACGGTATAAAATAGTGAGAGCTAAATGTGTTTTTAGGAAATCACTAAAATTTATGGTTGAAATATTATGAAAGCCGCTTGTGGCAAATTATAAGTACATGAAGAGAGCCAGCTATAAAAGCTAAAAAACCGATTTTTTTTTTAAAGAAGAAAAAAAACGTACTATATTTCATTTCCAGTATATCATTTGATTTGTTTATATGTAACGCCTCGTTCCTAAGTAATATTAAACTTTATTTTGCAGAGCGATTTTATCTCGATAGTTACTTAAGTAAAATATTTAAATTTAAGACGCATTCTTAAGTGATAAAATACGCTGCTCAAAACAATTAAAGGATATTGCCGTTTAGGTAGATCTTATGGCTGGGAAACCTTTTAGCTGATTGATTCATGGTCGACAGACGTTGTAGGTTATATGAGAATAAATTACACATGCTTGGCAGAAAAAATGCATTTTATTGCGCATTTGTGTACAAAAGGAAAAAAACACAATTTGTGCATATGAGAAAAAAAAGAGTAAGAAAAAGTGTTTTCTTCAACGGAAATCATTTTCAATTGGTTGTATGGTTTCCACAGACGGCCAGCAACATTGAACACCTTTGAGGCATGGAGTCAATGAGGCTATTAATCATCAGTTGGGGTATTCTGTCCCACTCTTCCAGAAGAGTTCTTTTCAATTCTTGGAGAGTTTGTAGGGGGGGGTAGTGGCAAGCAACTCGTCTTCCTAGAGCGTCCCAAATCTCTCAATTGGATTCATGTCTGGAGAACACGGCTGGCTATTCCATTTGTACGATTCCTTCCTCGAAAAGGAAATCCTCCACCAGGTTACCACGATGTGGCCTGCAGTTATTTTCCATTAAAATGAAGTCATCTCCGATTGCTGCAGCGTAAGGGACTACAATAGGTCTGAGAATCTCATCCCTACATCGGTCACCAGTCAGAAGTCCATCTAGAATGATATAGAGGTCTGTGTGCCCGTCAATAGAAATACCACCATACACCAACACTCCCCCACCGCCACAAATCTGACACTTTTGTGCACGAACGCATGATTATTCCTGCTGCCACGGTCCCTCCAGATAAAATACGCCTATTATCAGGATGAACAAAAAAACGGGATTTAGAAAAGAACATTGCTCCATTCATTTCTCTTCCAGTTCACATGTTTTGTTACCCACTGTCTGTGGTCACTACGATGCTTGATGTTAGTTTAACACTTGCCATCGATCAGCGAGAATGCAGACATACACCATGGAGCCGGTTTTAAACCGTCTGAGTTGAAACCGTGGTGTCAGTAGCCAAGCCAAGGTATTGTTGGAGAAGAGCAGAGTTCATATTTCGGTGTCTCCGTGCCGTTAACACTAAATAAAAACTTTCCTTGGGTGTTGTAGCCCATCTAAGACTTTTCCCTGGTCTTCTGCTTGCACTTCCAGTCTCCAAATAACGGTTCCAGATCCTGGAAATCACACTTTGTGACACTCCTTCTTGCGCTCCTTCGGCTTGAGTTTGATCCCCTTCTAACCTACCAACAACTCTCCACACTTCTGAATCAGTTAAAGGACTTCGCTGAGACGTTGTACTCATTGAAACAAAGGAGTTATTGAATGACTACCATCCTTGTCTTCATTGTCTTTTATTTAGTTGAAAGTCAAATTTCATTCACTGCCGCTGAAACGACGTTTTTGACGTCGAACTCAAAATTAGCATACCCCACGGTTTGAAAAATCAGAAAAATTTGCATTTTTGATTCTCTTCTTTTATATTTGACAAAAAAATTTCTCTTATATCTTTATTTTATATAAAACTTACGATATACATTTGTTGTTTTGAGCAGTGTAACATGATTCAAGCCGATAAAATAATAGATGAAAATAGTGTTTTGACGAGAGTCTGTTTTCAATGATTGTTGCTTGTAACCGAATTTGAATATGCATCTGGAATATTCTTGCATTAGTGACTCATTCATTTGGTTTCCCAACTGAGAAACGGAGAAATACGTAATACGTTCAGTTCTCAATACGTAAAACCAAATTTTTGGAATTGACCATAGAAGCATTTTAGTCTATCAGTTATGTTTATCTTATGTTTCAGTTACTAATTTGAAGAAAAAAAGTATTTTTTAGATCAAAAACTCTTAAAAAAATTTATTTTAAGGTTTTATGAATGGTATGAAGAAAATGATTTTTATTTATGTTTATATTAGTATGATGGATTTTTTTGGTTTGATATTACTAATGTTATTTTTTTTTTCATAAAACAGGCTTTTTTTTTTGTCAAAATCGTAAATTAATATCTATAAGATAAATATTTTCATGTAATTATTCCACGCATATGATAATGCTATGCATCTATTATTTGCTGAAATATTTTCTTCTATGCCACCTAGAAAATGCTGCGACTAGAGTAACCTAGTCACGATTTATTAGGATCAATCAGATAAAATAATTCAGAATTATCTCTTTGACTTTTATCTCTACTTAGACGTGACTGACCGAATGAATTATTCTTTTCCTCTTCAATCAGTTCGTGATCCAATTAAAGAGTTTTGTTTCTTGCACGTACTCGATCGTGATCTTCAGGGTTCGATCTGTTTCTCAAGCTTTTTAATTACGTAGGAGAGCTTTCTACAAAGCATCATGGGTTTAAAATTGAAAACACCATAAACAATATAAGAAACAAATAAATTTGTTAGACCATAAATATTAAATTAACCAAACAATTATAGGTCCAAAAAGGAGAGGCTACAAAAGTAATAAAGAGTAATGTTTTAATAAGAATAAAAAAATACACCAAAGGATTGTGCAAATCTATTTGCTATTATATTTCCAAGTAATCAGAAAATTTATTTGAGCTTTTATCTGATGGAGGATTAAATTGTTTAAATCTGCTTGCTAAATGTTGCGTCTCTGCCCAATGAACTTGCTTTTCGTAATTGTATTAACATCACTGTCTGAATAGAACCTCCTACTAGAAAACTGCTCCTTTAAATTTCAGAAAAAGAAATTATCAATAAGTGTAAAATCTGGACTGTATATGGAGTGCTACAAGATTTATTTTGTATATAATGCGATTCTTGAGTTAGTAGCCTACCATTGTTATGCCAGAAAATAAAATCATCGATCAATTAATATGCAATTCAGAAAAGGATACATTTTTATCCAAAAATAACGAATTATGGCTTGCATCTTCAAGCAAAGCAGTTATTTTTCAAACATCTTACCATTGCCATCGCTTTGACTCATTTGTCAAGTTATACTGGCTAATCGAACAACCACAACAAGATAATTAGTGATATCTGTCTTATTCTAGTAGAAAAATATCCTCGCCATAATCACTTTTAAAATACTCTAGTGACATTTTTTGGGTCTTTCCTCCTAAAATTGTTATGTATTCTTATTAAAGGAATAAAAATATTCTATGTGGACATTTATCTTTTGTTTGTTATTGCACACAAAAACACCAAAGCTTAATATTCAAGTTTCAGTATTCAATTAATGCACATTTATGTGTTTTCATACACATTGATATTCACAACTTTATTCACAGAACTTATTATTTCTAAGAAAAGTATAAATTTAAGTCATTATTAAAAGTTTTTAAAAATTACATTTTTTCTCTAGATTATAACCATTTTTCTAAGAAATTACATTTATAAGTAATCAAAAAATGAATCTTTTTCAATTTGAATTTTCATACAAAAATAAATATTTAAAATAAAAATAATAATTCTGAATTATCCTTTAATTTTGAATTTAAATATTGTGATTAAATTTTTGACATTAAATTTAAATTTTTAAAAACATATTTTTTAAAAAATGTCACGTCATTTTTAAAGGGAAAATATTTTATTATAAACGGAAGAGAGAGAGAGAGAATTACAACTTATGCACGAAAGAAATTAAAAATGCCCAAAATTTATTTGGTTTCAGAAGAAAGTTTTGTGCGTCTCTTACACTAAATATAGTCATTTGTCATGTAATGAATGATTATGAAATATATCAATTCTTATAAAAAGTGCTTAAAGCTAAATTAGTTCACACTATGAACTCTCAAAAGTTTTATTTTTCAGTCTTTTTGCGATATCGACATGGCGCGGGTAGTTCAAACTAGGCTTGTTGAAAAACGTTGAGGGATCAAATAAATGATTATTTGCTATTTCGCTGCCATCAAGATAAATTGATTCGACATTCTGTTACACGTGATCTGTTTGGCGGTATTCACTTGACACAGGCAGTAGTAACTATGCTGGATGAAATGCTGAAAAACACTGGTGGAACAAACAAATGGTTGTTTGTTACCTCATAGCTAACAGGCATAGCAAGTTCTATTTAACAGCTAACAGGCATAGCAAGCAAAAGCAAGTTCTATTTTGATAATCGAAAGGAATATCGCAACTGAAAACGCTATCAATAAGACGTCCTTTATTTTTTTATCCGGTAATATGTAATCATGCTTATTTTAGGTCAAGTTTCTCTGGAATTAAACATAGATATCATTTGACGAAATAAAAATTTGTATTCTACAGAGCATAAGTCTAATAGAATGAAACATTTAGGTTTGAAAATTATTATTAAAAAACTATTATTAAAAAATATCGAAAAATAAATAGATCTGTTGATTGCGTGATTCACTAAGTTCCTGATTTTCAGACTTCACATTTGCATTTCAAAGAGCTGAACTACGTTAAAAAAAAAAGTCCCTTGAAAGGGAAATTAACATGCATTGCTCTGTAAACTGCTTTTGAGATTAAATCATCATATACATATTACTGTCTTTTTTTTAAAAAAAAAAGTTAGCTTCATTAGAACTATTATTCAACAACAAATACGCACTTAACTTTATTAAAAGTTTTACAAGAAGGTTTGAGATGTCTTGAAAATCAGTAGTTACAAAGCCAATTTTAATTAAGAAATAAAGGCTTTATCCTTAAAATTGAATTTATATCTTATCTATTATCCTATTTTATCATGTATATAATATCATATTATATATATCTTACCTATTACTCTATTTTATCTTGCATATGATATCAAAGCCATACAAATTTGTATTTAAATTTACAAAGATCTAAAGGTCAATAAATACATATTATGTCCAGTATTTCTTTGTTTTCAGTTGACATTATAGACCCTATTACACCATGTACGCAATTCTAAATTTATGTTGCGTAAATGAAATTTAAAGCTTTCATTTTAACTGTAAATTTATCAATTAAATGGATTTTCTTAACTGCAATTTTACCCATGTATTTATTTCAGTTTTATCACATGCAGAACTTTTAGCACAATTCTTAGAAATCTTTCACGGTATTTTAATTTCAATATTAAACCTTGGTTGTGAAAATGCATGGATTCATAAGGCAGCGTGTTCTTTAATAATAGCTAAGGAATTCATAACTTTGAAGAGCAAATGTTAAGGATTAGCGAAAGAATCTGAAGAATACATAACTCCAAATGACATAAGGTGTTAAAATTATATTAAGATGGATAAAATTACTGATTATTGAGAACTATATTTTTTATAATTAGGACTGTTATCAATGTGTGTATGTGAAGTTATATTTAAAAACTGTTTTTTATTAGAAAATGCATGAAATAACTAAAATTCCTTTATTTCGGCTCATATATTTTGATGGTTTTAACAATTAAAATGAACTAAACTCATACTCAATAGATATGGTTTCTAGGGAATTCAGTTGAATACTTTAACAGAAGTAGATAGCGTACAGTCCCTAATTGGCAAATTTTGAATTCAAATTGATTTAGTACAATAATTTGATTTCAGAGTGTGATTCAAGAGTGCAGAGTAAACAAGAGCCAAGAACAGATTGGATGCGTTCCAGTTGATTATGATTATCCTCACAACTACAACATCTGCAAAGCATGCCCAGTAAATGCGAAATGTGAAGATGGTATGGAACTATTTTATTCATTTCTCTATCTGCTAGGTAACCAATAAGGTTCTTGTTGTTTTTAATGGGCGAAAGAAAAGGATTTACTGAAAGTGTAACTTAATGTTAGTTCTCGAAAAATTCTCCATGGGTATCTAGCACTTATTGATAACATGTCTTTAACTGTGCAATTCCTTTAGAATAAAGCTAGAGAATTTTGGATGGAAAAAAAATCTTTGAATGCAGAAAAGAAATGAGATGAGTTCTTGTCTCTGATCTGCTTCATTGGCATGAATCTCTAAAATGCTTACAACCATTATCTTGTAGTACATTGATTTGTAGTGCTATTTCCAGACGCCTGATATATTCAGTGGCTGGAGATGCAACTGCTGTTAATTACTTTAATGTCTTAATGCAAATAATACTGCACTCTTTGGACACTTCCATTTGTCTCTCATAATATACGTGTTAAGATTGACGATAATGAGTTATTAATCTGCTTTTGAAACGGCTGGTACTCTTACTCGTGAGCAAAATGTTTTTAAATTTTGTAATACACTTCATATCTCAAGAATATATCAAATAATATATTCTTCACTTTAATTGATGATAAAAAAATGGCAAGAACGTTATTAGTTGATTTTTATTATGGATTCATAAAAATAATGTTGCTGGGTTTTGCAGTTAGATTTTAAAATATAATATTCAAGAATCACGTATTAAATTTATGTACAAGGTATCCCAAATGATTGCTTGCAGACATTATTTTATATATGTCAAATCATTACGAACAAGTTTATCATAGAATATTACGCCAGAAACTATGACTAATTGAAGTAGGGGATGATGTTCACAAGAGAATTTAACGCCAGATGATTTTTAGATGCAGCGTTCGTATTACATATAATATTGCATATGTAGATTCTTCGATTCATTAAAATTCAATTTTTGGCGCAGCTTGTCCTTTTTGGACCTTGCACCACAAAACCCAACCTACCAACCCGATTCCTCGATATTGCAGTAGGATATACTAGTTCAGAAATGGGAAGAACAGTAAAATTTATAATCTTGAAAATGAAAACAGGCAACACTGGAGAAGCCTGTATCGAAAATGGTTATTGAACAGACATCTGTAAGCTCTTCTGGTTTGAAAAATTCCAGATTAAATTAATCTGAAGCTTTGTTAGCAAGTATCCACATAAAAACTGGTGACATATTTATAATGTTGCCATCCGTAAGGGATTGATAAAGAAAAAAGGATCCAGAATATCACACTAGTTATACCATATACGTTTTATTTTTTCACATAATTTCCACAAAACTGATTGATAGACCATCGTGTAAAATTTACATGTGTTCCTTTGAACTGAATGATGTATTCATGCACAGTTAAATCAAATTCCTAATTACAATTCGTCTTTGGCTCATCTAAGTTATAATATAAGAATTTAAAATACATATTTAAATATTACATCAATGAATGTTTTCTATAACTTAAAGGAAGGCATGTGAATGTATACTTTAAGTCTTAAAATACTTCAAGATAAAGATGCTGTGGTGCACGTCAAAGTCTTTTTTAATTTTTCTTCGGCTATCTCCGGGGATTTTCGTGCTACAGTTGCCATTCTAACGCTATTTACAGTTTTTCATTATGGAGATCACATTCCAATACAAAAAACTGGGTGTTGCATTTTAAATATTTTCTCTGTAACTGTAATTGTTTGAGTGACACTTTTGTTTTCCATAGCATTCTTGAGATCATACCTCGAAATAACTTATACCTAAATTTCATTCAATTCAGTTTCTGTGAATATTATGATAGTTAAGGCCCCAAATATCGGGATAGCTTTTTTTTATTATCACCAGGTATATTTATACATCAATTTAAAAAAACAATGCGACAAAATATTATTTCAATATTATATTTTTAATCATTTTCCATAAGCTTATGTTTATCTGTAAATGCTGATAAATATTCCAATATTTTCTAGAATTTTTCATCCCTCTATCAAATCAAAATTACCTAAAAATTTCATTTTTTAAATTAATTAAAAATTATGCCAATTGATTAAAATTATCTTGCTCAGACACACTATATTAAAGTTATACAAAAAAAATTACGAAAAATTTGATATGTATAATAGTTGTAGCTAAGATTTGCAAATTAATAGTTATCATTAGCAATCTCAAGGAGAGTTAGAATACTTGATTTAAAAGTTATTTTTCTTTAACATAGAAGTAGTTTCGCCATTTAGATTTTAAATTTATTCAGTGCTGGTATCTGATTGATAAAATTGAGATAAAGATAAGAAGTGACCAGATTTAATCACTTTTTTTCTGTTAAATCATCTAATCTAAAAATAGCGCTTCGTGACACTGTTCTACTGGAAAGTTTTGAAATCAAATACCCAGTTCATTATCTTTAAAAGTAATATTCCAGCACATATAAACAACAGTAATCATACGAGCTATCAGAAAGCATTTACAGGATATTGAACTGTCACCAAGAAAGAAGTTCAATTTATCTCAAGATATCAAGCTCGAATAGTGCGTGTACAGTCAAATAGCAGTGGTGACTACAGTGAGATAATAACTTCTTCAGTGATTTGTTTTACTTTTATTTTGGATAATATAATAGTAAGATATTAATATGGAGACTTTGTGACAAAAATCATTAAAAATCTTTTACGAGAAAATGCTTTACTGAATTAACTCCTGGAAAAATTAATTAAGTTATAACACTTTAATCCTATCAGTCTGATCTTACGAAGTTTTTAGATAATTTCTTTCAGTCATTTCTACAGGCATTCATTTAAGCAGTCCGTAAAATATTTTTCAATTAAAGCAACATTAATCTGCTAACTACATAGTATACTTTCAATTATTTGAATGGCATTAGCATTCTAATATGACCTACTACATGTGATTCAAGAATATTTGGGATATTATTAATCAACATTAGCACACAAAGAAAGGTGATAGCTAATTATCATAATAATTCATTTCGTTGAATACCTGTGACCTGGAAGAAGCTTTCTGACATAATGTTTAATATTTGTGCTTAATAATATTAATACAATGCTTAATAATGATTATAATTGCAGAATGCCAAAAAGTGTGTGTTTCCCGCCATAGTCATCATGTTTCGTTCAAAGAAATGGAGTGTTTAAAATATTTTGAGTCTTATTTTTAGTTTTTTTATAGGGTTAGGAAAAACTTAACATTAAACCATCTTAAATAAAAGTATGCACTTTTTCCTCTTTGGTGTTGTAATTTCAGTTTTCCGTAAATTATTTCGGATTATACCTTGTTCATATAAATATTCTATATAGTTTTGTTACGTAATATTGGACATTAACATTTATTTAACAGTAAAAATTCATTTATGTTTGCTTAAATATTTTGATAGTAATGAAAGTTGACATTTAAAAGATTAAAAAATTATATTATTTTTTTCTAGAAATCATGACACATGACTGTCTGTCTCTTGCCGACGTATTTCAACAACCATGCGAGTAAGTTAGCTATATAAGTGTTTAATAACTACGTTAACTTTGCTGGTGTTTCTTTTAAGCCTATATTTTAAATACACAAGTAACCGATATAATTATTACATAAGGAAAAATGAAATGTGCCATTTTCATAACGATGGAACATCTTGAACAGATAATTAGCCTTTTTCATGTAAAGAAGATGCTGTCTTAAATATATCTAAAGTAATTAAATATAAAATATGTTTCGCATGCACAAATTATCTTTCAACACTATCTTTGCTTTATAAAGTCGGGGCTTTCATGAGGATAGTTATTTACCAGTATTTGTTTTATTTTTATCAAGGTCGAATGATAACCCAGTGGGATTGCGATATACACTGGTGTGCAAAACTTAAGCAACAGGTCGTTTTTCTGCCATAACTCCACGAGAAATCATCTGAGAGACATGAAATTCAGACATGAGACACACCATTTTATTCTTAAAGGATGACGAAAGCATAGTTGCACAAAAATGAATACAATGCATACTACGTGGAATCAAACAAAAATAGGCTTTATTGAACTCACAGTATCCCTGCACAAGATCATCTGTCCAGGAGGAACAATAACAAACAGAAGTTCCTTAGTATGGGATATGCCCTCTCCATACTGCAATAGTTGCTTCGCACCGTCTCCCCATACTAAGTACCAGATTATCCAGCAGTTCTTGCGGTAAGAGTGCCCATTTCTCAATCAGCATCTGTTTCTGTTACTGCCTGTTTCCCGGGGGATGTAAGGTGCCACATTTGATGCCTCAACACTGAAAAGGGATCCTTTAAAAATGCTGTAATTAAAGAAACACTTTTCTGTATTGCAGAATCATAGAGCTCTTGCTTCTATGGTCTGGTTGGTTAGAGAGTCGTTCTCATAATCGAAAGTTAGTAGTTTTGAACCCTACTTAACCGAAGATGGTTGCGTTCAATAAAGGCAGCCGTGTCATTTTAAATCGTTCGTAATATCCTTCAAGTAAAATCATGTTTAAAGGCGGCAGATCAAGTATTGGAGTGTTAAGCTTGGTCCCTACTCTTAAATTACGAAGACACTTTCCCGGCTGTTTTCACTTTTCTGGTAGAGCCAATTTTTAGGGTAGTGTCAAAACATTTTGCTGATGCGATAACAATAGCATCAGCATAATTCTCCTGTGCACTAGCCTAAAAGCAAGAAAGTTTCTGAAATGACGACATGATGGTATTCATGCAGCTATCATGTGGTCTTTTCAGAAGAATCCTGTTTTTTATACAGTATCGTAAAGCCTGCATCCGTTTTTGATGCTATCATGATGAATGCATATTTTTAGTATACATCTGGTATAATCATACAAATTTATCATACGGACTAGTATTATGAGAAGCTATTAGATACACATTTTAAATCCTTATGGTTCACATTTTAAGTGTTTTAAAACCAATTATTAATTTTTTGATGTATTAACGCCCTTGGCTCTGTTACCAAGAGGAAACAATTTAGCAGGACAATAACATTACGGTTTTTACTTACCCTCCTCATCTTCTCCAAATAAGAACATGTTCCACAGTTCCCAAGGGTAGCATGTTTTCTAGATCTCTCATAAATGGAAATAGTTAATTGTTGCCAAGTGACTGGCACGCCACATTTCGCCAGTTTTAGAATTATGAGCTGTGTTTTAATCTATGAAATACAAATATCTACATGTACTGGTATTTCCATTTATGCCTTCCAATCTTGGTTCAATTCTATGCCAAGACGGATAATTGTTGTTATTTTTACCCCTTACTGCGTTCTGGGTATAAAAAATTTAATTTGTTTTTCCCAAGCTTATGTGTCTGTGTAATATATATTATTCCATTATTTTTATTCTTTCGTAATTTAACAATTATAATTGATAGTATCATACATAAGAATTTGACTGATTGGAGACAAATTTTAGCACTTCATTTTATTTTTTAAATGAAATTGCTCTTCTCTAAATATTTTCTCTTTATCTTATTTAAAGTCAAATTGCTGTAATTTAAAAGACGTTAAATAAGTTTAAAAAAATCTTTTTTAAATGAGTCATAGATTAACGTGGACACACCCCAACCCACGGATCTCCAGAAACTTAGTGAGGAAAAACCTGATCCCCCTCAAAGTCACTGTCAGTGGCAAATGATGATTCAGCTAAATGATCTCACCGGGAGTCAGCGTAAAGCTACTGAGGCTCAAAGTAGAAAAACAATATCAAATGACTGAAACAGAATATAACTGAGAAATCATATGAATGAAGATCAGTAATGCCATTTTCACCAGTGGAAGTTTAGGCACTTGTTTTTAAGCCTCTGCAGAAAAACAACATTTGCGATATTCCCCTATGAAGTTGGCGAAGTGGGTGGGCATTGAGTTTCAGTTTTCTCTATTGCTTTCTGTTATGTATGTTAAAAATAATAGAATACTCTTTTCATTTGTGTACTTTAAATATATAAGTCCATTTTCTGTTTTAGATTTTATATTTTGTTTCTTAATAATACTTGTTCAGCCAATGTTTTACATATTGATAAAGAAATATTTCAAATTTGTGCAAACCAATGAGTTAATAACTGATTTCGTTCTTTATTCAGCTCTATTTCTTATACGGCCATTAGAGAGGATAAAACAATCAGTGTATACCAAGAAATAGTAAGTATATATTCTCATAAATAATAAAAACATTTGTTTTTTTTTATAATTAAAGTTTGAAAAAGAAGCAAAAAATTGCATCGAAAGATTAAAAAAATAATAAAAAAGATATTGTACATTCAATATCAATGGTCAAGACAATAAGAGAATCACATTTTTGTAATTTCATTTAAATGAAAATCCTTTAATTTAATTTTTTAATTACTTGCCAATTATATAAATACCTTGCTTAATCTTTTTATTATGCACACAAACAATGGAATTATAGTTAATATTTTTTGTCATATGAATGAAAAAGAGAGTGAGTGAAGGTGTTTTATATATAATTTAATCAACTTTAATTTTTTCAACTTCAATTTATTTCTCACAGAATGAAGTTAACACATTAATGAAAATGCAGCTCTGGAAGAATGCTTCTTTTGATACTAACTAAGCTTAATCAATATTAAAATATTAAGAGGGAATAGAGAATAATTTACCAAATAAGTTTGATTTTACAAATACTTTTTATATTAAAATGCAGAAAAATGAATTCATTATTTTCAATTATATCTCACCGATCAACAGGAGAGTTTTAGTCTTCTATTGACCATTGATATGTTATGTGTTTATGATTTCGTTTTCTTTCATCATTTTTTACTTTATGCAAATACTTAATTCTACGTTTAATCACATGTATGTTGTCTTTAATGGTTAATTATTTTATCATTGCGAATCATATTTCTCGAATAAATAGTTGATGGATTGTAGCATCCTTACCATGGTAGTAATAAAACTAAATTATATTTAAATTGTTCCAATTCATTTGAGCTATTTAAAAGTACATAGAAGTTAAGCTTGCAACTATAAAAATAAGAGTCTAAAGACATCCTATCTGGTTTTGCTATTGTAGTTTCAATTTCATATTATTAATCTGAATAACCGTTATTTACTTATTTTTTTTTTATTCCAGATTGGAAAGTAAGTCTTCAAATATATCAATATGTACTTTATATGAATCTTTAACAAAGACATGTCTGAACATAATTACGCAGAATCTTGTGATTTTTCATTCTCAACAAACCTAATTATACAGAAGTATTAAATTTATGTATTATGTATTGAATATTAGCTTGAGATTAGTAATAAATATAAAAAAGTTACATTTAGTTATGTACTAAAAACACCATTCTATTGTAATTTTAAACTGTCAGGGAATTAATTAACTTTAAGGGAATAGAGCAAATAAATTGTGATCCATATAAAGGATGTCCTATCAAACAATCTTTTAATATCTAAGTTTGTAAAAGAATTTTTTATATTCTTTTTATTTACCCATATTTCCAATATATCTCTTAATTTATTATTCATTTCAAAAGATAGCTTTAAAGAATACTCTTTAAAGTATATTCTTTGAAACATAGCATTCACTTTATAATTAATTGCCACCAATATTTACTTCCAGTTCTGTAAAATTTCTTTTGAAACTTATCACTTAATTTATTATTTATGACAAGAAAAATTATGACACTAAAGGTTTCATTTTACTTTTCAGAAAACAAGTTTTTTGCGTCAAAAAGAGGTAAGTTCAATTTTTAAAATTTTTTAAAAATTAAACTGGAAAATAGATTTATCTTTTTCTATAAACTTTTAATAAGAATAATAATGATCATGAAAAGTTAAAGCGAAAGATATATTAATCAGCATAAAATATTTTTATACGAGGTAAAAATATTCTATGCTGATTAAATATATGCACACCCATTTTTAAAAACTTAATCATTCTATGAAAAATGTTAATTTTTAGCAATCAGCCGTAATTGAAGCGGTTACTGTTTGGTGCATAAGTTGATGGAAATATGTTAAATAACAGCTAATCACGCTTACGGAAAAAATATCCCTAAAACTCAATCATATTATGAGTCAGCATTGTGCAAGATTATGAATTGGATTTTGATATTCTAAAGTTTTGTTCGATTTGTTTCGTTTGCTTTCAGAGCAAACTTGTTTACAGGTTTTCTTAGAAGACAAAAAGAAGATTCTGAACACTAGCGTGCTATCAGATGCATTGAAATAGGGCAATCAACTGTAAACGTTGTACTATTTTTCGGCGTTCATCCTTCCAGTCTTATCCATTATTAAAAGAACGATTCTAAAGCTTCCAAACTATTGTTCGAAGATGCGTCTTTGACTGCTCAAGTGTTAAGACTTGGGTTTACCATACCCTAGTAGTAGGACAGCCTCCTTAGAGTGAAAGGTCCTGAGTTCATTCCCCGCCATTGTTGAACAACTTGAAATTGATATTATGCTTCTGCCTTTTGCTTGTACTTCTGTCTCGGTGGGTGCTTGAAAGTGTTACGGATTTCTTCATTTGCTACACATGAATATAGTCCAATATTTATACAAAGTCCTAATGGAAGACAACTATGCAGTATACGTTAAGATCCCTTACAAAAGTTTTAGGCTGCTAAGTAGTTCATAATGAAGTAAGCATCAAAATACAGACTCCTAAGACTCACCATAGCCAAGTAGAAGTGTTGAGTTCTCAGAACGAAAGGCACTGGATTTGATTCAAGCAATTGTTGAAGAACGGGAAATGGTGATTCTGCATATTTATAGAGGTGGGTGTTTGGTAGTTTTCCGAATTTCATCTCTTGCGACAGGTGAATACTGTTCAATATCCATAAGATATCCTCCTGGAATAGAACTATGTGTAATACGTTAACTTTAGTATATTAGGTAGTCTACAACAAGATGTCACACTATTATGATTCCTAAGACTCACCATAGCTTAGGAGAAAGAATAGATTCAGAGCCTAAAGCCCAGAACCGATCCCTGTTACTACCAAAAAATATGAGTTGGCTGTTGCACTAAAGCGTCAATCAAAGTGGGTGCTTGGAAGTTTTCCAAGTTTCTTCCCTTATGAGTGAGTAAAGCTCGATTTCTATGAAAAGTCTCCTTGGAAGTCAACTATTTAGTGGACATTACAATGTCTTACAACAGCCTTTGGCTATTAAGCCATCAACTACGCTTAGTCAAAAAGTTATTATCCCTGAAAAATACATATTGTTGTTATCCTCTCTAAAAGTCATTAACTCTTTTAGGACTCAAAGGGTCAAATATGCTATGACCCCAAGGGAAGTTATAGAGTAATAAAACGGAATCAAAAAGTGATCTCCTCATCTATGACAATTGACTTTAGTAAGGTATCTTCCATTATTGTGAGGTGGGCCGCCTACTCTGTCTAGTGGTTAGCATGCCTGACTGCGGATAGGTTGGTCCGGGTTCGAACACCGGTTCAGGCAGGGATGTACTTTCTCACTCTCTCTCTCAATCCTGTCTTTGTCCTTTCCTTGTATTAATGGTTGGCTACCCTATAAAGGGTACCTATGGGATGTGTGTTCAAAGGTCAAGTCAGTCTTTTGCTCTAGTGGTTTCTCTCTAAAAAAGAAGCTGCATACTACCCTATGCCAGATCTTCTGGACTTGGTGTGGGCTTTCCTGCACCAGGGATAAGCAGCAACAATAACATTTTGGGGTGGTTTCACAGCAACAGATTATGTGCTGAGAAGTATTTTGCTAAGAGATCAGACCAGACTTATCCTGGAAATATAAAAAAAGGAAAATATATATAATATGTTATCTTTTTATACTTACATTTCTTCCTATATCATGACATATACATCGATAGCGGGAACATTGGCGGTTTATGTGAATAGAGTCGGCGAGGAGTTTCGAGACATACCACACCTTTAGATTGTATAAGAATAGGTTACTGCTTTAAATACGTTTCAGTGCTTGTTAAATACTAGGTGGAGGAAAAAAGAAATCTCTTATCTTCTCTTTAAATATTATAGCGTTTGATCTCTCGTAAAACTGAGATCAGTTCCAGATATATGATTGTTGGAAGGGAAATATTTTGCACTAAAAAATCTTTTTACTGTTTCTGTTTGCTCCATTCAGTTGTGAATTATAGGGTCTTAAAAATGGAAGTTAACAAAGAGAAAATTTAGTATATATTTCTTTGATAAAAGCGAATAAGCAAATGATTTGAAAATCCAATGTCTCAAATCGATTGATTCCCTATTCTGAAGAGGAAATGAACTTACATTTAGATAATATATAGGTATTTATTATCATCTTCGTAAAATAATTATCATAAACTGCCACATAGAGAAGTATGTCTTTCTTCTTATAAATTTTTCATTATATACTTAATATAGGATCATTATCTAATTTTTTCTCTATATATTGAGAAATTTCCTGATCAATTTAATTCTAGCCTTAACCCTTCGATTAAATATATAAAACACGTTTCCAATCTAGTTGTAAGCTATCAACTACATTAATGGACCATTTTTATTTATCCTGTCAAAATAAAATCGAGCTAGTGCAAGTAGATTTAGGGATTGTTAAGTGAAATGTAGATAAGAGATTTTGAAATTTATTGTTAATTGTGTTAAGAATGTATGTATATCTTTAAATATTTATTGGAAAATACCCAAAATAATATTTGTAATGCAAATTAAATATTTTTACATTTGATGAAAGGTTTTATTTTATTTGATTATTAAATAAAATGTGTTCTATGAGATGCATTATGTGAAAAAGAGTTATTTAAGAAAACTCAAGACTTCTCATAATGAATTTCAGAATTCTGCAGTTAAAGACATTGCATTCTGCACTTGTCAATCAATCATTGGCCCCTGAGCTTTGCACAGAGGCAGTGTCATAGCCAATGATGTTCTACTGAGGCATGACTATTGCTAATCGAAAACGTAAACTTAGCAATCAATGATGCAATCTTCTTAGCAATCATGTATTAATTTTCAAAAGGTAGAAGGTAATGTTAAATAATATACTCATGAAGCATGACATAACAACCGAAATTTATCATTGTCCACTACTTAACATTCCTAAAATTCAGTTACACCTAAAATTATCTCAAAATGGTTGATTCAATTAAAGGTAAAATCAAAATTGTTTTCCAATATTTGTACCACCACATCGGCAGTCATCAGTTCTGGATCATGTAACTATTTATTTGCAGAATGACACTGACTCTTGCCTAACAACGAGTCTTTCTGACTTATTGAAACAGAATATCACCAGAAACCTCTGTAGAAAGTTAAGGCTTGAATTTCCAATCAGCTTTTGCTTTTATAATGGTACACAGCCATTATTTCTCATGTGACATTGCAAGACACTTTCGCTTATTGCCATATAAAAGACATAGCAAGGCGCATGCTATCTTCATAACTCATTGACATATTAACAGCTTTTTCATAGCGCATCATTTTATAGTAATTTCAAAGTAATGAAAATTCACGCTATCATTTTTCAAACAGCGTGCATGAAATGCAACAGATTGCCGCATTTGTTCTCTACAGGCTCCATATGTCTGGAGCAAGAATTGAGAAATATTTTGTAAATAGTGTCTCAGAATGAAGTTAATTTATAATTCTTTACATAATCGAATGAAATTACACATCATTCATCAGTAAAGTTTAATAGAATATTTATTAATTTTATTATTATGCATTTTAACTAATTAATGAAATTAACTAGCACATGTCGTAGCACTATATGTAAACGAATTATATCAGCGCTAATTTTTGATACAATTTTAAAGGCGTAGTTTGGATTAGTTTTTTTTGGCTTTTTTTAATTGTTCCTTCAAGATGAAAAATTTATTTGAATGTCAGAGAAAATATTTTTTGTAAGCAAATTAAAAAGATGTTTTAAAATAAAGACTTTAGCCCCAATTATTATGTTAAAACAAAAATGAGTCCTTTCTGTTAAATATATTAATTAATATATTATCTAATTAAATATGTAAAATACAATACATATATTAATTGAATTTTCTTAACTCTACTTTTATACTGAAAAAAATTCCCTGTTTGAAATTTCTATTTTTATTTCAGGGTACAAGAATAAGAATTAAAGAAGTAAGTTGATCAATTTTATTTAAAGAATAATAAGAGTTTATGTCGGCATAGTATTAAATATATATGCTATTTATTTTTAATAAATATGTCTAATAATGTTATTAATTATGATTTTTCCTAAATAATGTTAGTAAGCAATTAAACTAAAATAATTACATTCGTTTGTGAATCATTAAAAACTTTTTTAAAAAGACGATTTTATCTTTCAATGCATTTTTAATGTGAAATCTAGTGTCATATATTTGTGTATAATATAATATTATCATTTTACAAAATCTCTACAATTTCATTAAAATATGATGTACATTATATAACAAGAAGAAGTTTTAAAAGACCATGTTTGGGAAATCATAACAATAAAGATAAGCTGCTCAAAAATAAAATTATCTCTATAAATATCTAATGAATGATATTACATTTTATAGTGATATGCAAAATGATAAAGTTACAATTGAAATGCATCATGTGTGAGCTACTTAAGCTATGAATGCATAGAAGCTGCTTTATAGAAGATTATTGTTTTAGTTATGATAACCACACACACACACATTCTATTAAAAAAATATTTCATACTTACAAATTGCCTTTGCCTTTGAAATGTTCCTTTTTTTAAATTTAATTCAAAATTTATACATTATATTACACATGAAATTAAATAAAAATTCCATAACTTTTCAGATTGCATACGTTAATCTCAGGTTGAATACTTTAATTAACACACAGACAAGAAGTGAAGATTACCTTTTTGAAACAATAATTTTGAGCCACCATTGGTCAGAACTCTCAGAGAGAATTTATTAGAAGGACAAACTCAGACAGATAATTAATTAAAGGAATGAAATATGAGTCTTTATGAAGATTATGGGCATTAGTGCTAATTTATAAATTTTAATTACGTTCAAAATGTATCATTTTAATTACAGTTATTCTGTTTTTAGTAATGAAAATGATAGAAATCTTTAAAATAGGATGAACACATGGTTTTTAAAAAAAATGTTTCAATTAAAGAACAATTATCAGAACATCATTAAGAATTTCAATTTCCTAAAAATATAGATTTTACATAAACATCAAAATGTAAGTTTTTTTTGTGAGAATCATACTGAGAATATAAAATGAATGAATGTTTATTATATAATTTTAAAATTCGTAACAAATGAAGATAAAAAATGCTTTTTTACGAATAACATTAGAATTAAACCAGAATTTTTTTACAATAAAATAATTTACATTTTCAAATAATGCGGCATTATGCAAATGAAGCATTAAATAAAATATCTTAATAGAAACAAAATGAGAGATACTTCACCGTTATGTCTCAAAAGTTTCGCTCAGCGAAAAGGCTTAAAATGCTATAAGTATTCATATCATTTTCTATGTTTCTGAAACTTTTCTGTCACATCAAAGAAATGCGTAGTTTGTAATATATCATTAGTTTAAAAAAAAAACTTGAACTTTTTAAAGTTTCGGGACATCCTTGCAAAATGCTATGGAGATTTTGACAACCAAATCATTCAACAACAGTGAGACTTCTTAAATTCTTGCAAAGAGGTCTTGGGAATGATTAAATAATTGGTTCTATGTATCTTTATGAACATTTAGTAGATGCATCACTACTAAACACACTGCATTCGAGGTTCAGTGGGTAGATATAGCAGAAAGTAGATCGTTTGTCACTTGCATTCTAGTGAAATTAGAAAAAACACCATAATGGTTAGGAATAATCAAAATGGTTAGATGAATTACGACAGTTTTGCGCAGAGTGGAAATGTGAATATGAAAACCATTTGAGTAAGATAACATCTTATTTCCAATATCAAGCCACGGTACGAGCGCGTTTAATCTCTCTATCATGTTTGTGGTTTCCTTGCCTCCATCCTTTTCATCCCATAATTTTTTAAAAATATTGTTAGTTATCTGATTTTGAAATGTGTTTTGTAATTTCTGTATGCTAATTCTATATCTTTTTCTCGTTAACAAGCTATTCCTAAAATGAAACATATACCTACTATAGGTACTTCTGGTTGGTTAGTTAGTTATAGATAGTTCTCTTGTCCTATATTACATTCTCATTAGAGAATTTAGTCAAGACTTTACTGTCAAATAATTTAAGAATTGTCCAAATTTATTCTCATAGAGTTATAGTGAGGGAGTTCTTTGAAGTCATTTGTCCCTTATTCCATCATTGCCATACTGGCAGAAATTTATGCCATTCTGTGGATTGTTGATGAACTTTATCTGGACTCTCTGAAATCAACTGTTACTTGCGTTGTGACACAATTAATATTGTTACATACCATTTGGTGAAAATCATGTTGAATAATCAGTGAATACGACTATAGAATCTAGAACTGGTTTTTATTCTATTTTAATGGTATGATTTTTTAATATTTAATTTGCATAAACCAACATTACATATTGTTTGCATTTCTATTAGAAGTACAAATTTATTTTTTAAAAGAATTCTGATGTTACTCCAATGCTTTTAGAAACTAATTTTTATTTTAATCTATAAATATTTTTTAGAGATTTTTGAGTTTTTCACAAAGTTTTGCTTTAACAAAAAAATTACAAAAAGTGCCAGGTTCAAGCTGCTTCATAGTCCATAAATTACGATCTGAGACATACATCATTAGACAATCTTAATTTTCCACAATTTTGTAAATCTCTGTTAACAAGATTCGAGATTTCATATTTTATTTCTCGTCTACACGTCACACCGATGGAGGGAATTTGAGTTGAAATCATTTAAAAGGTATTGGTTTTGTTAACCGAGTAATCGTTAGCTGGATTAGGCTCAAATTCGCTACTTTTCTTAAAAACTTTTATTATTCCAGGTATCGGATGATTGTTTTTCAAAAATTAATGTGAAAACTCGTATTTTCTAATAATGATCGGGATTTTTGTGTGCTTGTTTTCTCCGAAGTTTAAACCTATACATATTATATGTTTCATATTTTTCAAATTATGTTTTTTTTTTTTTTTTTTTTTTTTTTTTTTTTT
>JAPDSC010151794.1:841093-856957 GCA_026290005.1 Latrodectus geometricus
TTTTATAGTATGATTGTCATGAGGAAAAACAATGGAGACCGGAGTAAGTAATACATAAATTTTATTATTATTTTATTGAAAACTATCTACGCTAGTTAATATTAAAAATGAATGTTATCTTTTGAAAGTGCGATGGCTTAGTGTGTGAGAAATAAAACGAAAAATAAAAATCCATACACAGACATGCTATATTTTAAAATTTACTAAATCATGGTATTAATTTGTACTGAAAGTAAATAAACATTTTACGAAAAAAAAACTATACTAAAATGTGCATTAAATGTTAATAAACTTTCCGACAAAAGTAGCAATATATGATACTATTAATAAATATTTTATGATGAAAATATTAGTTGACGCGTGATAAACATTTCATTTCATAAAAGTAAACGAAAATTACACTAAAAAGATTTCCAATAAAAGTACTAATTTACATTGAAAATAATAATAGATGCATTTAAAAATTATAATTTATATTGGAAATTTAGTAAGCATATAAAAAAATATTTATGATAAAAAATAGGTATTTTATAAATAATTTATAAATTTATATTGTATTAAAATATCTGTAAATATTTATTGACAAAAAAATGCTAATTTAAACTCAAAACAATTTTAGAAATTCAATGCCAAAAGTATTGATTTGTGACAAAAATTAAAGGATTTTATGAAAAAATATTTATTCTAAAACAGCAGGATCACACACATAAAATTT
Organism: Latrodectus geometricus; assembly: GCA_026290005.1. Classification (NCBI taxonomy): domain Eukaryota; kingdom Metazoa; phylum Arthropoda; class Arachnida; order Araneae; family Theridiidae; genus Latrodectus; species Latrodectus geometricus. The sequence continues at coordinate 841,809 of JAPDSC010151794.1, forward strand.
ATAACAATAAGATGCAAAAGGGAGAGTGGGGTAAAGCAATTTTTTGTTTTTCCCAAGTTTCTGTGTCACCGGAAATTTTATTTGGGCAGGATGTGAGAAACAAGTGACAAAATAATATGGAGAGTACTCAAAATTTGAAAAAAAAATTATGAAACCTCTTATTTAAAGAAAAGTTCTAAATAAGTTAATAAAAAATTTCTAAGCTAATTAATAATAATGTTTGGTAATTAAATAGATAATTCTCAAAATTATTCCTTTGCAGATGCGGTACTATAGCTATAGATGTCCTCTTTGATCGATTTGAGATTTCAAATCTCACTTACAAGCCGAAATTCGAGGTAAAAATCTTTCTGTGTTACGGAACTAAATAAAGTTGTTAGATGATATTAAATTTTATAAAAATGAATAATATTAGAATTAATAATAATTTATCTTTACTAGGGCAAAAATGTTTTGATTTCTGTTATTGCTTTTTGGAGAAATTTAATTTTATGCACAATTATAAGTGCACAAAACGACATTTACTTATCAGAAAACACAAAAATTAGCAATTTCTTGAATTCTACACAGTTCGAATCTGGTAGAAAAGACTGATTGCAACTATAAAATGTGGAATATTTAAAATTTACATTACTATATTAATTATTCATCTAAATGAAGTTAATTTTTTCTGAACTAAAGTTAATCTTGTCAAAAAAACGAATACGTTTTGTCAATTAAATAATACTTGATAACATATCAATATTTGATTGCAAATTTCATTTGTATTTTTTTTTTCTTATAAATTTAAGAGATACTAGATACTTTTATTTGGTTTCTCCAAACAATTGTTAAGTTTCACATAAAAACTAATATGCCTCAAGTTTTGGTGCTCAATTAATCTTTATTAATATAATTTTTATGTGAAAAATTATATGAATAAAGATTGATTGAGCAATTATGATCGAAAAAAATGAGGAATTTGGGAATCTTAAAAGATTTTATTTATTCGTCGAATTGTTTGCGAAAAAGAAAAAGTTAAACTCTCTTTCCAAATTTGTTAAGTGTTGGCTAATGGGTGCGAAGGATTTAACTTTACTAAAAATAAATGCTTCCAGTCTCTGGTGGAAGATGAGACTTGTATACCTTTAGTAAGCCACTCTAAATCACTTGTACTTGACAAAAAACTTGTTATAGCTTGCAAACCCGGAAAAAGCTTTAACATTTTTATTAACTTTCGATGAAACCATAGTTTGAAAATAAAAGATAAATCTCAATTAAACGCAGTTTCTTTTTATTTCAGACGCTAGAAATCTTCAGTGTCGTAGGTGGATACATGGGTATGTGGTTGGGAATATCGTTGATGACTGTCTATGACTTTTGTGGTGCCGTCTTCTCTCTGGTCAGAGTATACATGCTGAAGAAGAAAAGGCAACGCAAGACCGTGGCTCTGCCCCCCAAGAACAAATTCGACATGTACACTGACACCTACGAAAACAAAATGAGACTAATGACTAAAGACCAGCCAGTATATTGGTGATGGGGATTTTGAAAAAAAATCTATTAAAAATGCATGAAAAATCACCAATTACCCCGTGCAAGCCTTGCTTCTTTCCTACACATGTCATATGAATTTGTACTCCACTCCAATGTTTCTATTTCCCCGGTAGAGGGCGCTGCACCTCATAATCACTTGACAATCATTCCCAACTATTTATGTGAATCCTAAATAGGTGATGAGAACTATTTTGAATTTCAAGTATTATATTTAGTGTTCGTATCATATTATTCATAAGTATTTCATTAGGTTTATTTAAATGCAGAACATTATGCTTTTCATACGTTCTAAAATATGAAGATATAATATTTTATAGAAATGTCTCACACAAAACTTTTCTAAGACTATAATTTTTCAGTTTGATCTAGAAAATTACTGGTGAGGTGTTCATAATTTAGTTAAAAGAATTTTTAAGACCATTTAAAACGCTCAGGATATAAAATTGATTTATTTTTATCAACATAAGCTATAAAATTTCTCAATACATACCATCGTAAATATACTTAATATACTTGTACAAACATAAAATCTCGTGAACTCAATTATTTAACGAAAACTGACGGTTGAAAACACATTATTTTACTTAATTTGTGTCAGCATTTTGTTGCATAATCTTTATAAGAACATATATGTTACACTATTAAAATTATAGATATCTATAGATTTGGCAGGACAGTAATTTCGTCACTTTATTAAGCTATTTACATGTTTAAAACATTTTTTTTCTTTTCTTTTTCTTTTTTTTTTTCAAACCAACATGAAATTTTATTAATAGCATTTCTAATGTGTAATATAGTTAAGTTTGCAGAATTATTTAGGAAAATATAAATATGTTGAGTTAAAAGATGTACGAAAAGTTTGTAATATATCAATATTATTTGAAAATGTAAGCAAAGACAGATTAATATTAAATGTAAGAGGACTTTGCTCCAAAATAAGAACAGAAAACACTGTTTTTTATAGTTTAATCTTGAATTTACTTAAAAAACAAAGACATAAGTTAAGGATCATGGGCAATATATGTATGACAGCCATTTATTTTCAACAATTTTTATGCAATCAATTGCTTCATAAATATTTTAAGTAATGAACCTAACATATTATATTATTATCAATATTTTATGAAAACGAAGTGAGGAAATAAAGTAAATGGATGATAGTTTTTTATCTCACTTTTTATACACTCTTTAGTAACATAATAGTCTATTTCTCGCGATCTTTAACTCCCTTATTTTAAACAGATGCATCATCATTATGTTTTCGTAGTAATAGTATAGTATAACACAGTGCATAAATATTCAATTTTCTGAGTGATAAACTCTACAAATATTGATGCTGACAATCCAGTTCTACAGAAACAGATTATAACTAAAATAAAAGAGCAAATTTGTCGTTTTAAATTTTGTTGCTCTAAAATTCATTAGAATTATTACAAAAATATGATAATCATAAAACTGTAAAAAATATCTAAACACAAATATAGTAGACGTTCGAGTTTTACGAACTCGTTGGGACCAACAATAATAATTTTATTATTTTATTGGGTTGTTTGGCAAGTAATTTCATTTTTTCCTGACAGAGGATTTAAGTGTATTTTTTCGAAACCAACTTCACACTTAAGCCGCATAATCATTATGTGTTTTGAGAACTGATACAGCAAGGCTTGTATGCGAAAAGGTTCAATTAATTCTACGCAGTATTTTTTAGTTAGTGCCCCTCAAAATAAACGGTATTTTCCTCATATTTTATTATAGAAAAGGTAAAAGTGCAGCTCAAGCCAGAAAGAAATGAACCGATGAGTATATAGAAGATAAGTTGACAGTACGCCTGTGTCAGAACTGGTTAGAAAAATATAGTTCCGGTATTGATGTCGAAGATGCACCGCGTTCCGGAATACCTAATAAAGACACGATAAAAGCATTAGTTGATGTAAATGGACGATGTAATAACAAGTGAAATCGGTGAAAGGTGAAATTTATCGAATTCAACAGCTAAACTGTTTGTTTTTTATTTTGTAAGGCTCTATATATGTATTAATTTGTTAATATACTTTTGAAACTATCATCAAATTTATATTAATAAATTTACTCAATATAAATTTACTCAATTATTTAGGAAAATATAAATATGTTAAGTTAAAAGATGTACGAAAAGTTTGTAATATATCAATATTATTTGAAAATGTAAGCAAAGACAGATTAATATTAAATGTAAGAGGACTTTGCTCCAAAATAAGAACAGAAAACACTGTTTTTTATAGTTTAATCTTGAATTTACTTAAAAAACAAAGACATAAGTTAATTAAAGTAATCAGTATAGCATTTATAAAACTAAAGAGATTATCATTAAGAAAACATTAAAATTACTAAATGCTTTCTTGAGTATTAGGTAAAGCACAAACACTATCTCTTAAAAATAATGAAATAATTTCCTATAAGATCAACTTTATTTTCAAAAATAAAAAATTATGGAATTTACTTCATTTTTGCTTAAGTTTTTTTAAAAAGTTTCTGAAAAGTATGAAATATTATTAATAATGATATTAAAAAATTAATTTTACAGTAAACTATATTAAATTTTATCAATATGTATAGATTAAATACACACCAAAACTCGTTAACATCAATAATATATTTGAAAGATTACAATACATTTTCTAGAATTATATTAATAAATCTGAGCACATAAATTATATGAATAATATTATTTATAATTGTTTGAGTTTACTTGAATGTTTTTGTTTATTTCGCTTATCATTTGACAATTTATGTCTTTGTTTTTATCATATAGTACACTCTTTTGATTTATTACTGGCTATGATAAAAGTGTGCAGGCTATATATCTTCATTTTGTATAATAATTGTATAAAAATGCTATGCTTAAATAAGATCCATGTAAATATTGTTTATAATTAAGAGAAATATAATTACAGAATTATAAATAACAAAACTAAATATTTAATTTAGCGTCATGAAGTGTCTTACTTGTTATATTAAATATTCATAGCCTTAGCAACGTTTTTCCCATTCAAATGTATTTTCAACGTTTTTGTTTAAAAGCTATTCTTGTTTACAATATTAATTATCTAATATATGATGGTTTTGAGATTATACACAGGTTTTCAGAATAATCGCGAACTCTTATATTTCTGTTATCGCTTATCATACATACATATTTTCAATTGATTATTATTAAATATAAAAATTACTTTAGCTTTCATGAGACAAATTTTAAATAAAAAATAATTATTTCCTTAAAATAAATACAAAATACACTCTGATTTTATATCCTCACAAAAATGTATTTCTTCTATGTATAAAAATTCTATGTATTTATGTGCTTCTTCAATGTATATAAAGGCAAAATCAAAACAATTATTTGAGAACGCTTACATTTGGCATAAAATTTGTGTTTGACAAGGATTTTGTATATTTGTTTACATAAACTCTTTAAGAATATTTTAAGAAGCTCTAAAGGCTAAAAATTTTTAACAATGAACAGGTTGTCAACGTTTCCATCTTCTTTTATAATTTATTAATTTACTAAGTTATAATTTAAAAATGCGCAATTTACTTATTTAAATTATATTTAAAAGCTCATAAGTTTGAGAATAAGCAACCCCGTGTTTTATTCTCTTTTCTTTTTTCCTAAGTAATATTACTGCAAATGAGAAAAGTCGTAATCTTGGAAATTAATTGTAATCCTTAAAAAGTCGTAATCTTTTACGACAGAATTTCAGCAATTTTTTTTTCATATATTTGAAATTTTGTTTTAATTATTTATTTTAATAAATTCTAAAAATTCATTACATTTAAAAAATTGAAAAGATTTATGTAAATATAAATTCCTATTTTAAAAATTTAAATTTTTCATTTAAACTTCCGTTGAAGGAAAAAAGCTTTTCATTTTTACCAGTGTGTCTTGATGACTGCATCTTGCAAATAAAACATTGTCAAAAAATTTAGATACTTGGGCATGAAAAAAGTATTCCATTCTGAAAATATTCCATTCGGAACATTAGATATGCACATATTTTTTTATTAAGAAAAAGTATTAAGAACATTACTTCCGGGACGAATTCAAAGATGGTGTAAAACACTTTAATGTTCACCACGTAATCAATTTCATAAGTATTTTTAAAATAGAGTTCATAAATTTGCATGATAATGGAACGAAATCTAAAAATTCTAATATTTTAGCATAGTAAATAAGCCGCGCAAAGAAGAAATAATATAGCACTTAACTGCTCAAAGAATTTAGGATAATCAACACCAAATAATGACTGAAAGAATATAAAATAATCTTGACTGTAGATTCACTAAAAAGTTAAAACTTTCTGACCAATTCTGGAACTCAGATAGTTAATGGATTGGAAATTTAAAAATAATTTATTTATAATCTTCATCATTATGTTATGTTTCACTATCTTAATACATATATACAACAATTCTCTTTGTGACAAACGTGAAAAAAACTTTTCACATTTGTCACAAAGATCTATTATCCCTAAATTATCATTTATTTATTCACAATAATCACATTTATCTAAGAAATAATTTATGGAATTTCAATTTAAAAAAAATTGACATTGAATGGTGAAATTTCGGTAGAAGAAAGAATATTTAATTTTTCAAACTATTTCTCAGTTCATGAGATAAGATAAAGCTAATTCTTGTATTTAAACGAAAAAAAAAAAAAGGTTTTTAACAAGAAAAGATAAATAAGTTATCCACATTTTTTAAGCAAAGTTAATAAAAATATGGCATGAGATAAGGTTTAAAATCGTTATTTTATCTGTGGAATTGGTAACTTCTCAACGACGTTTTCCTAAAATGACGAAGTATTTGAGCTGAACATGCAACTAAGTATTTCTTAATTAATTCAGAAAAGCAGTTAATTAAAATCTCATTTACTCCAAAAAGTAAACAAAAAGTTTACATAGATATGAGATAATGGACGAAGATTTCTTTCCACGATAAATATCTTACTTCGAAGTATTAATATCTCCTTCCTTATACTTTTTCCAATAAATTTCACCATTAATAGATTATTAAGTGTTATTGATATGTTAGTTTCTTGCTTCCACTCACTGATAAGGAAGTATTTTTCATCAACATAATCATCATTATTCGCATGCAAATGAATTGCTGAGCTAATTAGGAACTCGTATTATTTGGACTTTTACGTGCTTTGAAGCACAGTCATGTCTTAAATCAAGAAATTGATTTCGACTTTTAATAACTCTAGAAATAATAATTAAAGAAAAATTATTAATTGTAAAACAAATTTTCAAAAATGCGTTCATTTTTGGTACGGGAGATAAGCGAATGTTCTTATAAACGAGGGACGTGTTAAAAACGAAATATCATTTTAAATAATATTTTTTTGTTTTTACTCATATTAAGTAGATTCGATATAAATGTCCTGAATAATAGTTATGACATTTAACTTGATTATTAATTATTTATAACATATAGTGACAATAATTTTTACTATAACTAAGAGGTAAATTTACCTTAGAGTTGTTAGTAGTCCTTAGGGAAATTTAATTATAGTTAATGTGTGTGGTAGAAAGTTTTGAATCTGATAATAATTATATGGTATTTAATTTTTAGTTATATTATTTAATAATAAAAATTAATTTTATAAATAATATATATAACTATTTTAGGTGACAAGGCATTTATGAGAAATCTTATAGTCAGTATAGAATAGTGTAGTCAGATTTATAACAAACCTGAACTCATAATTATCATAATATAAACTTTAATTATGATAATAATAATTATATATTTTTTATTATAAAAGTATTAAATTTTTTCAGTTAATAAGTGTCTAAAAAATATATTATCAGTAACAAGGAATATTGGAAAATCGCTAATCTCTTCATAATAATTATTATAATATAGTTTGTTTTTAAATGAATATCAGGATTTTAGTGCTTTGTAGTATTTATTACTTAAAATTTTTAATCATAATTAATACATAAACTAAAAACTTAAACAGTTATATATACAAGATTAAATGTTCAATGTCTTTTGAACCTTTCGTCCTACAAAGCATACATCAAGTCGATAGTCTAGCTCTTCCCAAATGTTGTTTAGTGTTTGCGGTGTAATTGTTGCAACAGCTACTTCAATACTGTTTCTTAGGCCGGATAGGTTAGCTGGTAGTGGAGGCACACACAATATTTATCCAATACTTAATCCTTTATCAACTCCCACAGGTAGAAATGACATGGCTTGAGATTGGGTGAGCGTGGAGGCCATGCGAAACAAGTTCTGTCATTCTGCCCTTAGTGGCCAATCCAATTAATTACAAACTAATGTTCAACCAGTCACAAATGTCGTTATGCCAGTGAGGCGGTGCATCATTTTGCTACCAAATGAAGTAATTTGATTCGTCTTCTACCAATTGGAGAAATAGCCATAGTTGTAAATCGTCAAAATAAGAAGTACATGCTACAATTGCTTCTCCAAAACAATATTCAGCTAGATTGGCCACAAAGGTCCAATGACACTGCAACAACTCCAACACAATCTCTAAACAACGTTTGGGAAGAATTGGACTATCGACTTGATGTGCGACGTGTGACGTAAGGTGCTCCTATTGAAAACTTGTAGGCTTGTGCATATAAATATTTGAGTTGCTCATTTATTTCATGTATTAATTGTGATAAGTTTTTCTTAATAAATGCTAAAAAGGGTTAAATCCTGGATATTCATTTAAAAATACTTTGTACTTAGTTTTGTATAAAATGGCTTTATAATAAAATAATTTTTGTTATTATAATTAAGAGGAAGAAAAATCTTATATCATAAGAAGTTTATAAGGAATATAATTATATTGAATGGTAGCACATACATATTTTCATATTAACTGATACATAAAAGATGAAACATTTTAAGATTTATGAAAAGGTTTAAACAATTTTAAATTTTTATACAGATTTAAATTTATGTATTTAAAACTCAGATACACCATTTTAAATCTTTATACAAAAGGCACATAAACAGCTCATTTTGACATAAGCAGACTATATAAATATTCGATGGTGAAGGCGTTGCAATTTCCAGAAATAAAGCCCCTGAATTTACGTGTTTATAAAAGTTAAATTTCTTAGAATAATCATCGCTGCAGTGCTTAAGTGCAGTTTAAAAACAGAAAATATTTTACTGAGATGTATAAAGCAGGTAGGAATGTATGGAAATATGTGAAAATACAGTCAATAATCCTAGGTTATTGGCTATATTTTCACACACTATTTTACATCCAATCGAGTTTTCTTCCGAAATTATGGTATGTAAACAACAATTAATTAATTAAATTATAATAATTTTTTATTACATTAATTCATATCGTTGTATTTTGAAAAAAAGTTTTGATGACAGGGAAATTATTCGCATTCAAACCATTTAATATACAATTTATATATTCAATGATTCAGTTTACTGAGTGTTCAAAAATTTCATGACGTAACTCACATTATTTCATCAAACTCTACCATTTTTTATGAAGTTATAGACACTAAGTAGTGGTTTGATTAGATATTTTTATCAACCAATTGTTATTTTTTGCACACGAGGGCTGATTGGGACTGGATCCATGATTTCAAGAAGGTTCTGAATCACTATGAATTTCTTCGTCGATGTAAGCATTCGAGTCCACGAACTGTTGAAGCGGAAACTGTAACTCCAACCATGCGTTTGTCAGCTTGGTCAGTAGGTGAATTCTTTAATAGCTGAAATATTTTAAATTTTAAGACAAAAAGAAAATTTTTTAAGCACTTCCAATTCATCATTTTTGTAAATTTGAAACAAAAATGTATGTCGCTATATATATATATATATATATATATATATATATATATATATATATATATATATGTATGTATGTATATATATATATAAACATTTTATTTTTAAAATACAAATAACGCACAAAATCAAGAATTCAAAGCTTTATAACGCAATTTTGAAATTTCAATATTAGAATTATTTTTAATTAGTGTCACATGATTAATCAAAGCATTCTGAACATAAGCATTTTAGAAACTGTATAATAATTATAACTGTATAAAAATTCATAACAGCAATTATTGAAAAATCATGACATAGTCATAAAGAGTCACAGTAAAATTCAATCTTTACAACATAGTGTCAAGAATAATAGATAAAATAGGAAAATATATGTAGTTCCTGCTTGAAAATATTAAGAATCAACTCTCTTTTCATATGAAATTAAATTAAAATTGACTTGGCTTTCATAAAAAGAAAGAACTGAATTCTAACTTAATCTCTACCTAAATGTTAGGCAATTTGTACTGACTAGCACATTAAAACAATTATTTGAATGTTAAAAACAATCACGAGATTAGTGTTGAAAGTGATTACAGTTAAAAGGTGACTACGAGACTTATGTGACAACGATAATATAGTTGACTATATTCTCTCTGTATTACTCAATATTTTCTCATTGAGATTCAAGTTTGAATCATATTTTTGTTGCATGTTTCCCAATCGACTACATTACTGTTTATCAGATGAGAAAATCCCTTCCGCCAGTTATTCTGAACCTGTCTCTTGCTATGGAAACAAGACATGTCTCATTTTCTACGGGAAGAGCTAAAAATAAAGCAACAACTTTGGCTTTCTGAAAGCTTTGAGTATCTTATGAGGTACTGCCCTAAATTCTGTCAACTCATTATATCTTAAGCCCCATTTGAAACTGATAGCTCTTACAACCATAGCAACCATCACAAACCAGATTACTTCCTGGAAGACATTCTTGTGGTAAATAGATGCCATTAATCATTAACTTTCGTTTCCATTCATGGCACAAAGACAGCAAAAACATATTGCTTCACAAGACATCAGTTTTAACGTTGACATTCTGAGATCAAAGTTATTTAACCTTGTTCAAAAAAATCTAAAGTGGTTTGATTTTTGGATCACAAACACAAAATCAAAAGGCAATTACTTTCATTCATGCTTTATGGAAGTAACTTTCATGAGTAACAAAAATATTTAGCTATCAAATAAACAGATTTTTATATCACAACAAAACTTCAAAAGAAATCTATTGGATGTTCAACCCCATATATCAATTAAAATCAATTCGAGAATGGTAATTTAAAAAAAAAAATTCATTATGTAACGAGTATGTTCGTTATGTAACGAGAAAGCAATTCTACTTAGTTTCTTCTCTGGTGGACTTTTTCTAATAAAACTTTACCAGGTTTCAAACAGCGAAAACATTCTGGTGATACCATTTTCTTATATTCAGTAATTATTACTTTCATATTTTGATAATTATCTATAAATTAAAAGATATTAGCATTATGAAGGAATAAGATAATTTAAATCGACATCAGTATAAGTTAACACATTAATGTAGGGTACTTAATAACATAATATTAAAATTACATAATATTACTTATAATCTTCACAGATGTGGGATATTGTTAATTATAGACACTGAATTATTCTTTTAATGTGAACAACACTTTTAAAATTAATAAATATATTTTGCTTGAAATTTTTTAAACTAAATATAAACATTTTTTCTAAGTTGAAATTAAAGAAATGATTCCAAGTCTTAAATAAAAATTTTTTTTTGATTCAGAGTGTGTGTTTAGGGATTCTAATTTTTCTCCTCTCTACGTATACATGGGTCACTCTGAAATTTTTGAGGTACAACTAGATTTTTAAAGTTATACTTACAAAATTTTAGGTATGTTCAAAGTAGTCTCCTCCAGCATCAAGGCACTTTTTTAGACGAATTTTCCACAGATTAAATGCCTAAACCATTCATTTCTTGGAATAGATGAGAAAAATGCATTTATAGCCACATCAATCTCTCCTTCTGAATGAAAACGACGTCCACGTAAGTTCTTTTTTAAATCAAAGAATAACCAAAGTCGCACATAGCTAGATTAGGTGAATACGGTGGATGTTCGATCACTTTAATTTGTTTCCGTTTAAGAAACTCAACTGTTAATCCGGTTGTATGTGAAGATGCATTGTCATGGTGAAGCATTAGTTCCCTAACATTCAGTTCTTGTAGAATTTCTCGAAGACATTTAGTGGTATACCAGTTTGCTGTTAATGTCTTCTGTCCTTCCAGCTTGATGGCTTTGACCAATCCCGTAATTCTGAAGAAAACGGCAAACATCAATTTTTTCAGTGCGAGTTGTTTTTTCCCCAGTGTCGGCTGGGATCATCTTCAAAGACCCCTATTTTGCTTTCTTGACGTGTTGGAACGTCAAAAAACGGTATGTACGTTTCATCCCCTGTTACAATTTTAGAAATGATGATGTGGCTACCATCATTTAGCAATTTAAGAGTTCCTTTGCTGATTCTGACACGCTCCTCTTTTTGGTGCTCAGTTTGATTATGGGGAACCCAACGGCAAACTACTTTTTTCATATGTAATTCTTCATGAATGATTTTGTGTATGGCTGCGGATCCAATGCTAAGTTCCTTCTGTATCATTTGATATCACACATTAACATTTTTCGTATGGCAGACACATTATCCGGGATTACTGCCGACGGCAGCCTTCCTGTGTGTTATTCATCCTGAAGAAAATTGCGACCTCTTCTAAATTCTCTAAACCATCTGAATACAGTAGCACGAGCTGGAGATTCATCACCAAATACTAATTGCAACCGTTGAACGCATTCTTCTTGATTTAATCCTGCTTTAAAATCGTAGAAAATCATAGCATGAAAATGTTCTCGCGTCAATTCCATTTTCTCTTTTAAAATTTATTCTACGCTAAACAAGTTGAAGTAAGTCTGTAAAAAATCGTCTTCTGTGTTAAAATACTTTGTATTTTAAAATTAAACCGTTATTTTTATTTTGTAAATTCTCATCTGCGTGTATCTCAAAAATTTCAGAGTAACCCTCGTATAACTTAGGTTTTGGAGAAATATTTAGCAAATTCTCTGATGAGAAGTTTGTAGCATATATACCTTTTTATTATAACTATTTAATTATAAATTGTATTGAATTAGTGCATCTGAATTCGATTAATATGCATCACATTAAAATGATTTTAATTTTAGAGTTGTACACACGAGCAAAATTTTCTTTTAATAACTTATGAAAATCATTATGCAGCAAAACATCTAGAAATTTATCATATTTTTTTCATAGGTTTTTTTATCGCCTAATAAACTATGGCCTAAATAAATTATTCATACGTAATTTAACGATAAGACTAGCTGTCATTCTTCTGAATTTATATTTATCTCCCCCTCTTATGGCGACAAAATGGTTTGAATGTAATGTAAAATGAAAAGTACAAGATAATACTACAAAAAAATGAATGCAGTGTCAGTTCTGTATGGTGATATGATCAGTTGGCGACCATCAACTACGTCATTAATAAAGCAAAGATTCATTATTCATCTGCTGAAAAAATTCCTGTTAAGTTCTAAGATTGATGAATTGCAGAAGCGGAAAAAATGAATAAACTTGGCACCAGTAGCTGTGAGTGGTAAAATGCGGTGACATCAGATGTTAAAGAAAGTCAGAAAGTTTGGATTGAGTCCAATAGGAGAAATCTCTTTCGAACAATTACACATCAAATAAATCAAGGCGTTTATAGATAAAACTGCCTCACTCTCTCTACAATTCGAGATAAGTAAAATTTAAACATCAGAAGACTTAATTTAACTTTATATAAATACAATCACCTAATTAAGAAATAAAGTCTAATTATCTATTATAATTGAATATATATTACACAGAGAGTAAAATTAACGAAGTACATATATTGTACTTTGAAATCTAGTCCAATTTCTTATATTGGTGATTTTTTTTTAGTTTCATTTTCTTATTTACATTTTCTTAAAGCATTTTTACAGTTTGAATGATTTTAAGAAACCTTATTTGCAGACAAGTGGCTAATGTTAATTTTATTCACTAATTTAGTTTTTAAAAGTAGAAATTTAAATAACTGGAAAGTATAATTGGTTTAATTGTAAATAAGAACTAAAGTTTCAATTGTGTTCTATACTATTCTTTTATTTATATGGTCAAAGTAATTATTTCCTAAATTTAATCATTTAAGGCAGCAAAGACCATCCTTTCAACTTCTCGCTCTACTAGATGAGTTATTTTAGGCAACGCATAAAACAAACTAATAATAATATGAAGAAAGTTCAAAAAGTTATTGCCCCTGGGAATTGTACTGTAGATAATATCTACGATTTAATTTGAAATACGGTATAAATATTGATTAATTTGAAAATATTAACGCTTTAGACAAAATTAAGTTTTATGTCAAGACCAGATTTATTGTAATAATGTAAATGATATAACAGGGTTGAAAGATTTAATACCTGAACATGCTTTAATATGCTTTTTTGAATCCTAATATTTACCATTGAAAATGTGACAACATTATTTAATTTGGTGTCACAGAAAATAGTGTATGTCATACACTCAACATGCTCAGTAATACATTTTAAAAAACATTAAAAACGTATCAAATCAATCCTTAGTCATTTAGTTTAAGAAATTTTTCATGTATCATATTTCCCCGTTGACGGTAATTTATTTTCAATTTTTTGGGATTATAAGTTTCCATAACCTACAACATATATTATTTAAATTTAGTATCATTTGGCTCATTAGTTTTTTTTTCATGGATATTTTAAGATATGGCCTTAAATATCCTGAAAAAAAATTTAAAATATTTAATTTTCATTCAGAAAACATTTTTTACAATAAAAATATAATACTTATGGTGTGTCAGAAAGCAACCGGCTGGAATACATTCTCCATTAACTTTAACTTTGTATTTAATTTTAAGTTATAATATTTTGTAACAAGGATTGTTGAATAATTAATCAAAGATACTTGTATATATACATATATAAATGCTGTGCAAACCGAAATCTGCATGCCAATCTAAACTGTATAACCTCAGCATTCGCCTAGCAAACTGTTCTTGATGTTAATAAATTTAATTTAGTATGCTTGGTTTATTTTGCATCTTAACTCAAGCGTTACAAACTAAAATACTAGACAATAAAATGCTTTTCTTATCAGTTGAGACAGCGAAAAAATTCTGAATCGTTATTTTGTGTACTTATTTATTTTTGACGCGAACATTTCGATATTTATCTCTATGAAACAAGTTACAATCTCATTAAACTCTTAATTTATTTTTGTTTCACTCTTACAGTGCTTCGTATTTTAAAACAGTTGTTTGAAATATTTTTGCTTCTATATATTGATGATATAAGAAAGTTATCATCGTGTGAGATTTTTTTTTCTATGAGAAAATTATTTTCCAGGATATTAAATAAATCGAATAAAATTTTTAAGTGTTAGTTGAGTTTACTCACTTAGATGCATTCCGCTTAAGTCATTTTACATTTGGTTCAATGAACCTATAGTTTAAACTCGACGTACCGCATGCTTATTCAGTTCAGATTTTACCAGAGAAAAACATGTACGTATATATCGAGAATACCTTCTAATTATGCACGGAAAAGAAAATGATTAACTTAATGTAAGGAAAACCAGCAGAACATGCATTAGATATTTTTATAGCACCATGAAATAATTTAAAATTCAAAAAAATTATGGAGTATTAC
>JAPDSC010151794.1:866830-885816 GCA_026290005.1 Latrodectus geometricus
TTTTTAAGACAAACCAAAGTTCTTAAGAAGATAATTTTGTATCGAAAAACATATTATTAATTGACAATTATTGACATAATATTGATTGACAATTGTATCCCTGCAGGAAATACATTCATAGGCGTAAATTATCTTGAGAATTAACTCAAAATTTTATTTTAATTTATATGAGAAGTCTGCATTGTATGAAACGTTGAAGAACGATATGAAAACACGAAACTCCAGATTTGAACAATTCACCTGACATAATCTGAATGATGGCATGTTAAATAAGATGGACAAAGAGTATAAAGATCTAGGTCATTTAAATGCAATATTTGTGTATAAACATCGTCAAATATTATGCAGACGAATTTCATAAAAGCTCAAAAGTAACAATGATATGAAGAAATTTTATGCTATTAAAAAGCTACTTCAATAAACCAATGACATACATGCATAATAGGTAAAATAATTTTTATGCATAACATATAGAGTAAAAATAGTATTCAGTCTTAAGATCATAAAATATATTCCATAATTTGTGTTCTACATTTGTAACTATATGAAATTCTGAAGCATTGTTCATGAAATTCAGCAGCAAATAGGTACTCTAAACCAGGACTAACCTTCTCAGAGCCTCTATCTAAGCCCCATAGAGCACCTCTTGAACGAACTAGAGTGCAAATTACGTAGCTAACCAAATCGACCAACCTCACAACAAGCTCTCACTTCAACTATAATGGAAGCCTGGAAGTCAATTCCGACGGCCACCCATCAGAAGCTCGTGAAGATTCATACCAGATGCGTGCCACAGGGTGCTGGGTGTCCTAATATTTTTGGCCAGATAGTGCAGAAGGAGACGGGAGCCTGGCAGTATTATTTCAATGAATATGTTTTAGCGATTGATGAAATTCATGTCATTATATGAGTTTGAAATCTTGATAAAATTATGCTGTCTGATTTCTTCTACGAGCTTCTCATTTATGTCAATTTTAATTTTGCATAAATAGTAAGCATTATGAGTATTAAGCCTATTAGGAAGTACATAGCCTAATCCAGATAAATGTTCACCTAAAGAATGATTATTATAATGACATGCGCATGATGAAAATGCGATTAAATTTTAAGTGAATTATTAGGTGTGTAAAAGAAGATAATGGAACATTCAAATAAATATATTAAACTCATCATCTCGTTATTTGTTTTGATTATAGAATAATAGAATTCGACTGATTAAATATGTATTTCTCATTTAAAAGTAGTGATTAAAATTTCTCTACAATACTCTTTTAAAGTGAATATACAATAAATATGTACTTATAATATGTCACTATTATCTTTTAGGCAAAATGTCAGTTATGGATACATTATAAGTTGTGTAGGTTATTAAAAAGCGTAGTTATGTATTTTTAATTATATACAACGAATTTAAGTTAAATTTAAATTTAATAATATATCTCGTAGAAATATTTCTTTTGAATATTCTGTTAAGCCTTTTGTGTTCAAAGGGACAATTTAGTCAATCATTTGTTTCCAGTTTAGAATGAGAGAAAATTTCAATGCACATATAATAAGCATTTTCTCTTCAGCTGTGAAAACGTTTTGTATCAAGCACATTTTTTAATATGATCTTTGAAATTTTGCAATTTAATAAAATAAATTGCTATTTTCTTTGTAAAATGAGAAATATTTATAATATTTAAAAATAATTTTATATAGTTAAATTAGTTTTGATTTTACTGCACGTTCAGTTTTGTAATTCATCAGTAATTCACTAATTGCAAAAGTAAATCCCGTACTAGTATTTAATGCCTTGAAAATACTTAAAGAGTAAATACTTAATTCATTTATATAGTATTATTTTGAGTTAAATAATTTTGATCATTTTTTTTGTAAAATTAATAAAAAAATTAAATTTAATATTGTGCTTTCCCATTATATATCTGCATCACTTAATGCAATTACTCATAATTCTTTGGCAAATTTTTTTGTCACAGTATCTATTCAACTTTATAATTCAAAGTTTTTTGAAAAAATAATTAGAGAAATATTACACGAAGTTTTAAATAGAAAAACTTTAGCTATAGAAAATAATTAATTAATTTGCATTCAATTATAAAATCATTACGAGAAATGAGTTTGTGAATTGTAAAGCTTAAAAATCCAGAAAATGATGAATGAAAAAAAGCCCACAGAAAGCTCTGATTTTTATTCTCTACTACAAGAAATTTTATCGTGCAAGTTAGTCTATGTCTGTCCATTGCCACGGAAACAAGACACGTTCCATTTTCCAGAGGAGGGGAATCAGATGTAAACCACCTACTTTGGCTTACTAAACGTTTTGAGAATAACATGAAGTGCTACCCTAAGTATCACCAATTTATAATACCCTTAACCCTTATTTTGGATTGAACAGCTTTTGTTACAATGGCAACCACCACCAAACAGACTACTTGAATAGAACCATTCTTGTGGTAAGACAGACAAATCTTAACTTACCTTTTTCTCACCACCTTTTGGTTTATGAGTTACATTGTCTAAAGATCCTATTTTTGATTTTGCTTGCTTTATCTTTGGAGGAGGAGCATTTCCTACTGGTGCTTTGATCGGTGGAATTTCTATAATGTAAAAAAAATAATTTCAAATTTTTTTTATTATTACGAGGTGTATTGTTATTAATATTTTGTTTATATCCCAATTAAAAAAAAATTACATTATCTTTATTTAGTTAAATAACTTTCAGAGACAAAATTTCAATGATTTCAAAATAAAGTCATTGCTTGTGTTAATTTTCTTATACAATACGCTAGTGATTCTTTTTACTATTCCGCTAAAATGTATAAAAACAAAACAATTTTTTGTAAAATCTTTTCAACTAAAGGCTCATATAGAATCCGAACAAAAATAGGTTGATTTTTTAAAAAACTACAACTTAAATGAAAAGTTTATTTTTTTATGGTTTTTCCCTCTATATTTGAAATATGTCAATCTTTTGCTAACAGAAGAGAATGTTCATTTTTTGACAACAAGGTCTCGGTCCCATTGAGGAGTTGATTTATTATTCAATGGTCATTTTTCAGAAGGAGAAATAGTTCAAAATCGATAAATTAAATCAGCACTAACTTTTTTATTAAAAAGTATTAAATATCTAATCTGTGAGATTGTGCACACATTCCAAGCCTCAGATTGAGTATTATTAAACATCCCTGAGCAGTCATTAAAAAAAGTGCAAAGCCTATGTGGACATCTATGCAAATCGATCAAAATAAAAAACTGAGGAACTAATAACTCTCCTCATAGGTCATTTCTCTTCAAAAGCAATTTCCAACGAAGCAAGATATAGACTTCCTTTCCAGTAATTAAAGGATAGAACCGATCTGATTAATTGATGAATTTGTTCCTTGATGATCATAATTGTGGCATTCAGCTGTTGCTTAACAATCTTAAGTGATTTCTAAGCAACTTCAAACACCCATGTCCGATGTGAGAAATCAAGTACTCAAATTACTAAATTGAAAACTACAATGCTCATCATTTAGCTACCAGTTTTTTAAGTTCAAATATCAGAAAAAGGATCTAAAAGAACTGATGCCTAAATTTTCTTATTAAGTTTGGGCTGAGTTCAAATATCGGATGATTGGTCAGATTAGCTTTTAACATGGAACTATTTTAGATAAGATGGTTATTTTTATGCCATGTGATAGTTTAAAATAACTCTTAGTATTCCTAAATAGAAAAAGTAGTTTTAAAATCTGATATTGAAACTCTATTCCAAACTCAACTTTATTCAACAACATTATTCAATCAACATTGTCTTTTATGATCAATCCTGATGGAATACTGTGATTGGTCACATAGTTTCTGGAATAAGCATTCTCCGAGAAATTACGATAAAATTTATACTAAAGACTTTGCCTCATTTATAACAACGAAAGCTTGGAACTGCATGCTCTTGGACTATAAAATGTTAACATATGACATTCATTAAATTATATAAGTATTAAAAATGTATTAATGTATTTTTAAAAATTAAATTAACCCAACTTATTAGAGAAAAGTGTACAAACTTTTATCCACACCCGAAGATGACCTCGTTGTAGAGGAAGAACCTGATCTTGACCCAGCTTTCTCTGGTTGGCCATTCCTACCAGGTGGTGTTTTCGCTTCCTATAAAAATATGCAGAACTCAATGGCAAAAAATGCGTAGTAAAAATACATTAATAAATACATTATTGAAGATAAGAATACTAAATATGTATACATATAATAACATCAAATAAATAAGTAATAAATACTTCAGAGAAATGCACAGGAAATTAATGAATTAGAGACGTTATATCTTGTGATTTATAAAAGCTATTTAAATCAAATTATAAAAGAAATCTTTAGAAACAAAATACTATTGTTGAGAACATTAAGATATTTATAAAAAACGCAATGCAAATTAGTTAATTTTGAAACGGGTACCGTAATCTGCATGTAACTTTCCAACTCAATACAGAAGTTTGCGCAATTTTAGCAATTTGCGCAGTGGATATTAAAATCACTTAATACAGCATTACCTCGTTAGATTGTACACTGCACTTCGTTATATAAAGAATAAAATTCTTTATATAACGAAGGCATTTTAAAAAAGTTCACATAGCTAAAAACGACCTGAATTTAATTATAAAGTGTTTCTCATCACTTCAAAAAAAATTCAAATTGAAAGAATATTTCAAGAGCAAATAATTGTTTCAATTTTCTAGACAAATATAACTGTTCATTTTAGTTATACATGAATTCATTTTTAATTAAGAAGACTTGTATCAAAATCTGTTGAATAAGTGGTTTATCTTTTTCATAAGGTGACCAAGTTAGTTATGGTGTTTTTGATAAAAATGGCTGGATAGAAAATGTGAATATTTTATAAAAATGAGTTTTTCTTGTCCTGTCCTTTTATAAACAGAATTGCTATATTCACTACATATTACACTATTATATTGAAGACATAACTACATATTAACATTCATAGTTATGCCATATCTAGTTAAGCATAACTATATATTAACGTATGTGGATGTAAGATATACCATTAAGTAGATATAAAATAAGCACTGTGAACGAGTTACTTTTAATTAGTGAAATATTTCATAGCATTTTTTACACTGAAGACAATCAGGATAATTAATTTATATATAGTTATCTTTTAAATTTCAAATTTAGATATTTTAAAATTGCTTATAGTTACAACTGTAATCGAATTTCAGCTAAAATATTAAAACGCACACTTATGTACATAGGCTGTAAAACAAAGATATATTTTAGAAAATTATTAGGAACAACATGTTACATAAATAATTTTTAATCAGTTATTTTAAAGTAGATTTTTTTCTAATTTTGGATTTCTATCTTTATAAAATTCAAATAAATGATGCATATAAACTTTCTTAAAAAATATTACAGTTAATAAAAAAAGAATTATCAAAATTTTGAAGCTAAGTTACACTTTAAAAATAGCCTTACCTGAGACTTTTTCGCTGTATTAGGAACAGAACCTGTAAGAAATAAATAATAATTTAAACTTAACTCTTTAAATATAAATATCTATTCGTTAAGAATATGCATTTAAATTTGCACCTTGTGAAGATTATATCAGCTTAAAATGATAATTTTTTTAAACAAAAAAATTATACTAGATTTTGTAATATACCTATATCTGCCTTTCCGAAGGAAAATTTATAGTCAAGATACAAATAATTAAATATTTTATAAAATTAATTACAAATAAAGCATTTATAATACATATAAAAGTACAAGAATCAAAAATATTTCATCAAATATAGAAAAATGTAAAAAAAATTTTACAAGAGGAAATTATTTTTTGCATTTATTTTATGTCTGAGAACAAATATTGTTTAATAAATGCAAATTTATTTAATGAATTAAAAATTCGGTGAACAGAATTAAATTCCCATGCTTTGCATGACATATTATACATGCACAGTCAAAAAAAGAAAGAATGAAAAAACAAGCTAAAAAGTATTATGTAGAAGAATATAACTATATAAAGTACATTTTCTTTTCAAAAGCAAATTTCAATTAGAGGATTTTTTGTGTTGGTAGAACTAAACGTTATAAGCGTTTTATTAGTGTAAAAAATAAATGCATTTTTCTAAAATGAAGCACGAATGACACAGAAATAAAAATTGCTTAAATTTTATCAACTCAAATAAATTATTATTTAAAGTTTAATAATTAATGTCTAAAAAACTTCAACTAAGAGATATGTGAAAACAATTGTTACCTTCTATGTAATACATTTAAAAAACTTTTAATTCCAAAAATGTATTATTGATTTTGAATAATTTTTATAGTAATTTAAATCAGCAATTATAATAATATTATAATAAAATTTAAAATAATTTTTTATGTTGTTAAAATCCTATCACAATTAAATTAAAACAATAATCAATGTAAACGTAAAAGAGAAAAGTTCCATTCGTTTTTCATTTTAATTATATTAAAGAACGATTTTAAAATATATACAAATACAACATTACGTTTTTTCTTGGTTACACTTGTGAACCAAATAAAATATTTGCAAATATTTTTTAAGGAAATTTCTGAAATTCAACAGAAAAAAGTTGAAAAAGTAATTGTGGTTAATTTTTTAATATAGCCAAATACGCTTAAATTTAACACCTTTAATACTCTTATATATATATATTCTAAAGTTTAAATGTAATAGAAAAATCACAAGAAAAATGATACAGTTCCAGTTTTATGTGTATTCTGAAACATTTCAAAATGAATTTATGTGTCTAGGTTTCTTATTGTATTTGAAAATCAAATGCCCATAGAGTGCGTCGCAAGTTAACGATCAGCAGATTTTGTTTATATCTTCATTTTTGACAATGCGATATATTATAGGTTCAGTATATGCGTTTGCATTTTTCATCTACTAAATGCATACATTATCTGCTTCTGCAGTAATAAAATTATGTACTTTAAACATATTTATTTTCAAATACAACTTAAAATTTCGAATCTAATCGTTGTTAACTATCCCCTGTGCAAATTCTACATTTTTTAAACTAATGTTAAACTTGCAATGCTGAACAGAATAAACTCTACAAAAAATGAAAGAAGACATCTCATAAATAATGCGTATTTGACATTTATTACATATTTAATTTTTAAGAATATTCTTTTAAATTTTATAAAGTAATGTTTACTTTTGTGGCGTAACATGTTTTCTTGGAATTTAAAAATCTTATTTTAAGCTGAAAATATACCACGGTTGCTAAATTGATGCCTACAAATTATCTGAGATCTTCCTTTAAATAACAAAGCAATTTTTTATTCTTTTTTTTTCAACCTGGTCATTTTTACTACACTCTTGCCTTTAAGAGCAATTTAAATTGAAATTCAATCTGATTTTTTTCTAAAGTAAATATTTTTTATCTGTTACGTTTTCATATATATCACTAAAATATAAGATTATTAGACTTTACTATTCCAGAAATAATTAATATTTTCAATCAGACAATATTACACAGTACAATGTTACGAAAGTTTATTTCACCTGCTCAGAGACTTTAATTTCGATTGACTGATCGTAAATTGCCCTAATAATCAAGTAAAATATTAGAATTTCCTTTGCTAGCACAAATTTTGTAGTTGCTTATCTCCAACGCAGTCAGACAAAATCTGACTAGATTCATGAATCCAATGACTTTTAAAAAGCAGAATGAGCAAGAAGAAAGGAAGAATAAGTTTCTTCCCAAAGAAAACATAAGCATTTCAAGAAGTGTTCAGAAAAGGTCTGGTATTGGCTAGCAGTGCTTGATTCATTTTGGACAAAGAAGATAAAATTTCTCATTCTTAGAAAATGTAAGATAATTCAGGTGACCAGTGGCAAGGAACATGAGAATGATGTTTTTTCTGTTTATTAGAGTGTTAGAGATAGATTGGTTTACTATTACTGTACTAGGAGTGTGTAGGGAGTATATATCAGCTACTCCTTAATTTAGGGGTTTTTTCTGAAAAAAAGTTCTGGATAAGTAAACTCTGAAGAAGAAGGGATCGGATGAATAGAAACCTCCTTAGCAAAATTGTCTGCCATTTCATCACAGAAAAGTTCTACGTAGGATAGAATCCGCTAAAAGTAAATGGTCAACTGGGATAAATGAACTTTAACTTGAGTAAGATAATTGATTGTCTTGCGTATCCCAATGCGTATCCAATTATACAGATGTTGTATCGAGCTTTAGCTATCATAAAGAATCCAAAAGTCGCCATAATTATTTACATTCAGAATGGCTCTAAACCAACATCGATTGCAGATAATTCCCATTTTGAAATAGACTAGAAATCTAGGTTACTTTAGCATAAAAAAAAATACTTTTGGCCGCTGCCTGCAAGATTATTACTTTTGCTGCCGATAGTAAAAACCTTGATGTCACTTTTAGGGTTTTTATTTATATTTTTCAATGCTAATTGTTTAAGATGATCTAGCAAGACTTCCTTTTCTTGTCAGGAGAGAAAGGTTTTAGTTAAAGTGAACCCTGGAAAAATCTTCATTCGATTTTAAGGAGTGAAGAGAATGTGACTCAACGTTTGTAGAAAGATTCTGAGACGTAAAGCAACCAAACAGACTATTTTTCTTAAAACTTTGATTGGATGTCCAGTTATTTAAGTATTTTGAAGTATTGTTATGTTGGCCATAACTGGAAGGTTTGTTGTAATATTTTACAAGACCAACTTGTCTTCTAAAATCAACAAGTTACAGGTCAACTTCAAAAGTGACAATTTCTGAAGAGTAGCTGAGGCTAGGACCAGTGATTATACTAGCAACACATTCAAATGAAACTGTTTCTAATCTTTTCAAGTTAGATTTTGAGGTCCAGCAGAAAATTGGGAAACCTTATTCAAGTACGGGTTTGATGAATGTCAAATAAGAAGTTATAATGATAGCCGCAACCCACTCCCTACCAGAGATGTATTTAGGAATATCTAAGCTTTTTTTGCCTTCAGGACAGATGTTTAAGTTATAATATATGGAATATATTAATTGTTATATTTAATGAACTATAAGAATATTTAAATTTACTTCACCAACTCAACTATCTGACTTAATATTCAGCCAATCTATTTCCAATTATAAAAATAATACTGTTTATCACATTAGTTCAGATACTTGTGATTACTTTAAAATTAATTGATCTCTAACTAATCAAAGAGCAAGTTTATTAGTTTTATAGTCACCAGCTCAGGAATCTTTGGAAAGCGATCTACTGCTTCAAATAAGGTTAAATGTGGGAAAAAATCTTCACGGAATACATTCGACTTTTAGTAAATGCAGAATCATAGTTTGTGTTTCAATTATTTGATGCAATAACAATAAGAATATAAGATTTTTAATTTTCATGCGTTAATACACGACTTTTTTATTGAATACTATAATTTGTGAGGTTAATTTAACAAGCAAATTAAGTTAGTAAGCTGATACTTTTGAACAGTGTGTTTCCTATTCATTTATTTTTTTTCTTTAATTAATTGATTTATAAAATATACCAAGATGGTGAATAATTCTGTTTTTTATGAGTATAAAGATGTTATTGAAATAAAAATCAATTAATTTTCTTTCTTTCACCATCGCACATATTAAGTGAAAATAGCTTGCTGTTTATCAAAATTTAACAATAGCTAAAAATTATTTACATTTTTATTTAAAAAGTTCTGTTTCATTATGCATTATTTATGAAATGACCTAGGTATTAAATTTTTTAGTACAAAATAAAACTACCTAGCTATATAATTAATAAAAACTGATTGCAATCTACTAGCTGTAATAAAATCTACGCTACGCAATGCAAAGATGCTTAAAGAACGGGAAAAGTAACAGTGCCAGAGAGATACCATGCTTTCGATAGTTGACGCCCACCTTTTGGAGAAGCACTTGCACTTCTTTTAATTTTCTTTTTCCTTTTCTTAATCCTGATATTACCTGTAACGGTCAAGTTATCTACACTTTCGTTCTGTACCACAGATTCAGAAGTTCCTGGAAGAACAACAGGCGCGTCTTCTTCTGGGGGTATTTCCAGGGTAAAATTATCGATTGTGCCATTCGATGCTCCATCATTATTTTGAACCAAAAAAGTGTCTTCGATTGCTTCATTAACATCGCTTTCATCATCGAATGTTACAGTTCGGATAGCTGTTTCAATCTCGTCTTCGTTGATTCTAATCCCTTTTCGCGGAGATATGACTTTCTGACCTTCTGCGTTATCTGGAAGTTCACCAGAGTCTGATGTTATTTTGATTTTAGGAAAAAAAAGATCTGACTTCGCAACAGAATTTTCTCGCTCTGATTTGCATTGCTTCTTCTTTTTGCGTCTTTTTGTTTTTGGTGTAGTTAAGACAGGCATCACAGTTTTATGAATATTTGTATTAGCATTGTCTTTTTGTGCGTTATTATCTATATTTTCAGGAAATTCCCTGCTACTTTCATAAATATATTCTTTTCCAGCTAAGCTATCATCTATTTTAGATACTATCTCTACAAAGTTAGAATCTTTAGTTTCTTTACAAATGTTCGACACAACAGATATATCAAGATGATTGTCTTTAGAAATGCATCTGTCTTCGACTTTGTGTGGTACTCTAATATCATCAGTTTGCAAATCTAATGGTTTATATCTCATATCTGTAAGCTCATATTTAGTTTCTTGACAAGCATTCAGTTTATCCGATATATTTGACAGATTACTTTTTTCAGCTGATGGTATCAAGACTTTCTGAAAAGTCAAACTCTCGCCATTTTCTCTTAATGCTGGCAATATTTCCTTAATAATCTTTTCTGCGTTATCATTAGGTTCTTCTATGTTAGTAAATGGCTTAACTTCGCTTGTACGCGCTGTACTTAATGTCTTTTCGCCATTCTCAAGAATAAAATTGATATCTTTTTCATCATCTTTCAATGCATTAATCTCAACTTCATGCCAATTTTGTAAACCTTTTAGAGTAGCTGTAGCTCTTGAATTCAAATTTTCTTTTTCATCACTATGAGTAGTAAAATTAATATCCGGTTTTGCAAAATCACTATCTTTAGTTACAACACATGAATTGTTTTCAAGATTATGAATTTTGCTTCCATTCTCATCTAATAGTATTGTTTTATTCTCACTGCATGAAGGGATTTCTCCCGCTCTTAAAGGAAGGGAATCGCAACATACATCTTCGAGAGCTTCTGCGCCTGTATTTAGTACAGAATTCGGTAATTCTGTAATTTGAACTTCAGTTGACAGGTTATCATTTTGGTCTTCCTCTTCGGGATCTTCCGGATCACTGTCTCCCCCTTCCAACTCTACTTCCATTAAACAATCAACATGAGTTATTGAATCCCCATCTAATGATCCAGAAATTCGAGTTTTTAAAGGACTCACTTGTATTTCAATGTGCCTTGACGCTGACTGGTTTTCCCTGTACTTCATTCCAAAGTTAAATTTTTCTTCGTTATCTATCGAACTCTTTTCATTTTTATCTAAATTTCTATTTCCAACCAAATTTTCTTGGAGGATGTGAGTATCTGAGGTAGAGATTTCCTGGGGACTACTGTTGATTTCGCATGAATTTTCATTGTTGTCTTTCAATAGAGCAGCCACAGCTTGACTAGTATCAGATATATTTACATTAATGTCGGTAAGTGGAAGCAATTCTTCTTGTATTTTGATATTATTATTATCACAGGTTGATTGATATAATGTACCTTCAACAGGTGAGCAGTGATATGTTGGAAAATTCGCCATCCTTTGTTAGAAAGGCAAGAGTGTTTGGAAGAACAAAAGGAATGGCTTTTACCATGGATCAATGACTCTTTTTACTGGATCTTCACCATCATGGTGCCTGACAGCATCTTTCGAGATCAGATTTAATTGTTTCTTGGCAATCAGGGTACTTCATCGTTAAATGATGTGCTCTGAAAGCAGGATTTTCTTGTTTAAATTCTCAAAAAGTTCTTCATCCATAAATTCTAATTAGTTTTAGAATGAATATATATAATAATATCAGTATGAAAAGTAAGGCAAAAATATAATCTTTCATTTAAGGGGATAGAGGAATACTACAAGCTATGTTATAGAACTATGGAAAACTAAAGGGTCCGTTTGAATATATAGTTGTCAAAAACTAAAACGTCATTTTTCGAAATAACAAGAAGTGATGATAGCAATGATCTTTTGTAATTTCGGAATAATTTTCGTATTGCATATAGTAGCACCAAGGATATGAATACTTTATCCATATATTTACCATTGGTACTCATAAGTATGGCTCACCTAAATCATATTAACAAATTTTATAATTTTTCAAACAAAATCGATATTTTAAAATGAAGCCAATTTGGTTATTGTAAATTTATCCATATTTTTAAGTATCTAAAAGAACATTAGATAGCAATCATTGGTTACAGATACATTTCAACGCAGCTTTACTTAAAAATATTTGAATATTTGAAAGAGGAATAATTAAGTAATGTTCTGCAAAGAGATTAAAAAAAAACATTTCAAATAAAAAGGATTGTAATAGTTGTACAGAAATAAAAAAGGGAGCAATCACTTCTAACTATGTGCAGAATTCAATTTAAACTGTAAGTTTTCATATAATGATAATCAAAAGTAACCATAGAACGAGAAATAAACTTCATAGAAATATTGGAAATGTCCAGCCTCCAGATAAGTGTCAAATCCTCAAAATGCTGCACTGAAAATCAGAACGATGACCTCTAATCAATCGCACAAAGACTTTCGGTTCTCATCTATATTCTATTCTAGTAAAGACTAAGCCAGAAGTATAAATGCATGTCATATGATACATTTAAAAAAATTACGAAATAAGACACGTCAATTTCTGCCAGCATATAAAAAAATATTCTTTGTTTGCAACTTAATGATTTGTACAAAACAAGTATTTAGCATTGAATGCAAAGTTAGTAGGAGTGATTATTCTGTTCATATAATTTTGATTAGGAATGCATCTGGTCTTAAATTTTTTTTAATCTTAATTAACCTCATATAAAGTCCTCAAAATCAGATATTTTTGGAATTTTTCTAATCATTTGCTTAGTAATAAAAATGTAATCTTAAATAACTGCTGCAGTTTACAAAAGTATTATTTCGAAACTAAATGTTGTACATAAAAAGTTACACTCACGAAATTTCAAATTTTATATAAATATAATACAAAATAATTTTTAATTTGTACAAACGATACTATAAAAGTTTTGTAATGCAGCTTTATTTATAGAATTATTTCAAAATATAATT
This sequence comes from Latrodectus geometricus, assembly GCA_026290005.1. Taxonomy (NCBI): domain Eukaryota; kingdom Metazoa; phylum Arthropoda; class Arachnida; order Araneae; family Theridiidae; genus Latrodectus; species Latrodectus geometricus. Next base: position 880,120 of record JAPDSC010151794.1, read on the forward strand.
TCCACCCCATTCTATATACTTCTCAAACTGTCGAAACCGGTCCTTAAGCCAATTTTTCCAAGTTTAATACGGGAATGAGGCATATTCAATATATCAAGTCCCCCCTCTCCATAAAATTATCAAATCGTTTGCCTTTTAGCTTCATTTTTCACTTACGGAAACAGCGTGAAGTCACAGGGTGCAAGATCTGGTACTTAAGAAGGATGTTCAAATAGTTTTTCAGAAGTAACTGTCAAATAGTGCAGGCCTTGATGTGGTTAGCTGGGAAAGTTATCATAGTTTAATTAGGTGTGCATTTTTGATTTTGAAAACGAGTTTTTCATGTACTGAATGACTTAAGGCAAGAGCTGTTCAGTGTACCACTTAGCTAGAATTGTTCTTTTATGAGTCCAAAGCAACGTTTTACAATTTCACTCGATTTGAAAAAAAAATACAGCTATCTTCTTTTCTTAACAGATTGAGTTTTTCTGACAATCATGGGTTGTGTCCTCATCATCGAACACCCAAACTTTACTTTGGAGTTTATGTTTTGGAATCGTAGCTTTGATCGGCACATCGTAATATTGCTGTCATGTCTTGTCACCTGTTACTATGCTATTCCTAATTCGACATTGCCCCTTTTTTTTAACTTTCGATAACAAATCACACAACAAATCATCCGCTTCTCCCTCATACTAAGCGACACCCAGAGACAAAATGTAAATGTCGTGTAAAAAAATGACGTTTAAATGGTGCCTCAAAATGGAATGAATTGCTGATGTATGAAGGTTTAAAGTTTCTTCTATCTGTTGGTATGTTACTTGCTGGTCTTCATCAAACATTTTCTTCACAGCAGAAATGTTTTCGATTACTGACTTTCACAACCTTCCTTCTCTCTCAGTGTCCTCCAGGGTAAAATATTCCCTTTCGAACTCCCTGCTCCACCTAAATATAGTCGTACAAAGTGGACAATCATTATTCGATGCAAGCGTCATTTCGTCTATACACTGATCTACTCTTAAGCATTCATAAAGTTATGCCTCGAAGCTGCTGCTGCTCTCAATGCTAAAATCTGCACTTTAAACTGTCACTGCTAATGAACATTTGAGTCGACAGACGTCCAAATATGCATATACGACAGCTTCTATGCATACTTGGACAAGTCTCTAATCGTACTCTAATCATAGAGGATATCCTACTAAACATTAAAAAAATATTCACTTTAGAGTGCCAATATGCTAATACAATACCCAATTCCAAATCTCGTTGTAAACAAAAATAAAAGGAATATAAAAAAAGACAGAACAATAAAAAGTAATGGATAATTTTTGTTTAATCACATTGTTTAAATGTTCAAAGAGATACTTTAAGATCTCAAAACACTTAAATTTAAATCTACAAGTTTCATAAGAAATCTGTACATTATTTATGAGAGTCATTTATTACAATTAAATGTATTTACTTTGAAATGTTTCTTCATTTAATCTGAGAATCATTTTTTGCACAAGATCGTCTAATGTAAAAGATGAACTCTTCCAAAAACTACAGTATTCTGCATTTTTCACTAATTTGAATCATCTGATTCAATACATAACGAATCCTCTAACATTTTAAACTATTTAATTACAATAGATTCCTTTAAAAATATTAATAAATTTTATTACTAAATATAAAAAAGTTTTGATTTTCTTTTAAAATATTCTTCTGAAATAAATTTGAAGGATTTTATCACTAATCCCACTGTTATTTCATCTTCTAAGTCCTTGCATTAAAGGTGAGATTTTGATTTTCCATTCGTATATTTTTTCTAATTTTTTAAATATCATTGACCATTCGAGAATATTTTATTATTCGAATTCAAGAAAATTTTTATGCGTTCCAGCTCTTTTTGCAAATTTTTCGATTAAATATGAATGTCATTTTGATTTCAACATTTTTCTAAAACAAGTTCGAAAATACTATTCAAGAAGATTTTAAAATAAGAACTCGAGGAAATCGAATCGTCAAGCTTCTACAATTATGCGTTAGGATTTCTGTTAACTCTGAATGTAATTTTGGTTTTATTTAGTTTTTTGAGAGATTTCCCGCATTCCGGAATATTTCGAGATAACAAATTCGAACAAATGTATCTCTTCCATTATATTTTGTACCTGATAAAAATGTAATTTTGATTTTCATTTTTAGTATTGTTTCGTATGATTTTAAAAAGATCTGTTCTCGGGTTCATTTTAAGAAATCGGATTCCAGAAATATATGATTCGTTCCGATTTCCCTTAACATTTTCATATTTCGTTACGAAAATTCATATTATTCTTACATTAAATAAGTTCAAATGAAAATCAATCACCTTAAATTCCCTTATGGATTTCTAATGATGTCTAATATATGATGAAATAAAATTTTAAAGATTTTTAATACACAATGATCTTTTAAAGAGAAGCAAATTTTGTCTTATTTATATGCATAATGATTTATCAGTTATAATTAACAAGACGCATAGATTATGGCTGTTATATATGATTTGTAAAAACCCGGAAAACTAAACTTTTGGAGGACAAGATTGGTCACGGTGCTGCAGCCATGAGAAAACAGTCTAATGAAACTTAATTTATAAAATCAGCAATTAAACAGTTTCTTTTTTATTGCTTCGTCAGTGCTAAGGTTAAGGAAGCTTTATTTAGTTTATGCATATTCAAATACATTTCATTGTTCAATCAAAAATTTGTCATTAATTTGAATATTTAAAGAACTGTACATTACTCTAAATTCTTTTAACTATCTGCATTAATAATGAACAGTGGGTAAAAACGCGAACTATTAAATACAAAATCACGCCTCCTAATTTTATTTCAAATAGTAAAAAAAAAAAATTCTTGTATTTTTTAGAATGTCAACTCTATTACCAATTCAACTTAACAAATTTATGAAAACATTGCATTTTATAATTTAAAATGACAATCCAATTTTATAATGAATATCTCTCTCTCTAAAAAAATAACTGAACATGTCAATGAAGCAAATCTGACGTTGTTCTATTTATAAAATCATTAGAATTTGAAAGAAAGTTTAAACCTCTCTATAAAGGAAGCTTTAAGATTGTTAAAAAGCAGAATGAAAGATAATAAAAAAAATTTTCATACATTAGGAACACAATACATTAAAACTTAATGATACGTAGTTCTTAGGCGACAGATAAAAAAGTGCTCATGTAAGCTTTCTTTAGCTATGTCTATACTTGATTTGCTGATGCAGATTGAATTGAGCTTACCTTGAATAACGGATATTGTAATCAAGCTTCGTTCATCCTGTTTCTCTCCATTTCATATGAGAAAGCATCATTTTATTAAAACTATATATATATATATATATATATATATTCCTTGTTTTTCCTAGAGAATTCATTTATTAAATTAAAAGAGGAGCAAACTCCTCAAAAGCTATTTTTGTTATTTTTATCAAAAACTATTAAGGTTTTTCAATCGAGTGAAACTTTTTGTCATTAAATACTTATAAATACACACAGGTGACGCTTAATACTAAACCTTCTCCTTTACATATTTAATGGATAAAGAAAGAGGGAATCTAATAAAATGTCGTTTTAAAAGTCTGCTAGATTAAAAGTATTTAGTAAAACCTTTTTAAATTAACTGATTCGAAGTTATGGATTGTGAGAAATAATTTTATTTTAGAAATTTAGATACTTTAAATAAAATTAAACAATTAAGAAGTAAACTAATCAATAAAATAAACATTGAAACAGTACTTTATGTGATATTATTTACTGAAAATGCTTTCCACAAACAGTAAACGTAAAAACTTTTTTAAAACAATGTTATATTATAACATTTAATTTTTTGAACACTTTTAACAAAAGAATTTGGTACTCAAATCCTATACAATGCTTCATTGTAAATATGATTGTAAAAAGAAAAAGCAATTGATTGGATTCAGTTTTGCTTAGAGAGAAACATGATTAATTTTTATATATGTTATACATTTAGCAATATTTATTTGACAATTCGTTAATTTTCACAATATTTTGATTATTGCTCTTAAATTCATTGAAAACTTAACTCAAACCATTACCAAAGTTACTAGACAAATTTTATGCCAAATAATTTCATAATGAACTCTTAAAATACAATTAACTTTGATAAAATACTTAGAAGAAAAAAAATTATTAAATTTGGTAATTACTTTTTAAAAATTATGTTTAAAGAATAGTTTATTTGAGTTTGTTTGAGATATATTGCTTAGAATGAAGTTATTTATAATTTAATTTTAAAGATGTAATTTTATATAGAGCAATATATTTTTATACTGAGTTAATTATAATAGAGAAAATTAGTCTAAAATTTAAATTAAAAAATCTTAACTTTTCATGAAACTAGAAACTACATACTTCTATATCTCCGCGAAAAATTTGTTAAAATGTAATTTCTTTAATTTTCATTTTTATTTAATTTCAAAAATGAAAAATAATATTATAAATAACTTAATAATGAGCGATATATATTATAGTGTGACAATTTTTTTATATTCTGCACATATCAAAGCATACTTAAATATATTGTGTTAATTTTTATAATTTATAAATTTACTGACTAAGGAAGGAATTTTATATTTAACGATCAGGAAAAAAATAATCCACTAATTTTCATTTTAAAATAAATAACCACTTTTTTTATGAATTATATTTCTCAATCTCAATTTTTCAATTATTATCTGCGATCAATTTCAAATAATTAAAATGAAAATTAAATAATTTTCAATATTTAATTTCCATTTTAAATAGGGAACAAAAATTAAATTGAGAAAGTTACAATTGGTAAATCAAAATAAAATTTTATATAAAGTATACTAATTATTATTCATAATTAAAAACTTAAGAAAAAATAATTTCTTCAAATAAATTATTATTTTGTGGAGCGGTAGAAAATTCCTAAAAAAAATTTCCGAATCATCTTGGCGCACTCCGAATACAAAAATGAGCAATAACATGATTGCATCCTCCATCTAAAACGGAATAAAAACAACTGAACTACAGGGAAAGCCACTACAATTAGGAAGGGATGTGGGGAAAAAAGAAATCAGGAGCACCCCTTACCTGCTCTCAGCGCCACAAGAGAGAAGTGAAGTGAAATGGAGGATGGGATCACTGCAGAGGAGGACCAAAGGGAACACAGCCAATCAGAACACGACGCTTGCGCGTGGTTACAGTTTATGTTGGGATCGGACCTTTTCATGTTTAGAGGGAAGAGGCAAAGATTTATTTTCGGAATACATTTTGCCCACAAAAAAATGGCCCTTGCCCCTATGTATAGTATTCAAACTCATATTTATTTTACTTTTATTCAAATTATTGACTAGTGTTTAAAATTTATTTGTTCTACTAATCAAAAAACTTCTTCCTCATTATAGTAATCCTAAAATTTCAACTTCGTTTTCTTATTCCTTTATAGTATATTTGAGTTTTTCTTATTAAATTGGTTATTTTTTTGATTCAGAGGTTTTACATATTTAATTTTTTCATTATTTGAATTTTTCAAAAAATTACTTTGAAAAGAAAAAAAGGTCTAAAAATAATGCACCAATTTAATAAATAATGCAGTAATTTAAATTTTTGTTCAGTACTTTCCAGTAAAAACGAAAAACTAAAATGTACTTAATTTTTAAATTATATAACTATGAATAAATGAAATAACTTATCTTGTTTTT
>JAPDSC010151796.1:0-20547 GCA_026290005.1 Latrodectus geometricus
TATATATATATATATATATATGTTAAAAGCTAAATAATAAAATGTTAGAGCTATATTGAAACTTACTGTAAAATGCATAGTTAATTTAAAAACTTGCTACAAGTTCTGTAATGAACTTTAACCCGTGGAAAAGATGAAAGTTCTTTGTTCATCTAATATGTAGTTAATGACTACATATTAGATGAGGAAATTTTGTAATGTATTTTGAGATACCGCTCTATTGGCATCCCATCAAATGAAGACAGTTGCAAAGGTTTTAACATTTATGGTGTATTACTCTGAGGGAGTTTTTATTTTGTAGGCCATATTTTAGTATAACATTTGAAAAGCGTAAAAGCTCTTAAAAACTCTTCTAAAATGTAGACGCGGAAAAATAAAAAAGCAACAAACATCATCTATTGTTCAACAATGCCTTGATTGGATATTCAACACTGAAGAATACGATTTTGTATTATTTTTAGGACTCCATATCCTAACAATTAATAAATGATAGAATTACATCTAAGATTTATTTTCTACCACGTCATGTCTTTTTGGAGACCTTTTAAAATAATGAAACTAAATGTATTGCAAGAGAATAATGTTGAAAAACTATTGACACCTACCATGACAGAGATGAAGTCGGAGAATCAGAATCATAATTTAATTCTCTTGTAGTTCTGCAGTATCTAAACTGAAATCGTTGACATTTAACTGAGGAGTCTTGGTAAGTATTTTGTAGCAAATTTAAAAACATGATTTTAGTGTTATTCTCACAAACTACTAGAATTTCTTTGTTTTTGCATTCAAGAATAAATTTTGTGACGAAAAATAACTTTTTTGAATTATTAGCAAAATAGCTTCAGGAGATTGTATTTTTTTAAAAATAAATAATAATTTTTGATAGAAGTTTTTTTAAAAAAAAAAACAAATTTCATAAATGGAAACTTAACAATTTTTGAAATTTCTATAACCACACGTGTGTTAACTCAACATAGAAATGAAATCTTGTCTCATTGTTTAGTTTCAGCACGAGACATAAATAACTTTTTTGTTTATTAAGTTTTTATTTTTCTTACATTAAAAAGCAAAATTATATTAATTTATGAGATGTTCCCCTCTATAATACATGTTCTCTTATATTTCTGGTAGATTAAAAATTCTTTGCTTATAAAGCTTGATTATTTTAGACTGCAAAATATTTACAAAAGCGTGATTGACTTGATTTAAGAGTAAATAAAAGTTTTTCAAAAATATTCAATAAAAATAAATAAAAGTCACAAACAACACACATTTTTCATCATGTTATATTCATGAAAAAAAATCAAATTTTTATAAGAGACACATAGTGACTTTATTATGTTCACATTGAGTACACGAGATATCGATATTCCTATTTGGCTGACTAATTTCTCAAAGTGGAGGCAAACAAATAATTTTAAATTTATTACAAAAAACACCATGATAGATATATTTGAATGAAATAAAAAAATCGTAACATTTTTCAGTTATTCAGAAGTGCTTGGTATTTCAAAGACTTAGATAATCTTGCATCTGTGTCACAATTACCCCTTAGTTTCATTGTATAACATAATTATATAATTATATCAGGAAAAATATTTATACATTTGACAACTCCTATGCATTTAAGAAATAAAGTATCAGATTATATGAAATAATAAATCTAAAAGAAATTGAATTTATAACTTATTTTGTCATTAACGAAAACAAATATACAAAACGTTTAAACTCGTATCCTTAATTGTAAACATTGTATCTCCACAGAATCGTTGTAGTTCTCGATAAAAAGGATCCAAGATTTGATCATAACCTTTTTTGAAAAATATAAGGCTGATATTTTGTTCTTTTTCTGTATAGAAGTTTATCAAAGTGGACGCTTGGGAATTTTTCAGCAATTAGTGAATAAAAGCTGTTCTTAACCAAAAATTCATTTGAAAGGGAATTCACATTGGCTATGAATAAAAAGTTTTCAAGCAAAAACTCTAAAGATATCAAACAGTTGAAATTTTAAGCATTTCTTAACAACTCTCTGAATAATATTTCTTAACAACAAACTAATATAATAAGTTTGACTACACAATAACAATCAGTATCAAAACCAATATTTATAAGAAGTATATTGCTAAAGCTGACTGAACTTTCAGGAAATATAAAGTGCGCGACTCACAATAGGTTCTTGACTATTTTTACATCATTTTCTGAAAGAAAGTTGATTAAGACAGAGAAGATATTAGAATGGTTGAAAGCATCCATTACTGACGCAAGGAAGGAGAGTTGAGAGGACATTAAATATTTACTTCACTAATTACTTTATGAACGGAGTAATATTTACCAAAGATAATTTATCCTGCAGACGATACTCAAGCATTTATCAAAGCACTTAAGCCTCGAAGTGGAATTTTTCAGAAAAGTGTTTATGCCTTATAGATGGGCTCAGAAGGAGATTTTAAAGTTTGGGTTAACTGTTGTTAAATCCTCACAATAATTTAAGTTTCAAAAAGAAAATTCATTTTGAAATCCTTTTATGTTCTTCATTACGAATAGAAAATATTTTGTTATGGAAAAGCAATAAAGAAATAAATAGAAAATGAAAAGCACTTTTGGAGATTAAGAGTTTAGGAAAAAAGTTTCTTTTATCAAATGTAGTGTTTAGTTAGCTTTGAATTTAATTTGATTAACATCAATACATTAAACTTCCAAATAAAATGCAGATAATATTAGAAACCTCAGCAAATTTATCCTACAATATTAATCGCTATTTTATTTAAAGGATGAAATTTCATATCACAATTAAAGTAGGCATTAGGTGTTATGATTAAACTTATTAATTTTGTGGAGTTTCACAAAGTGATATGACTAAACTTCCAAATCAAATGCAGATAATATTATAAACCTAGGTAAATTTATCATTCATTACTAATCGATATATTTAAATGATGAAATTTCGGATCATAATTAAAGTAGACGTTAAGTGTTATGATTAAACTTATTAATTATAAATTAATTTTGTGGTTACAACAAAATAATACGACTAAACTTCCAAATCAAATGCAGATAATATTAGAAATCTTGGTAAATTTATCATACCATTTTAGTCGTTATTTTATTCGTAAGTGATGAAATTTTGCATCACAATTAAAGTAGACAGTGTCATGATTAAACTTATTAATTATGATTAAACTTATTGATTTTGTGATGTACCACAAAATGTGAATAAATGTAATCATTATTAATTTAATAAATAAATGATATACATTAATTAGCATTAGTTACCTGCAATAAATTGAGGGCTAACAATAAATCAACAACACAATTATATTACTTTATGTGATTGAAAAGATAAATAATAGTTATATAATTATTGTAATTAAATTTTAAACTTTTTAAATTTTAATTAAATCAAGTTATTTTTATAGTTATTAATTTAGCGAAAAATTAACAATATACAGATAACTTAATTAAATTTTAAATAATGATTTTTAGATGAAAATAGCATGTATTTTAATTACGCATAATAATTCAAAGAAAAATTCAACTGTTTATTAAAAATGTGAAAAAATTCCATGATATTCAAACAATAGAATTAATAATAAAACAAATTAAGAATAAAATAATATAGTAAATATTTAAAACAAAAGAATAGGGAAGAGATATGGCATTAAATTAAACTTAAAGAGGATAGTGTTAAAAACATCTGAATTCACTATCAAAATATTGTAATGAAGAAGTTTATTGATATTTAGAAACTTAGGGAGATGCTGTATTGAAGAATAACGTGTGGATAAGAATTATAAATTATTTGAAAAAGATATCTTTGAAAAATTTTAAGTAAATTAATCAAAATGAAATGAGATATTTTATACTTTAATGGAAAATCATTATTGAAAAGAATGTTTTAATATTTTAAATTTTATGCTTTTTTATGCATTTTTTTATTAATGTTTTGCACTTGCATGTTCTAAATAAATTTCATTCAATTGCTTTTTAAGAGTATCCAAATAAAAGTATAATTTATAAAAAATTTTAATTCTTTAATTCATTATATTTTTGTTGATTCTTAAATGTATAGTTAATCAAGAAAAATAGAAATAGTGAAATTTTATCATTTTTGTATTTAAAATTCTTATATGTATTACTGTGTGTTTGAATACTTGGCTCTGTTATTCCATTTTTAGCAAAACTTAATCTATTTCACAATAAAAAATGACGCCGATATAAATGAGAGAAATGGTTTTGAAAAAAGAAATATTAAGAAAATGAATAAATATTTAATGTTTAAAATCACATATGAATAGTTTGTTACAATGGGAAAAAAAGAAGAATATTTTATTATCTAAATAATGCTATGAACTTTCTGCTTATATGTTACTTAATAATGTAAAATAATAAAATAACGTGTGAGTTTTATTCGCAGATAATATAATGGAGATTTTATTCTGCTGGCCATTAAAATTCCTACACTAAGAAACCTACAAGCTATACACGTGATATTTATATGACTAGAAAAAGTAAATTTAAAGCATTCACGCGACTTCGAAGTTTTCACGTACAATAGGCGAAAGTAGCGACATCTGCTATGATCTTATGTGAAGCAATTGTACAGTAGAATTCTCATTAATAAACTGCTTTAATTGTTTATCAATTTTACGAGAAAATTAATATGTCTACAATATTTTTTTAAGTGTTTTAGTTTGAGTTTTTTTAGTTTGAGAGTATATAATATTTTGAATATATTAAATTTTTCATTATATTGTTCTTCATAAAATTTTCATTTAAATGTTTATTGTTATTTGCAATTTGAAACAGATATCTTTTAACTAGTTAACTCTTAACAGTTTTTAAGACTCTAAAGTAAATATTTAGCAACATATTCATATTTGGTTGAAACGTACTTAAAAATAATTATTTATTTCTTTGCTTAAAATATTTTCTTACAGCAAAACTTTCTATTTTCTCCAGCTGGGACCCGAGAGAGCTTTTCATTATAATTTCAAATGATCATTGAAAGAAGAAGATAAAATTCTTTTTTATTCCTGGTATGAAACGAGCTTGGGAGGGTGCAATTTAATTATATCCATTACAGCCATTCTCATCAGAATTTTAAATTAATTTTTAAGTAAAGTTTGCTTAACTATGTTGCCTTATTAATAACTTAGAGATGAATTCTTATTAAATATCGTTTACTTTTCTTTGTTCAAAGATCATGAAACGAGATGGGGACTAACAAAGTCTTTTGTTACAAAAACGTTAACGATTTCGGGATAAACGATTCTTACTAGGAGACGGCAAATTTCTCTTTCTAGTTAAGGGAAACATTTTAGGGAAAATAATAATTGTAAAGAGAGTTAGAGAATTTAACATATTTAGAGAGGATTTTTGCTATTTTGAAGTGAAAGAGAATTTAAGTTTCACTTGTATTTTAATGATGTAGAATTGTTATTCAGATTTATAGAGACGTATAATGTATTTTTAGAATGACGTTCTCCTAGTAGAAAATCTGTTTCTATAATTATTCCTTCCTTATCTTTATGTATTATGTATTCATTTCTTAATAATTATTTGGGGAATACGATATTTGCATTCGTAATTTTTTCAAATTATTAGAATTTGCTTATTCTATTTTTTCAGATTAAACTTACAAAGCCCTAAATTTTAAAAAAATAAACAAAAATGCAATAACTGTTATCATATAACTAATTTCTCTTGTTTATTATTTTCTTTGAAAAGAAATGATGGGGAAAATGTTGATAAATTTACGTTATTCATTTTATTATAAGGAAAAATATTTAAGTTTGTGTACTAAATTTAAATTAAATAAATTTACGAATTTTAAATAAATTTATGAAAGAAATTTTCTAAAAAATGAAAAGCTTAGCTACTATTCTGCAAGAAATTTTTATCTGTTGATATTATTATACTTGTCCTATAAAAGTAGTTTATCGATTTTTGTTTGAGTGTCTAACAGACAAAAATTTAGAAGGTAATGTTTTTTATGAATGTCTACTTTGTTTTAAGTTCAGGCTAAGAATTTTTAAATTCATTTTTATTTTTGTATTCCCTGGGAGAGTTTCATTACATTAAATTATAGTACCATCAAGGTCTTTATTACAAAAAATATATCTAAACTCAAAAACTAAAGAAAACTTGTTTCTAAATAAAATTTTACCTAACAAATTCGTAAAATATTTATTTCTTTTTATCATAATTACACTGAAGATAAATCTGTTGAAAAGTAATTTAAAGAAACAAATGTTAAATTATTAGATTTAGAAAATAAGAAATAAATGTTTATTATATACAAAAATTTTCATTCAATGTTTTATTGTTTTCCAGAAAATTTCTTAGATAATGAAAATTATATTATCACAATACAAGATATGATTAATACATGATTTTTAAAAATTTTTTACATGATTGGATGAATATTAAAGCAATTATTTTAAAACGTTAAATATATAAGAATTATTCGGATAGAAAATTACTTGTAATGAAATGGAAAAATTAATTAATATTTGCTTATTATCACATTTTAAATATAGTTTTAAAATGTGGTAATACGTAAATATTAATGACCATTTTGATAAGACTTTTATAGTTTCTTGAATTCTCTTTTATTTATTTTACGAAAACTGTGAATTAGTGATTGTCTATTTTTACAAATAAATTAAAAACACTTTTAATTTAAAATCTGAATTGAGGAAATGTTTCCTCAAAAACTTAATCTAAATTAAAAGTTTTAGTATTAAGATGAAACTTTCAAAATTTCTAAGAATAACAGAAAATGAATTTTTAGAAGTGTAGCAGATGCATAATGAATCAAGAATGAAAAGCCACCATCGTTTGTGATATTAAAAGATTTTTGAGTGCGCATTCCAGTTTGCCTATTGTTGCCAAATTCATTCATCTCAAAAGAAATTTTCTTATTTTTAATGTACTCAGCTATATTAATAATTTTCATTTAATTAAGAAGGTAAAAAATTGTAATTGTAACAGGTTATTGAATTAAACAAATATTTGTTAAAATTTTGTTATAAAATATTTTAAACTTTTACTTATTAAATTTTGATGCATCATTGAGCACTGTATTCACTCTTTGTATTGGTTAACAAATAAATAATACCAATGAATTTGTTTTTAGTATGTTCACACAAAAACATGTATGACTTGAAAGGAGTGTGTGTGGAAGGAGGAAATGAGTTCCTTATTTGTTATCTTATTTTTGATTTGTGAAAATAATATATTGTTATTAGTTAATTTAATCTTATTTAAATTTGGTGGCAAATAATTAGATAAAACATGTTTTCAAATTAATTAAATTATTTTTCAGTAGTCAAAAACTCAAAGTTAATAATTGCAATTGATTATTAAATAACATGTGTATTTGTTTGGCTGTTTAATAGTAAAATGTTTTATTATTCACTTTATTGAATAGCAATACAAGATTTAGGACAATATTTATTTGTTGTATAGATTACCAAACAAGTAACAGTACTAGAAAATTATTGCGAATTTATTTTTGGTATATTATTGGAAAAAATGCATGTGTTGATATGAAAAGAGAAATATAATCTTGTATTTGTTATTTTATTTTTACTTTAGCTAAGATATATAAGAAAAAAAAACATGTTTTTATTACTTTATTCAATTTTTAAATTTAAATGCAAATAATTAGGTAAAAGGAAATTTCAGAATGAGTTATTTACTGAATTCCATGCTTTAAAAAGTGTATATCATTTAGGAAAATAAATTTTTTATGGTTTAATTTAAATAAAATCGAAGTAAAATGTTGTATTGTGCTAGCTTTACGGTATGCTTTCAAATAGTACATTGATTTCTAAAAATTACGGCTATATGAAAAAATGAAGAATAATATAAAATAAGCCATGAGATTCACAAAATTTTGCTATACTTCAATGCTTCATTAAGTATCAATATTGATACTTGATCTCAAGAACGAAATAGACAAATTAACAGTTCAGAATCAACTGATATGCAGGTGCCAGAAAATCGTCGTCTTTCGTTTTTTTGTTATGGAAAGAAGAGCGTTTTAATAAACACAGGTATAGACTTATGTGGGCTTTTTGAAGTAAAATATAAGGGTAGAGAAAGGGTATTCTTCAAAAAATATATGTTGCTTTATTTATATGTATGACAACCAAGGCTGTACACATTGAATTTCTCTAGGACGAATTCCGAAGCTCTAATCACTGCATCAAAAAGATTTTTCGTAGGAAAAGTTCCTTTATTTTCAGCGATAATGCGACTAATTTTATTGGTGCTTCTGTAGAAATTAAACGCTTATACAAACTAATGTTAGGAGAGGAAGTTTCGAATATACAGTCCTCTGATGAAATCAGTTGAAAATCTTTGCTCCCAAGGGCTCCCAACTTTGTCGATCTTTGCTAAGTGGGTATTAAGGGTTTTAAATATCATTTTAAAAGAGTAGTACGCTCCGCAAGATTAACGCTTGAAGAGTTTTTAACAATAATCCTTCAAATAGAAAGGATTCTTAATTCACAACCTCCATCTCTTCTATCCACTGGTCCTGATATGTTAGTTTTAGTCAAAAGCATTCAGCATCCAACTTACCAATAGCCATTAGGTCTAATCATTAAAGTAATTTCAGGCCCAGACGGCGATAACAGAGTAGCAGCTATATGAACGGCGAAGACCAATCTTAGAAGATCTACCATTAAAATTTGAAGTTTGCCTATTCTAGATAGTTTTCAGTCAAGGTTCATTTTTATTTGTTAAATCATTGTACTAGTTGTATTTATTATTCTATTTATAATTATTGTATTATTTTTTGTTTATATGTCAATTAGTGATGTAACTTTGCATACATTATCATTACTCCAATTATAATTATTATGTTAATTTTTGCTTATATATTAATTAATGATGTAATATTACTTACATTTTTTCTTTAAAACATGCATATTTCAACGCCGGACGTGATGTCCGTATTTGTAATGTATACCCTTGACTACGAAGCATCTTACTTGGTGCAGTTTGTAATCATGCCATTTTGGGCAACCTTTATCTTGTAGTTTTTCAGTGTGTCTAACGCTAACGCTCGAACACTGTGAGATCATGCAGCAATAAACGCATTTTTTAGAAACGCTTTTGTCTTTAATTAACGCAACTCCACACACTGATCAAGTATCAATATGAAAAAAGTGTCTCTACCCTAGATTTTCAAATGTACTATATAAAAGTGTATAGCTTAAAACACGCTCTTCGGAGAAAATCATCTTGAATGTATGGAAATAAAACGATTTCTAGATTCCTGGGTGTGCTATTTACAAATAAGTGATTGGATTCTAAATTAAGACTAGAAACATGTTATTTTTCATTATGAATAGAAGAAGGAGCTTCCAACAGCATCGATTACAGCGGCAGCTGTCAAAGAATTACTCATCACAAGACACTGTATAACGACAACAGATATTTTCTTTTACTTTTCTTACAGAAGTCATATCAACTCAGCCTGTGGTTAAGAATGGTGAGGGTATCTCTTTTGTTAATTACCTAGTTCCTCTTATATGTGTTCGGCAGAGCTAAGCATTCCATAAATGTTTTACAAGTTAGGAAACGCATGGTCTCTCTGAATAATGATGTCATTCTCGTTATGATATTCTCGTCGAATAATGATGTTAAAACTAGAAGATATTTCGATTAAGGATCTCAAGCTATATCAAGAGCATTTTTAAGGCACAGCAGAAGCTACAACGAATTTTTTTCTATTCCCATACAGTCTAGAGGCAAGCGTAGCATTGTCAGACCTCAAATTTAGGTACTTATTTGAGCTATGAAGAGAAAAGCGCATTTTGTCACTCTAGAACCAGTTTCCTCTGTTCTACTGTACAAAAACACTGGCTTTTGTATCATGTTGTGATTTAGTAATCAAAGCATTTGCGCAAGTTATCATAGAAATCAATCAAATTGGTTTCTTTACAAATGATATACATTTCTACAATAGTTACGGATATCTATCGACATTTTTCGTCAACATGGACCATCGATATATTTTTGAGTTTCCAGATAGCTTGAAGCAAAATTTTTTATATAGAATTCTCAGTTTCGTGAGTCTTTTGGATCTAATCTTTTTTCGAGAACCTTAGCATATATTATATTAACGGATCAGATTAACCACTGTCGCTTTTATGTGCTTCATTTAGCTGGAAATGTCGCGTATAAATAATCAATTATGTCTGTAATAATCGGCGATGATATTTTATTTTTTGAAACTTGAGATTTTCTAACTTCATTACCGTTATATTTTATAACGTTATTTCCTATTTCTTATTCAAAAATGGTAAACGTGATATAAGCGAAATTTCACTTTACTACGTTTGATAGGTACCTTAATACTTATTGATATATAATATAGAATTTTGAGTTTAAAGTGAGGTGTGTCAGAAGAATTTTTTTTTTACTGTGCCGTAGATCAAATAGAGAAGTATGCAGCGACAGGACAAAATATTGACCATTCAATGGTAACCTAATTATGGGTTACAATTCCTGCTGATTATTCAGTCTTTCTTACATGGACAAGAAGTAGATTAAGATTTACCTGTTGATGACAGACACATGAGATTTAGTAAGCATTGTAATAGGGCACAAGTTCTATTTAAGCATAAATCCACAAATAATATTATTTATAAATTCCACTTTTCTCTTTAATCGACGATCATAAAATTTATGATATACATAAAAAGTTCTCTGTAGTGTTGATTGCATCTGAATTTTCCTTTTAAGACCCAGACGCAATCAAGTGATTCGCTTTATCACTAACAGGTTTTTTCATTTATATTTTATAATCAATTCACATTATAAAGGAGCAAGTAAAAAGTTTTTTTTTGTTTCTAATGGCGGGCACTTTTGAGCAAGTATAGTACATTAGCCCATTAGCCGCAACAAGGCCGGAAACTGCTACTCATTTTATCATTACCCGGTGGGTTCCTATGAACCAAGTCACAGAGGTACGAGTTGCATCGCTTACGCCACACCGCCACAAACCCGTTTATAGGGCAGGCCACACTCATCCATCATCTGAGGAAAGGACAAGAAACACAGAGAGAGAAAGTACATCCATGCCCGAGCCGGGATTCGAACCCAGGTCCTCCCCATCCGTAATCAATTACACTAACCACTAGACAGGTTATGCGGCGCAATTAAAAAGTCTAATTTTGATTTTGGATGTTTCAAACTCTATGTTTTAACACTGCATAGAGGATAGCTTAATAGTCTAGGAAACTGTTTTAAAGAATTTTAATATCCACAGTGTAAACTGTCTATTGGAATGGCTTTTCATGGTAATGGGCCATATTCATGTGTAGAAAAGAAGGAAACAAGGAGAAATCCGAAGCATCTATGTAGCGGCATGCTTAAAGTAGAAGCTCTATATTCATCTCCCATTGTTCAAAAAAGGTTGGGATTTTATATTGATGAAAGTTTACCAACAATTAGGCTACGACAAACCCAACCTTTTAATGTTTTCTATAAATTATTTAACTTCAAAAGTAATTGCTATGACTGTGCATCGAAGGCGACATTATGATATGTAGTTGATCGAAATTCTGAACCCCTCTTTTCTCGACCCACAAGAGCAATCACTTGAATTTAACAAATAGCCATGTAAATTGCTGGCACTAAATACAGAGAAGGTCATTATTATTTACTAATCAGTCCTAAGACTCACATAGTACATTTCAGAATGACTTTCAATGCGCTTATACATTACAAAACGCGCACTTGAAACCGTTCAAGGCAAAATGTATATGGAAGGTAATGTTCTTGTATGGATATAAAGATGCCATAAATTGTTTTAGATTAAAAAAAATTTTTTTTTAGCTTAAATTGTTTAAATTAATTAAATAGTGTAAAATATGAATATAAAATAAAAATTCATGCGGGAATATAATTATATACATGATGTGTTATATTTACTTTTATATATTATTCCAATTGGTATTTTTGTTCCAAATTTCTCATTCTCTTTTGAAATGTTAAAAGTTAAATCTAATCTAATGAAATCTACGTTTAAAATTATTTATTTCATTAACTATAGCTTTTATTAGCATTATTTTATATATACTTCAAACTTTATACTATTTAAATCTTTCTTTATAGTTAAAACTATTCAAGTCATATGAAACGATATCACAAAATATGAGATGATATATTTTATATATGTTCATATAAACTATTCCTTTATCATATTAATATTTTTATAAGACTTTAAATTTTATATTTACTATATAACTCTTACCATGAGGTTAAGGTAAATCAAATGATATCAAATGGACAGGATATAATATTGTATTCTTTTATACATTTCGAGTATAGGGGCATTTAACTTGTAAAGTAAATGTATTTTTCTTTAAACATTAGTACTAGAACACAGTTTGAGTATTTTATTTCTCCACTTTACTTTTGAAACATTTATAGTCTGAATTTGTTTGAGCAGTAGAAATAAGAGGTTTCTTATAAATATTATATTTGAGCCTTTTAGAATATTTATCTGTGATTTTTTAAACTTCCAAGGGGACCTGAATCCAGTTTTATTTACGAATCCTCTTTCAAATTTAGTCTAATAACATGAAAAAATTCTTCATTTCTTAGTTTAATCCTATTTAAGAAACAGTTTAAAAAAATATAAGCAAAAATTAACTAATGAGAATAATTACTTTCTTATTTTATTATTTTTCTTTTGTTTTCATAAAAAGTTTAAACTAATAATATCAAAATTATATACATATATATTAGTATTTATACTTTGACACAACATTTGAGTAAATAAAATGTTTTTCATGTAAACGTCTTTGTAAATTTCATAAATTGAGCAAATTGTTTTTAAATAAATAAAATCTTTTATATAGAACTGGATCTCATAGATTTCATTTGAAAAAATGCAGAAACCTCAATAATATTGCGTTACAGAAACATATTGGTTGTTTTTTATCGTATTCTTTTACATCATCAGTTTATTGATAAATTTATCTAAACACTTTCTTTGATTATATTTTTTGTATGAAGTGTGATTACTGTATCTGACATTTCTCTTAAGATTTCTATAACATATATGATAGCTTATCAAATTATCCGCTTGCGAATCACTCTTCGAAATTTTTCCGAAATCACTTTTTTTCGAAATAATTTATTTTTCAAATTTTCATCATAATAGTTTAACTATATGTAAATCTTTTGTTATTAGTAATGCTAATTTCAACCTTATTATTAAATTTATTATTTTATTGCTTGAAAGTGATTTATGTGAGACATTTTTTAGTACTCTTATATCCAATCAGTATTTATTTTTCATTTGAATATGTTTATTTCATTAGAGACACTTTCATAATGGGTCAGCTATCATTAATTACTAATGAATGCATTTAAATATTATTTTTTAATCATGAAACATTCTTTTCAGTATAAGTATACATTTTCTTTAATTATTTATTAATTTGTTAATGTAAAAGATACATTTACCCATGTAAATATGTAAAAAGCCATTAAATTCATAGATACAACTTTTTTTATTGACATCAATCTTCCAATATTTTTCTTTAGATTTAAAGTACCGAAGTTATCTACTATTTAAATTTCCTGTCAATAAATTTGCTCTTAATCGATCAATTATTACTGTTTTATAATACTTTATTTCTTTTTCCTGTAATTTTTTTTATTTCTAATGACGAGCACCCTTGAGCAAGTAAGTACATTAGTCCATTTGCCGCAACAAGTACGGAAATTGCTACTCATTTTATGGTTACCCGGTGGGCACCTGTGTACCAAGTCACGGAGGTATGTGTAGCATCACCCACGCCAAACCACCACTAACATGTTTATAGGGCGGCCACATTCCTCCATCATCTGAGGAAAGGACAAGAAACACAGAGAGAGAGAAAACGAAAGTATATCCACTGGGATTCGAACCCAGGTCCTCCCCGTCCGTAGTCAGTTACGCTAACCACTAGACAAGTTGGGTGGCTTACCTGTAAATCTTGACACATTACTATTAATTAGAATAAAGAGTTAAAAATATTCGTGTTTTTATATATAAAAAGTAAAAAATTTCTCTAAGAATTATAAAGATCAAAATAGAGAACTGTTTTAAAATAGAAACTGCATTTGTCCTTTATATTAGAAGTATTATGCTCATAATAATTATACAATCAAGTATGTTTCTAGTCATTATCAGGAACTGTTTTTAGAGACATAATGCTTTATTTAAAGCACATTTGTAAAAATTAAACTCGAAAAAAAATAATAGAAATAATTTGAAATTGTACAAGCATATTTTTGAACAATAATAAAAGAAAGGAGCTTAAATCTCTTTTTAGTTGCCAAAACTTCAAAGGAGACAATATACTCTTTAAATGTTGAAATCATACGAAACTGACTTACATGGTTTTACATATTCTTTCAACTCATATTCATCACCCCGTGACTGTATAACACTGTATAACATCCTGCTTTTTGTTTTTATAGAGGCATATTATTTATAAGGTAGCTTTTCTTTCTTCTTGAAGAATTTCTCTTTATAATTTGCTAGCATGACAAATCTAGAATGTGACAAGTCTGAGAATAAAAGTATGATAGCTGTCATAAGTAATTCAAGCTGACAGAAATTAAAATATTTGCAAACTTTATACAGTGTGTGTCAAAGAATTCTTGACAATTTTACCTAAATTGTTATTTGAAATCATTTCTCATAACCACAGAAAAGTGATTAGTTATATATATCATATTGACTGATTAAATTCTGGTTGGAAACGCATGCCAAGCTTTTGGAGTAGAATCTGTGATTTGGAAAAATAATGTTCACCTTTTTAACAATGATTGCTATAAGCTTAATTTTCTTTAAGAACAGTTTATTACCACAAAATGAGGTATTTCACTTAACTCAAGTCACACAACTTGAAAAAAATTATGGGGCGTTAAAAAATGAGAAAATTCTCTTTAATTGCGAAGTATCTGAAAGGAATTTTCAAAATTGTAAGTGTTATAATCGGAACAATTTTCATCCTCATTCCAATGTACTTCCGATAATAACAATGTAACAGTGGATTAAAATAAATCTTTTTTAAAACTTATTGAGAAGCATTTGTCATTACTTTTAAAAAATTACATCATGGAAATGAGGAAAGAAGGTGGGTACTATGCCGTACATTTGTTTTCTAGTCCCAACGAATAAACATATATGACACACTTAAAAGGGTGAGAAAATATCTCCTTTCGTGAAGCGAGCGTTATGAAACACTGTACTCCGTGGCGAAAGGATTTTATAGTGAGTTTAAATCAGCGTTAGTTATAGTTTGAAATCATTACAAACTTAATAATTAAAATTACAATATGAAACGTGACCTGTGTTTTAAATTAATTACAACATAATACCCTGATATAAGTTTCATTCCCATTCCTTTCAGCCCTGGATTTCAATTCAAACCTGTACAAATATGGGAAAAATAGATTAAGAATTTTATATATGTTACCGTTAAATTGAACACACAATGAAAAATATTTCAAGATGAGGTATTTTAAAAAATAATTATGCAAGTCAGTTAAAATATATAATAGATAAAACATTTCATTTTTACTAGTTATTCAATGAAATAATTTATAATCAACCTGTGCTTGGATTGTGGATTTGAAAGTAAAAGATAAGCAAATTCAAAGTAACTGTATAAATTAATTTATTATAAATATATCTAAAATATTTAAATTTATTTCATTCTTACAGTGGATTGTTAACTAATAAATAATAAGGAAAAGCATATGATATAATTTATTATTATTCATGCTGTCAACATTAGTTAAACAGAATATACCGTCTAAATTCTACATCTAAAAGCAACGGAATAGAGCGTAAGCACACACACGTCATTGCAAAGCAGCTATAAGAGATTCAAAACTGACTAAAAGCAGTTTGAAATGGTTCAAAACGCTACCGAGTACCGTATTTCATACATTAACGATCCAGTAATCGTTATTTTATAGAATGCCTAGTTGAATCGTAGAAGTCAATAACTTTATATACTTTAAATGTCTTCTCTAGTTATTTTACTAAATACCTAGTTATTCTACGAATAATAATTTCCTATATAGTAATAATCCTACTTTAACGTTAACTCATTATACTTAGTTTTTCAGCAATAATTAGACCAATACTTTGAGCAACAAAGAATAAAAAAAACCCGTAATTTGTTTCTCTGCAGAAAACAAAAATGTATAATGGTATAAAAAATGATACATTCTATATCTTCCCTTGTTTCGATAACTATAAGAGTCTAAATATAATTGTTAAGCCTAATCTCTTAACAACAGCAATTATCAAATATATGTGGTATATTATAACCATCGTTAAATTAAATGAAAATATTAATAGTATTTGCAGCCTGCTGAAGGTAGTGAGGAATGTATTATTATAGAGTTATCCATATGCTTTCATCCATCACTGGTGACGACAAGTAAATCTTTCGATTTACTAAAGAAACCAGACGTCCATTCATTAATATTCTGGTTACGTTTGCATTTTTAATATCACTATTATATTTCTTGACTGTGTTGTCTTTTTTTTCCTGTTTCTGTACTTCCAGAAAGGATTTGTATTCACATCTTTGCTGCAAATATTAAATTCAAAAAGATTTTCCCTTCAAATTTATACAAGCTAACATTTGACAGGAGCTTTATTGACTGACAGAAGCCATAATTCATCGACATCCATAATAAATATATTTAATTTATTATGTAAGTACTGTGCTTATGCCACGTTTATATTCTCTCTCATGCAGTTTTCATAGTACAATGTTTGAGTTATAGAACTATACTAAGCGATTTGCAATTTAAAATTTATAAAAATATTGTGCTTATCAAATTATTTTTTTTATGTTGTTTTGATATTTGTTCTTATTTTTATAACTATGAGTGGCCAAATTCTTGTCTTTCTGTAATCTGCCATTAGACTGTATCATTAGTTTCATATTTATTTATGTCAAAAACTGTTTTATAATAATAAATTCAAGCAAGCACTGAATTTGTACAGTTAAAATTTTTTTATCGCATTGATACTTAGCCATATTCTTTGTTTCATATTATGACCAAAAGGTATTTGCAATGGTGAATTTTGCATAATTATTGCGATTATATAATTAGCCTTTTATTGGATCTTAACTAAAATATAAATTTCTAATTATTTATAACTAAAAAGGATTTCTTAATCATAAATTTATGTAAATATTACATTCAAACAGTTTTTTCATTATATTGAAGTTTGATCAGGGATAGTTTCCGATTAATCTGTGCTGAAAAATGCTTTACTATCGTAACTTTATTATGTGCGTTGTGCTTACGTAGCCTTTATATTTTAAAAAAGAAAGCAATAATATAACACTTTTAAAATACACATCTTAAACATATAAAAAGGACTATAATTGGGATTCACGCATCCATTGGTTATTTTAAAAATGACGTTTGTAGAGAATTTCATAAATTTTTCTGGCGTCTTACAAATTATAGAAGAGTAATACATATACAATAGATTTATTATATATAATTATAGAAGAGTAATACGTCTTATAAATTATGGAAGAGCTCCGTGAACAATAGTGAATACTATACTGATTTATTTGCTTGGTTATTAGATTCTACTGCTATATTCAATTAATATTTTACTATAACAGCATGAAAGCATCATATTAAAATTAATATATCGTGGACGTTTTGTGACTTCCCCATTTCAAATATTTACAGCTTATTAAGTAAATATATATGTGTTTTGGTGTTTTTTTATTTCTTAATCAACGAAAATCATATTTTTAAATTTTTACTGCATTTTTTCTTTATTACTGTAAAATTACTTTTTAAAGGGAATCTAAGTAATAAATAATGTTTCCATAAAATGAATTTAATTGTAATTTTTTTAATGAACCATGTAGCTATACGGAATTATTATTAACCATTTCACCTTACTGAATGCAACTGGAAATTCCATTGATTTTTTTCAATCTTCCCAATTTTGGCATATCATTTTAGTGATTTCTTACTTTTAATGTGTTATGCAATTTTTGAATAGTTGTTAATGACGTAATTAATAAAATTAAGTGTAATTTAATCATAAATGACTTTTGTAAAATTATTATGAAATCAGAATAATAACATAAAGTTAAAATTTCGTTTATTATTTTTGTATTTACATAGCCGAGCGGGCAGTCGAATACGTATGCTCTGACCATTCTTTCAACCATTCGTATGTTCATTTCTCTCTTCGCGTTTGAGTGTTTATAATTAATATTTTACGTTACACAATTTCAAAATATAATTTTGTATGGAAAACATGAGCTTTATGTGACAAACAAACCAACTAAATTTTTACACAAATTTTATATCATATGAATGTTTTTTTTTAAATTAGAGATATTATTTTTTTAAATATTAAGTGCTATTATTAAAACAAGCAGTTCCTTAGCTATTATAATTCATAAGGAATGTAAGGAATTGTTCGTTCTGAATGTAAAATATCTTTGAAACAAAATTTAATTAAATATCAAAAAGATGATAATTATGCTGATATTTTGAAAATGAATACATTATATAATAGTGATAGCTAACAAAAGGAGTTTTGCGAATAGTTAATGTTTCCAATAAAACACAGACATCACAATGAAATCTTTAGAGAAAATGCTTATAGGGAATGTCAATTTATTGAATATGCAGAAGAAAGTTTATAGACTTGTCAGCATTTGTTAAGAGAGTGAACAAAGCAGGACTCTTAAGTAAAATCTTCACAGAAGAAAGAGCCCTCTAGTGGCAGAGAATTAAATTAGATTGAGCTTTGTAAGGGTGTTTGAAGCACTAGAATTTATAATGTTCTTTAGAAAATCCTTGGGAAATGAAAGTCGAAAAATTCTTTATTCTACTTAAGTTTACCGTAACTTCGCTAAGTGTAAGTTCTTTTATCGAGATTGCTTTGGAATGCTTACTTCCCATTAAATGCAGCTTTCTCATGCATTCTTATATTTATATATAATAACTATTGAACAAAATTATATTTTTTACTTTTAAATATTATTATATATACGGACAACATTGATGGATTGTACCAAAGTATTTTTAAAAGTCCACTTAAAGTCAATATTTCAAAGATTTATTAAAAGCGCATAGTTTGTTTCGTTCATTTTAATGTAAATTGGACTTTTCTTTATAGTTAATGGTTTATAAAAAATTAAAATGTCACATTTAAAGAAAACAAGAGGAAATAAATAATAAAATGTAGTTTCTAAAATCAAATTTCTTTCTTTTAACTTTTAATAAAATTCTTTATCTAGTGTTATTGATATGCTTATTTAACTTTAAATAATTTTGAGTTTTAAGGGCTTGTGTATTTCATATAGTTTAACTATATAAAATTATCATGAAATGAGTTTATAAGTAACTTAAAACTTAAGATAACAATTGCTTTCACATCCACGGAAAATATAATTTCAAATGAATTATTTTTTTTAGATTTAATTACTTGATTTCTCATGCTATTATCTTAATCAATGATTTCTAAGTTAATTGTCATTATTCATTAAAGATATTACCTTTTTTGAAAGATAAGGTAACATTTTGCACTTAAATGGTAAGTTAAGAATAGTAGGAATTTAGATTCCTCAGTGATTGAAATATGTATTTTGTTTAATCTTATTTGATCGAAAAATGGAGAATTAGTATTGAACGATAATTTTTATTTTTAAAATACACAGTTGAGCATATATCAGAATACTGAAAAGTTGTTATAAAGACATATTGAGCTTAGTATCATAGTTCGTTAGTAAAAAAATGAAAGGGAATGAAAAATATTTAGCACATGGACATGAAAGTATAAAACATTGAACAAGGAATAGCTTAAAACTTATAGAGTTCATACAAATGGTCATCAAAATGATGGAGATGTGCCTTAGATTTATAAAAATTCTTTATTAGAAGAAGAAGAATTTATAAAGATCCTGTTGTTGCTACTTATGACATTTAGTGAAGTCAAGCCCACCCGTTAGGGACTGGAAGAATGAAGTCAGAATGAGCGTCTTCCGTTTTTGAACAGAGCACCCCTACACGAAAGTGAAAGTATGACTTTGGTTCATAGATGGCAGCACCATCTGGGTCATCCAATTTAGCTATAGGAAGCCAGAGAATAGCTAAGGCCTGGCTTCAAACACTCCCAGAAGTATTAATTTGGAATGTGAACATGTAGGACATTGCGAATACGACATATTTTAGGTTCTCCAGTCACCATTAGTGAAAACGACGGATCTTCGGCTGAGCCGAGATTCGAAGTCACCACCCTCCAGTAACGAGAACGACGACTTAACCAACCAGGCCACTGCGGCCATAAAGATCCTTAATTACTATGGTGTAGGACCACTTGTGGTATGTAATATAGCTTGGAATCGATTCATACAAATGCTGAATAATATTTAGTGAATACTGTATCATTCTTCATGGAGATATTGTGAAAGATTTGTGAGAGATATATTATATATATATATATAATATATCTCT
>JAPDSC010151829.1:0-23392 GCA_026290005.1 Latrodectus geometricus
ATATATATATATATATATATATATATATATATATATATATATATATAAACTTTTATGTAAATGAATCATTATCAACTTACATGTTTTATGATAAAAAAGGAATAATAATCATTAATTCAAGAATTAAGTAACTTAATATTACCGCATTTTTGATTCAATAATGTATTTTACAATTGATAATGTAAAATACATTATAAAATACATTTGATAATGTAGAATACAAATTTTAGATACTTTGTATTTTACAATAATGGAGCATTACATAAGTTACGATTCTAAAAATTTGATTTTAATATTAACAAGTTTCAATTATAACTACACGTGTTGCACGATATCCAAATGTTTTGTTTGTTTAGTCCAAAACTGACACGTAATACTTTAAAATTACTAAATATTAATATTCCTGTATATATATATATATATATATATATATATATATATATATATATATATATATATATTAAATTAAAACATATAAACTTAATGGAATTGTAGTTATCTTGTGGTGAAAGCCGTCTTCGTCGTGATGTAGTAGGCTCATTACCTAACTCAAATGAAAACCTTTATACTAAGGGATTCTATGGACGTTAAAAATCCTGTAAATTTCAGTATCCATCCGTCTGTGTAACATGGCATGGAGATCAGGGTGTAAACTCAACTGTTAACTTCATGACAGAGGTACAAAATTATTAGGCGGTCGATAATGCTTAGTGGTATCAGTTAAAAGATAGAGGCAGTCAGCCTGCAATGACTTGTACTACAATATCCTAACCTAATTAAACTAAATACAATGAAAGAAGAGTCCCGTTTAAAGTTCATCTGAAGACTTGGTGTATCTAAGGTTTTCATATTCGATATTAGTAACTGTTGAACAATGAGAGATGAATTTTAGGAGTCTGATTTCAGCAAAGAAGAGATAAGCTATTCGTTATAAGGGATCTAAGCTCTCCTGAGTATTTTATAAATAGCACGGTCAACAAGCATAAAATATTTACACATAAAAGTATATAATACTATACCAACGAATTCATATCTATCACTTAAACAATAAAGCTTTTTCGTAATTTTTTATATTAGATATAATGAGCCTATTTTTTCACTTTATTTTTCTTGGTGTTGATATTAGTTCATTATGTACTTTATTCTGTTGAAAATGTTGTTTTTTTAAGTGATAATTTTCATGAGACATGATTGATTAAAGTGTAATTTCTGATTATAATTTTGATTGACCATTTTTTGTAATGCTTCTTCATCAAATAACTTACAGGTGATTTTTATTTTCAATAAATAGTCGTTTAATACAGCTTTCTATATTATCTACATTTTTGCGTGAAAAATTAAAATGCGAAATTAATAAATCCTTTTTTAATGGTTTTTTACTTTTTAATCTGTCTGTAAGTGTGTTTGTAGGCCTTTCATACAGGATGCTGACCCTCATTAAAAAAATGTATTTGTAAATCTTAAATTAAAAGCCTAGATAAAGAAAAAATATATTTCAATCAATGGCATTTTTTCTATAAAATCATAATTTATGACTCAATAAACTAAATTATTTTCAATAGTCTTTAAATATCAATAGCCGATAACCACAAATCTAAACTCCTTCTTTCATTGTGTATATTGTGTGTTTATTATCCTATTTTGAATAATTTGATTTAAATTTCTAAGAATACAAGATCCGTTAATTCTAGTATTCAATTTAGCTACTAGATAAAAATTTATTTATTTAACATTTTAAAATAATGGAGTGAGAGGACTCTTATAATTTGATCTGCTCATATTATTATTTCTTTAAATATTGAATTAAATTACATAAAAAAAAAATATAGTTATATTAGAAATTATTCTTTATACATAATATTCTTATATTTTTAAAACTTCTCGCTATTAAATTTTACATCTTAATTTAAATAATGTTATCTAAATTGAAAAAAATAATTTTGACATATTTGAAAAATGTTTCTCCCTCCCCACCTTATAAATTTCTGAATGACTTCATGATTCTTGATAGTTCGTTTTACATGCATTTTGGGATATAAATTCTGTAATTATCATCTTATGACACTTCTGAAAGTTTTTAAATGCTGGAAAAAAATATACAAAATATCTTTAAAATAAGATGAAGGATCTAAATTACAATACTGTTAATGAAAATTAAGTAATATAGCATTTTGAAATTATATATTTTTTCAATTTTAAATTTTTTTAGAGTTAATTTATTATTCCTTTAGAAAGATTATTTAATGAATTCTTCTAAAAATTTGTGGCACTTAAGAATTGAAATTAATAGTTAATAAATGAAAAAAATATTTTGTTAATTTTTTCTCAGCAATGATGTAAATAATGCTATTAATGCTGCCATCTACCGGCATATTAAAGATTTAAAATGCAGAAGATTTCTCCTTTTGATGAAGAATCTTTACATACTAATAAAAAATTTTTAAAGTGTCCGCGTGGTATATTCTATTATTTAAAACAATTAACATAAATAACAATCAAAATTCAATATCCCTCTGACAGCAATTTGAACTATAATATAAATACAATAATAGCTATATAAACATATATATAATGATTTAGGCAAACCACACATTATACCTAAAGGTTAACGAGTTTGGAATATTCATCTATCACGAAGCACCTCGTAATTATGAATCTTGCTCAAATGAAGAGGTCGCATCTGAATTGGCACCATCATCTCTACATCCATGCCACACCAGCAGAAGGACTAAGGATATACCACAGATTGATGAAGGCACGTTCTCAACCCACGGAGCCCTAGCGACCTAGAGAAATTGTGATCACCCTCCAATCGTTGCCCGCGGAAAGTGATGCTTCACTGATTATACATATATATATATATATAAATTCAACGCACATATTAAAAAATAATCAAAATTATAGATAGATTAATGTCAATATAACTAATACTTAGCGGATTTTCGATATTTTTTTCTCAATAAATCCCTGTCAAACTGTTAAATGAATGGTACATTTCCTTTTCGAGAATGAATGAGTATTTTAGAAAGAAAAAAATTACAAAGAAACACTTATCGGTGTTATTTTATAAAATAAATACTTTTAATTTCAGCTAGCATTTCAATGTTTTTTTAAAGTATAGAAAAACCTGAAAATTTCTCTTTCGCAATGAAATTCATAAAATATTCCCTTATTCTTAATGTTTTCAAGACAAATATGTGTACTCGTTATCGCTAAATTTATGAAGCGTTTGAACTACTTATCATTTTTAAATGCTATTGTGAACTACTAGCCGAAAAATTACCAACCTTTCTTTAAACGTTTTAAACTTGTTTATTGTATATAAAAATATTTCAATAAGTATGAAATCAGTTTTAAGTAAACTGTATACAGTTAAAAAAAAAAAAAAAAGAATTATACATAAAAAAGAAATTGAAGATTAGTTGGTGATAAATAACAAATCTAATAACGTTTGTAACAAATGCAACAATTTTAATTAGACAAATGAATTCTTGTTTATTGTCTAGTTCCTTAACGTTGAGAGAGTAGACAATAGCCAACTTTCGAATAGTTGTATAATCTTCATCAGTGTGTCCAATTATGTATTTACTTTAAATAAATTTCAATGCTAGAAAAAGAAAATTTTCCCTACATTTTGAGACTACCCTGACTAAAATTAGTGAAATATATTTCATTGGGCAAATATCCAATTTTAAGGCCAAAATTTTCGAACCTTAAGGAAAATGATTTCAGAGATCAATCATTTTGAAAATCAATCAGTTCCAACTCTACAGCTGCATTTCCTTAAAAATTCTCTAATATAGAAATAGAGAAATCTTCAGACTAAATCACTTTAAAAAATCAAGTGACAAGGCAATATACAGCAATGATAGTTAAATACGACAGAAAATTTGTACAATTCTAGAAAATATTACGATACAACAAAGCGAAAATGATCGAAGTCATAGTCTTAGATATCACGACAATAGCAGGAAATTTCAACATGACAATAGCAGGTAGACAAGATGGCATCTTCTAGTCTATGACTCTGAGAAGAAGCAAAGATAATGGGTTCTGTTTATACTTTAAGATAGTATAAACATAGAGTGGGTGAAAAGGTTGGACAAAAATTTATTGCAGTGAAGATGCTTCTCTAGGTAACCATGATCAGTGAGTAACCTAAAAGAGGACATTGCATCACGACGTGAATAATCTTGTAAACAAACGAGGTCGTCAATTTTGCATTTCTTCGACTTAACTTTACCAATTATTTTCAACTACCATTTTTATTTAACAGATCGTCTTATGTTTAGCTTTATAATGTGGTATGTTATATTTGAATATCTTGATTGTACGAATATTGCGCCTTTCTGTGCGAGAGAGTCAGCCTGTTCGTTTATAAAGCAATGTGACAGCAATAATATTCAATTGAAATAATGGAAGCATTTGTGAAATTCACATATCGAATCTGACACAATTTTAAACGTAATATTTGCTATTGCGCTGTAGAGTTGAAATTCAGTCAACAAATTAAGGAACCGAGCTTATCTTACTGGAGCGTTAATGCGATATATTAATTGCTCGCGATCATTGCGAATCTCGCGAACTACATCGATCCAATGATCATCAAACCAAAGTTTAGAACAATGAAGTTGGTGCATGATGTTCCTAGACAAGTAAAAAATAATACATTAATAATACTACATAATTATGTTAGCAATTTATTTCTTGCCTTTCTTCATTTTTACGAAGGACATATTTAAATAAAACGTTTCTTTTATTTCAATTTTGAAGTTTTATTTAAATTTTTAAAAAAGCATTTGTAGTTTAAGAAAAAACTACAAATACTTATTAAGTTATTATTACAAAAAAGTAAATAAAAAAAATCCAATAATAATAAATGTAGAACAATGATAGAATTTTTTTTAAACATCATTGAAATCAAACTAAGTGAAAATCTACACTATTTTTATAGCATTTTTGATTTTACATTAACTTTTATGAAATTACTAAAATCAATTTTGGTCACCATAATTTAAGAATCAAATATATTTTAGGATCAAATACATTTAAAAGATAAAATTCATATAGAATAATTTTGAATCATTATTTTATTTAAAGATAAAACAAAATTATTGACGTGACACAGTGCATTCCAGTATTTAGATACATTTTAGTTTTTTTTTTAATAATTTACTAATAAAATTTTGCCTGAAAATATTGCCTGAAGTTAATTTTATAAGTAAGACTATATACCCTTATCAGAGTTGTTTTCTGAAATTTGGTTTTTTAAAATTGTTAAGCCATGGCTTAATGAAAGATTAATTTTCAATTACCATTATATACATATACATAAAAATAAACAAAACGATTCTTTTCACAATTCCCAATTATATTTATATTATATAAAATCAAAACGTTTCTACAACCTTATTATTTCTCTTGTATAAAATCTATAAGAATGCATAAATTATAGTTATAAAGCAAATATGAATAGTATAACATGAAAACTTAAGTTCTTAAAATATTTTTAGGTCTTATAAAAATTTATTACTTTCCTAACATACTTACTAATAACATCAATTCCTCCTCATGAGATTTCAATAAAAATAATGATACATCAGCAGGGAGTGACTCTGAAATTAAATTATTTTGGAACTATTTATAACCACACCAAAAACATCAATTGCAGAATACAAAATAGACTTTATCACTAATTAAAAGGTTTAATATTTTGATTTTTCATAAACAATTTTAAGTGATTTTTTATGGATAACAATCTTAATAAAATAAAGTTAGTTTTTGTTGATATATGTTTTAAAAAATAACTTGAGTCATAAATTTGTATTATAATGTGTTTTTTCAAAAGCAGGAATTTTCTTTCCTTTACAATCAAATATTATCTCTTTTGGAAATAAAATCATTAAAATACTTAATAAAAATTTTTATCCTTACTATGTTTTTCCTTCTGTTGATTTTGTTTACCAAAAATTATTTTATTTACCAAATAAAATCATTGAATTAACCATTTTTCCGATTGGCTCTTGTTTACTGAATTTAGGAAATTTTCTTTTTAATTCAAAATGAAACATTTTTCAAAGAATATTTGTTATTATATAAAATTTACTCCTATTCCTTAAACCAGAAAAGAAAGGACTTTTCTTATTTATGTATTTTTTGTTAATGATGCATCAATTTATCCAAACCTCAACAATGCACTATAAATTAGAAAATACAGCAAAATACATGTTTGATTGTTTTTTTTTTTATATATAAAACAAATGATTCAGTAAAAATATTTTTAAAATAATAAATGGTATAAATAATTCTACTGAAACATAATAATGAATAACATTTTATAAAAACAGAAGTTATTTTTTGTTGTAATGTTTTATATCATTTTTAATAAGCAATTCATCCCTTTATCACAGTAAAAGCAAAAAATGTTCTGTTGTAATAAATTGACATTATTTTTTAGATTTTTCTTATATTTAACACAATGAATAAATAAAAATATTTCTATCTTTTAATAAAGAGTCTATCTATAATAATAAAGATAACTTCTAATAATCAATAAAAGAAATAAAAAATAAAAATTCAAACCAATGCTGTGAATTTTGATGTATCAAAAGACAATTGTATTTGTACACTAAATTAATTTTCTTTTTAAATATTGATTAATAATAAACAAAATATTCTCTCTTAAGCGTTTAGAATAAATTTGAACTTCTATCTTTTTAGAATCAATAATTCTAAGAAATGAAATATTTAAATTGCAAGGTATATTTTTAGATTTATTTTGTTATATATATATATATATATATATATATATATATATATATATATATATATATATATATATGCTTATTTATTTTTATCCTTTATTAAAATTAATTTTATAGAATTTAAATTAAGATGAAAAAACAATTATACTTTTTTATTATTATTAGCATCCTTGACATTTAAATATAAAAATAGTAGTTAAATATTAACAAGTAGAACTATAGTCCTAATAACTCAACAAAAAAAATGGTATTAAGATTCTAATTTAACAAGATTAACAATGGATTAAAAATTTATTTCAAACGGAATTAAATAGTGAATTAGAAAACACAATAATTAAAAGTTTTCTGCAGGGAATTTATGATACTTAAAACTTACCATATAAATATGCATTGAAAGAATAAAACGTAATTGATATATTGAAGTGAGTCACTTCAGGTGTCGGAAAAATATATACTAAGTCCAGATTATCAACAGAAGTTGTGTCCCTTACAGCCCTACTATCATCTTCAAATATGTTCTGCAATGCAACATGATATAATTATTAACCAATGTTGTAACTAATAGAAAACAAAATGGCTTATTCATATATCAGTACACAACACACAAAAATTATAATAAAAAAATAAATATCTTAAATTATACTTCAAAGATTATCTCAATTAGCAAGCAAGGTAAAGGCTTTGTAATAAGATCATCTTCCTCATAAGAAAATTTTCTTAAATCACTATTGAAACTATGGACACAGGTGGCTAACAAAATAATGGGAACACCTTAGATTTATAAGGAATCTGTTATCAGTATGATGTAGATCAGCATCAGTATGATGATGCATATTTAGATTAGATTCACCTAGAAATTGATTAATACAAATATGCTGTATAGTGTTTAGAGGAATATTATCTCTTCATGGAGCTATTAATTATGAAAGTTCTGGAAAAGATGCTGGTAGAGGATATCAATTTCTCATTCAATGTTCTAAAATAGACCATAACAGTTCAATAATATTGAGGTTGGGTGACTGTGTAGGTTTAGATAGATCTTTAACTTCACCCTTGTATTATCAAAACATGATTGAGCAAGTCAATACTGTTCCAGATGTATCAATATTGGGGAAAGCGATATCCCATGCAAAAACAAAGTTTGCATCATAGGATAGACCAAACCTCTCGCCTTAATGTTGGAATGTTTCAATTAAATTTAGTCCAGCTAGATCGGCTTTTACAATTTCGTCTGTTTTAAAAACTAAGTAGTCCAATGCCTTATGCTTCTGAAGAAAATCCAATATTTATAGAACTTCAATATAGTTATCACATACTACCAGAATATATAGATTTCAAATAAAAAAAATTGTAGCTATAATAATATTTCAATGGCTATGAAGTAATGAAAATATCCTCTTTACTCAAAGCTGTTTCAATTATTTTGATAACTACCTGTTTATTCTAAAAATATTATTTTACAATAAGTTGTTGGTTTTTTATTAACTTAAAATAAAAAATGCTATGTTTCACCAAGCTTTTTTTATGTATTTTTTGTTTCATGTCAATGTATTTTATGTTATACAGAAAAAATTGGATTACAGCATTTGTAATTAATTTAAATTGTAAACAAAGTTGATTTGAATTCCCTATAAAGTTGTTTACCTCATGATATAATGTCTATTTTTAATCATTTTAAGAACAGCAATACATGGTTCTCCTTTCCTTTTATTTATGGATAATTGCGGGAGACAGAAAAAAAAGTTTTTCTGTCTGTCAATGTCAGCAGATAGACTTTTCTTTTTACTGCTCCACCATGCAACTATTTTACTAAGATATTTATTTCAAAAAAGTAAATTTTTGAAAAAGTATTGTTTTTTGTGCACTGCAATGATGCATTTTCATGCTCAGTTTTGTATATGCCATCAATAAGATATGAATTGGAGCACTCATGAAAGGAATCCTAACGTCAGTATTTAATAACTTCAATAACTTAGAATTTTTAAGTGTTTCATACCCAATTCAATTAATTCTTATTTGATGTGCAAATGAGATATCATTTAGTGATTCAAGAGAGTATTTTGAACAAAGTTAAGTAAATAATACATAGTGTTAAAAAGTTGAGATATTGTTGTTTTTTAGAATTACAGTTTTTCTTGAAAACTTTGTACTTGTTTCCACTGTAAGTTGCAACCTTCTTAGTAAATACATAAATTTAATAAACATTGATTTTGGAATTTTTATATCCACAAATTATTTCTTAATTTTTGAAACAACACTAAAGCTATAGTATAACTAAAATAGCCCATATGTTTCATTGCGTACAAATTGTTTTCAATTAATGATAGAATTATTTTCTTATTTTTTTATCTGACAAAGTTGTTTTCTGATGGATTAAACAGTTGGAACATATAGAAAATAAATTATTGTTATTTCTTACCATATTACCATGAAAGTGTATAATAAATAAAATGCTTCAATAAATTAACAACTACAAAGAAAAATGTTAGCAAACATGTACTTAATAAATAATATATGTCTGGAAATGTAATTAGGAAACAAACCATGGTATTATTTTTAAATCCATTTTTTTAAAGTGCTGTGAATCCATTGATGAATTTTTACGACTTTTTCATTAATGTCATCTTCAATCTAAACGAGGAAGAAAAAAATAAAATAAAAATTTAATGTGGATGAAATACATTTTTACATATTATATAGAGCATGGGTGGCCAAACTTTTGGGATCTGGGGTCTACTCCACATTTAAAAAATCGAAGGCGGTCTACCAATGGCAGAGCAAAATTAACGTTCATATTTACTTTAGGTAACAAGAAAATATGGTAAATTATGTAATTTTTCTAAAAAAAACTTAATATTTACAAAATAAATATTAACTGACGAAAATAATCAAATTATTCATACATCAAAAACTGACCATCCTATCAGGGCCGGCGCTAGCAGCTTTGCCGCCTCGGGCAATGAGGTAAAATGCCGCCCCTTTATAATAAAAATTAAAAGAGAACCTAAACCCTTTCCACAATTAATGGTAAAATAAAACGAGTAAAAAAATTGCTATCATCAGCAATGTTGAAGTTTTGATTAGCAAAAAATACTAACTTATTTATTTATGTTTTTGGCACTAAATTAAAATTAGTGTTGCGCAGAAAAAAAGGAAAGAGTCATTTCTGGTGCATAATTATAAAATACAGAACAGATATTTAAAAAAAAGTAAAACAAATTATAAAACCACTAAATATTAAAACTGTATTACATATTAAAAATGCATTTAATCCGAGAGTTGAAATAAAAAGCGTTTTTTTTTTTTTCTCACTTTTAATTCTGAAAATTGTTTTATAATTTCTTTAACATTAATTTTTTCAGCCAGGTCATGTTCGACGGCTATTGTTGTTGAGCCGTTTAGTCGATCCTCGGTAGTTGTGGAGCGTAAAAATTTTTAATTAATCTTAATTTGGAGAAACTCCTTTCTCCACTTGTCACACTTATTGGGAGAGTCAGCAATATTCTTAAAACTATACCAAGATTGGGAGCAAAATCCGTATTCGATATGAATTTTAAAATCTCAACTGGACTTTCTTTTTTGTTTAGCAAAGCCAAAACAGCTACAATCTCGTCTGCCAAGTCAAGCGCGTTTATATCGGATGAATTCCCATCAGTCAACACTGTTTCTAAATCTTTACAATACTTTATATGTCGTTTTGAGGAATATCTTTTAAATCAGAAATATTGTAAAAAAATTGGAAATAGTTGCTGTGGGTACTGATCAAATCAAACCTGGATTCGAATGCATTGATAGCTTTATCTAATGTAAAAAAATAAAATTATGTCTTATATTTCAAAGCAGGATCTTCTATTGGATCATCTTTTGCCTCATAGTCGAAATTAATATTCCTTCTTCGAACTCGATGACATGGCTGGGTGAGTTCAAAATTAGCGAATTCGTCTGCGAGTTCTCGAGCATCGCAAAGCATTTCATTAAAGGCTCTGTCCGATCTAAGATGCTTGAAAAAAATCTTTACAATTTTTCAAGAGCTCCATAGCAGATGGTAATTCATAGTCTTTTGTCTTCAAGAGCTAACTTATAGGATTGACACACAATTTAAGGTTTTGTACCAAATTACAATGCAGCATAAGAATTTAAATTGTTTGACACAACTTAATAGTCCAGAAGCCTCAACTCTTATAGAGTTGTCATCCTCCGAGTTATTACAAACAGCAAGTAAAGCATCGTATATTCCTCCTAACTGATACCTTAGTGGTTTTAATGCATCTATTCGGCTTTCCCAACGAGTATCACTTAGAGGTTTCAAAGTAAGTCCGGAAACATATTTTAATAATATGGTCCATCAAAAAGTTGATGAGGAAAAAAACAGATATATTTTTTGGACTATATTAAAAAAATTGGCGGCTTCGAAGG
Organism: Latrodectus geometricus; assembly: GCA_026290005.1. Taxonomy (NCBI): domain Eukaryota; kingdom Metazoa; phylum Arthropoda; class Arachnida; order Araneae; family Theridiidae; genus Latrodectus; species Latrodectus geometricus. Next base: position 11,181 of record JAPDSC010151829.1, read on the forward strand.
ATGCTTTTGCCACGTCATTAACTACCAAGTTTAATGAGTGGCTGCAACATGGAAGGTAAAATGCTCTTGGATTTAACTTATTTATTCTAGATTGTACTCCCAATTTACTGCCTCTCATGTTGGACCCATTATCGTAAGCCTCTCCCCTCATATCCTGCAAATTCAATCCCAATGTTTCAAATCTTTTAAGTAATAGAGCTGAATGTTCATATCCAGTCGATCTTTCAACCGGAAGAAAGCCTAAGAAACTTTCATTAATTTTAATGGAAACCTCCTTGGGATTGGACTTGTCAATGGATACATACCTTACTAAAACTATCACTTGCTCGATCTTGCTGATATCAGGAGTGCAATCTAGAATTATAGATTAATATTTAGCTTTTTTAATATCAGTAATAATATGAGATGTTATATTTTCAGCTAAAAGAATAATCAATTCATTTTGAATTTCTTTTCCGAGATAGTTCCACTTTAGCTTCTTCTTTTTTAAGCCCTCTGCGGATATGCTCTTCTATTACTGTATCAAACTGAACAATTGAGTAATTGAATAATTTGTAAAAAATTACCGTTACCGAAATCGTAAAGTTTGTCACTTATACCTCGGAGGGCTAAACAATTTTGAGCAGGCATTTTTATTGTTGAAATAATTCGTAGAAGCACCTCGCTCCAATAATTTATTTCTGCTATAATAAGTCTTTGTGAATGACTGTCAATCGTTTTAGAGTACTGTATTCTTTGACTTAATTCAATCCAAGACTTTTGACTTTCGATATGTTTTTTAGAGGTTTTATGTTGATTTAAAATCTTACCGAGGTGCTTCCAATCTTTAACACCTCCAATAAAAAGGGAACTTAAAGTAGAACCAAAAAGAAACAAATTTTTGCTGTATGTTTAAAAAACACCCTGTATATATACAAGGTGTTAGGGGTTTGATTCCAAATATCTTAATGCATAAAATTCCTTTTAATTTCACTTCATTCATTTTAAACAAAAAAGTTTAGTATATCATGAGTCAAAACTCAATTATTTTAGAAAGAGAAAATGTTTAAAAGTTTGAGAAATTTAATTTTAGGGCCAATTTGCCACCCTCTAAGGTTACCGCCCCGGGCAGGGGCCCGGCTTGCCCACCCCTAGCGCCGGCCCTGATCCTATTCACTTCGTTTAGTTGAAATTTGACACTGTATATCTGCGACAAGTTTATCATATTATGGCTGGTACGAGCTTATTGCAATGCATAAACACGAAATTAAATGTTCATCTGTTAAATGCGACCAATTTTATTTTATTTTATTTTTTTTTAATTTTATTTTTCATTTTTTTAAATTTTTTTTTTTATTTTTTTATTTATTTATTTATTTTTTTTATCATGGTTGAAATAGCAGCTTCGCAAAGATACCTGGATCCAAAGTATGATTTCAAATACAAAATCGATTTGTAAACATTTGGAAACGTTTGCCCAGAAATTATTTTCCAAAAATCAATATGGCTAAATATGCTCTGGATTTAAGAAATATATCGTATCTTAATTTAATAATTTCTTCCTCGACCGTGACTGATGTGATATCTATTAAATGTCCTATTTTTTCAGATACTCCATCAATGTTGACATTTTCATTAAATGGGGAAATATTATAAAATTAAGTATTTCTTTCAACCTAATTAAGTCAGTGAATCTTCTTTCAAATTCCTCAAACAAAACAAGTAAGTATTAAGCGAAATCTTCGAAGTCTCGGTTTGGATTATGGATGAACTCTTCCTCCATGTTTTTGAAGTTCCTCAATTCATATTTTCTTAATAGAGATGCATGCGCTTCTATAGTTTCTTTGGATGTTTTAATTGTGCTCATCATGTCCGTTTTAGGTTTTAAATCGTAAACCTTAAATCATAAATTTTTAAATCGTAAATCTTTGCACAGTTGTTTTGGGTTTTAAAGCGTAGACTGTAGTAAATTTTTATTTTAAATAATACATTGATTCTATGCCATAAGTCATAAATTAAATTGTTAATAGCCGACATCATTATCGGTATGGTCGTGTGGACTACCTAAAATGTCTGCGCGGTCGACGTCTTGGCCACTCCTGATATAGAGCAAAACAAATTATACTGCAGAATGCAACACAAAATTACTTACATAAATTTTTAAGTAGAAATAATATTTACTTATCATAACATTAAATTTTTTTTTTTATTTTCTTGAAAAGTTTGCTTTGTAATGCTAAATACAAATTAAAAATTATTTGATAAGGTTCCATTGTATTTTCAAACATATTTCTCCTTGTTGAATTTTATTACCATTTAGTATTATTACAATAGAAGTTTAATTGCATCTTATTCATAGTTAAGCATCAAAGAAACGGTCTTCAGTTTTTTTTTCAATTCTTTAGCCATTTACCGTATTTTCCTGTATATAATCCGCAGCGGCATATTATCAGCACGACCTTTTTCCAGTAAAAGGGAAGAAAAAAAAAAAACGTCGCATAATCCGCGGCAATTTTTTTTTTTTTTTTTTTTTTTGGCGAATAGTCTAAAATATGAACTGCTGATTATATGGGTGTCACATAAAATAAAAAAATGCACAGTTTGATTAAAAATATAATAAATTATACAGGGGGGGAAAAAGCATTTATAAGGGAAAAAATGTCTTCCACATGATTGCTAAGTACAATAAACTTGAGATGCCGCCATTTTTTTCTTATTTGTTTTTGCTATAGCTTTTAATTTAAAATCTGCTGCTTTTGCTTACATATGACGTTATACGAATTTGAATAATTTCAAAACGAAACAGCTCACGTCAAGACAAATTGCGAAATGACATTAGCGACATGCTACTGTAATATCTTTACGAGGAATCAAATTTGTTTTTGAACGTAATTGGACAAAGTGATATAACTTAAATAAGTCAGATGTGTCTTGGTACCACCTGTTATTTATTTTACGAATCATAAACAGTATTTCTATCAAAAATTTCTTGTAAGCTTTCCTGATTGAGAATGTTTTTTTTTTTTTATCAGATTATCCGCGGAGGCGTATAAAGCGCACAACGAAATTCGGAACTTCATTAACACATAATCCGCGGATTATATACAGGAAAATACGGTATTATAATTGAAAATTTTATAAGTTTATCAAAATTTAAAAAAGTTATATCAAATTATAATGTCCAGAAAATTTTATCCCACAATTAATTGATCAACTAACATACATGTTGATGATAGTTTTTATAGTAGTTACAAAAAAGATATTTTCAGCTTTGAAAAATTCAGCTTTATTAAATAAGTTTATCATGAGTCAACCAGAAAACTTGATTCTTGAAAACAAAAAAGCAAGAAAAGTTGTAACATTACTGATATTACTCATAAATACGTGTCTTGGTACATGGTCCATTCCCTACTTATTTTAAACGATTTAATATAGCTGCAACCCATTACTGCACTTGTGGGGAAGAGGGAAGTCCACTTCACTACTTGACAGCATGTCCATTTACAATATCTTGGCATTTGGCAGCTCCAACAGCTCAATGGGAAACACTTTGGAAAAAGAAAGCTTTGGAAAATCGACATTCCAGACAAAAGCTCAATAATCTAATGGACTTCCTAATTGATCATGAGCAACTTTTTACTTGGATGAAAACCGAAGAAACTTAGAAGGCAGAAAGAACCTTACCAAACAAAAGAAATCGATTTTTACTAATTAAAGAAATGGTCAGAAAATCAGGCAAAAGACTTTTCCATGAATCTTGTAAACTGTGACTTTCTATGCCCTTAATGGAGCACCTGTTACTTTTAACCTTTATAGTTCATGTAAATATTTCTTTTACTTACTTTTCTTTTTGTTTATTCTTAGTTTAGAAGGGCTTAACAGCCCCTAGTTGTATTTCTATGAAAACTATAAAATAAATTATCCAGCAACCTCTACCTAAACTGGTAAAGCTCATCTCGAGCTAGGTACAGGGAGGTCTGCTGGCGTAAAACGTAAAACATCCTGTTATTTATTTTACGAATCATAAAATATATGTTTGCTGAAATCAACTTACTTTAATATAATATTTAAAACAAATTGAACATTTTTTAAAAATTGAACAACAAGATTTCTATTAATTCCAAACAATTGTATCATTTTCATCATAATGAATTGAATGAGGTTAATTACATAGCTTACTTTTCAAGAAGTATTGTTTTGAAACTTAATAATTTCCATAATTTTCTTTGTTTTTCTTTCTTTCTTTTTTTTTTTTTTCTTTTCTTTTTTTTTCTTTTTTTTTTCCATTTGAATGTTGGATTTTCAAAGGCGAATTTTTTTTCCTATTTTGTAAAAAACAAATTTACAATAACTCAGGCTAAAAGTATTTCACAGTTTCAACGTATGCAGTATGAAATAATAAATTAAATTTTTGTTATCTCTTAGCAATGAGCACATTCCAAAATGGCTGATATTTCAAAAGACATAAAAACAACATGTTTTATCAGACAATTGAAGATTGTAAATTGTTTTATTTTTCATTTCCAATCTAAAAAGTATTCATAGGCTTTTTACCTTATTTCTACAGTTTCAAAATTTGAAAATCTAGATTTCTGAAAATCTAAATTATAAAACCATTTTAAGGATTAAAAAATGTTGATTTTTAATGAATTTTTTCCTTTATAGAATTAGTCTTTAAAATTCTTCACTAATATTGTTTTTATCTTGGTTAGTAAAGCATTATTGGCTGCTTACTTCTGCCAATTGAAAATTCTATAAACTTAGTCAATTATGTTGTAATTTGAAAACACGATCAAGTGACATGGTCGAGAACTGTGAGCTACACCCTCTTCCTTCTCCATGCCATACCACAACTGTAGAGCAAAATTGTGATCGTGATTTTTATGTGTTCCAATCATCATTAAAGAGCATGTTGGACCTTCATTACATCAGGTATGGAATCCATTATCTTGGACACAAGAACGATACCATTCCCAACAAACATTCCGTGGATTTAATTCTAATTATTTTCAATTTTTTACAAAAAATCAGCAATACCAGAAGCATTTAATTATTTATTTTTTATTGGTGAATTCCAGTATATAACAATCTTACTACATTTAAAGTACACAACTGCTCGAACACAAGATTAAAATGTAAAAGATTTTTTTAATGGAAATTGAGACTTTCTCATGTCATAAAATAGTTACAAAAATATTGTAAACTTTAAACTGGTAAATTTAAAATATCTTGGTATAACTTATGCACAAGTTTGATGAAAATTTCTGTTTTAAAGATGCCATTTTACAAGAATTAATCTTACATTTATCTGTTTTCTGAAGCTTGATTTAACATAGATATATTAACAGAGATTCATTAGGACGGTTTATTAGAGAGCACATAATTTACATAGAATAATATATATAAATATATTTTGAAATATAAAAATCGTTTCTAACTTAAAAAAGTTTATAAATATTTTTATAAAACATATTATTTATAAAAACAGGTTCATTAATATGAATAATCTTATTATTGTAAAAATTATTGAATGTCAATGCAATTAATAAAAACGTTTATCATTTAAAGCACTTAAAAACTATTTTTTATCAAGTATGTTTTACACAATTTGAATTTTATTGATGACATTAAAAAATTTACTTACGTGACATTCAGATGGCAACTGAATTACAGCAGTTATTACATTTTCACTTTCTAATGAATTCAAATCATTATATTCTTTTTGGTTAAAATGTACCTATTAAGACAAATATAGTTAAAATTAAAAATAATATGATAGAATTTAAGAACATATTTTCAGAAATAATTAGATGTAATTTTAGCAAACTATGAGCAACTATACAAATAAATTTTAAATAAACTATAGTATAATAAAAGCTAATTCTTTAAAGAAAATATTTTGGTACAAAATAATAATCATTATTTTCATATAATTAAAAACATAAAATTGTTGCATCAATTTAATGAAAAGCTAAAGAATATTTTTAATGCTATTAAAAAAACTTGATGTCATTTAAAGAACATGTATATTTAATTAAGAATTATTTTTCTTTATTTGTAATACTTAATTTTAAGAATGAAAGTAATATTTCTGATACATAATTAAAGAGAACTTGTATTCAAATTAAAATAAGCTATATATGCAGATTTTTTATATTTTTCTTCAAAATTTTTATTTTGAGTGGCTGTTAAATATTCCTTTAATGCTTCACAGAAAATGATCCATTACAGAAGGATTTTTTTTAATATGGTGATTTAGATGAATGACAGTTGACATCAAAAATGAGGTAAAAACGTTGCATAGCAAATAACATGTGTATCTCATTTATGAGATAAAGATAAAAGCAATGGGCGAGTATTAGCAATGAACATTTCAGATTAGAAGAAGTTACGTATATAATCGGTATTTGGATTTGTCGATTCGATCATGTTGCTTAGCATCTTCGTTCAACACATCTCAATTCCTTGGACTTTGTTTTTAAGGACATTCTAAATTTTCAATGAAATTACACGTCTATGTAAATCTAAAAAAACTCTTAACACAAATCGTCTTAGTTATTCGACGACTTCGTCCGTGATATCTTTGAAAGCACTCGACAATCATTCTCCGAGGTCGGGGATTCTAAAATAACCGTCAATGTAGGAAATTCGAACTTGTTTAATTATTTCTTTCCATTTTTAAACCTTCGAAGTCTAATAATTATTTTTTCACATTATTGGTTTTTTATTCCATTTGACGACACATTCTTTATGCATATTTTTCTGATTTTCACATAGTAAATGTGCCTTGCAATGATGTGAATTTACCTCTTTGACACAGCATAGTGGAAGCCATTACAGAGAAGGAAACCTTACAGAAAAACTTTTCATAGATAGCAACCCACATTCAAGCATCGTAATGGAAGAAAAATCATAAAATCTCCTACGCTTGCAGTGGTAATGAGTGCATGGCCACTTCGCAGAAATGCATGCAGGAGACAAAAAACCCCACATCTACCACTTGTTGTTCATTAATGTCTAGGATCGAATCTATGAGTTTTACTCTGTGGAACGCGATATTATCACTAAGTCATGTTGATGTTGAGTTGTTACTTATGACGCTTGGTAAAGGAGAACCCGTTGGTCTGAGACTGGGCGAATGAAGTCAGAAATAGCGTCTCCCATTTTTAACAAAGCACCCCCTACGAAGGAAGTACGACTTTGGCACCCCCTACGAAGGAAGTACGACCCGTTGGTCTGAGACTGGGCGAATGAAGTCAGAAATAGCGTCTCCCATTTTTAACAAAGCACCCCCTACGAAGGAAGTACGACTTTGGCTCAAAGATGGCAGCACCATAGGAGTCTTTCAATTTAGAAATAGGAAGTCAGAGTAAACTCAAGGCTTGTTTCCTAACAACTACGACATATTTTACAGACCCTAGTCGTCATTAGTGAACATTACAGTCCTTAGTCTGCAGGGAATCGAACCCACAACCTGGTGATTGCGAGACTGACTCCCTAACCAACCAGGTTAGGGCGTCAATCCTACTACTAAGTCATAATGGATTCTATTGCCTGATGTCTTCTATAATCCTTTTGAACCCTTTTGTTACTTCAAGGGAACACTATGGGTAAGTTATACATACTCAATATCGTTTTTACAGCCCATTACCATAATTACCATTATATAAAATAAGCCATAAGAATTCTACTAGAATTTAAAAATATTACATTATTTTATGGATACCGACTTATAATTATATAAAAAATTGCAATTGCAACTCGGTGGGAATTATTTAACTTGATTTGTGAATAACTTCCCTGTTTCTGAGAATCCATTATGACTGGCGTATTATATATTTATTTTTTTATTTCTAATAGCGGGCACCCTTGAGCAAGTACGTACGTACATTAGCCCATTAGCCTCAACAAGGCCGGAAACTACTACTCATTTTATCGTTACCCGGTGGGCACCTGTGAACCATGTCACGGAGGTACAAGTAACATCCCTTACGCCACACTACCACAAACTCATTTATAGGGCGGGAGACATTCATCCATCATCTGAGGAAAGAACAAGGAACACAAAGTACATCCATGCCCGAGCCGGAATTCGAACCCAGGTCCTCCCCATCCAGGCACTCTAACAACCAGACTGGGTGGGCGGCGAATCACATTTCATTATTCATTAAAACAGTCTATTACATTTTCCAACAGTTTTTTTGATTAACTTGTGCTACTTGGGAAGATTTGCAATAGTTATTTCCTTACATTGATCTGACCAACTGGCGACGTATATGACTTTATATTTATATAGCTTTAATAGGCTTTTGTGTATAACTGAAAAATAAAATATCCAATTTCAAAATAGAATTATTTTTAATTTTTATTCCCCAGAACTGAAGTTATTTTAATATTTTTTAATATAATCAATAAATTTAACAATTTTTGATAATTTATTCAAATTATTTTGAATTTCTTTGGGTGATTCAAAACTGGTGTTTCCTGGCATTAATCAATTAAATTTGGGACGCAAAACGTTTTTGAGTATTTATAATAGTTTTTCTAAGCTGCACAGTGTAATTTCAAACAAATTATGTTTCTTCAGATGCGTAATATTAGATTATTTCTTACATCCCATTATTGTTGATATCGATCAATACATTGTCAAGCAATTGAAAACTGTTATATTTGTGAACATCTATTGTCTACTTATTCTTCTGTTAGATTTTTAATAGGCAGGTAATCATATTCATTTGTGGCAAGGAAGGAAACTTAGAAATTTTTACTCATTCAGAATAAAAAAAACAGTCAATTTAAGATGCAGAACTCGTTTTCTGATATTCATTACTATTTAGCATCGGAAACAGGATTTTTTCGTCCACAGAGTGTGGCTTTAATCACTATGACCTAATGAATTTCATGGTATTGAATTTCTTTCAAATCGAATACGGTCATTTTAGGAACTGACTCTTGACGTGTTAGAATTAACTTTAAAAGTTTTTTAATAATTGTTTAGATAAAAAAAAGGGATCATAATATTTACCAAAAACAAGATTTCCCAAATTGAGAAGATATCACGATATGCTACTTCGTTTTTCAATTCATCCTACGCAGTTGAGGACTTATCACGGCAATTGACTTTATAGAAGATACTTATTAACAGCAAGAAGAATAATGTGCGGTACACCATTTTCCTGTGTTTTATGTATGGTTATTTTTCTGTCTCCAAATGGCATGCATCATTGCAAAGGCTGAATAAAGACACTTTTAAGATAATAAAATAGCTTGCCGAAAAGGATGATATTTGTATCCGTAACTGGCTGCAAATAGAAAAAGAAAAATTTGTATATATTTATATTGCATTACTTGTAACACATGAGTGTTAATATGCGGATAAAAACAAACATAATTAATTAAGTATCACTAAAATCTAAAAAGATGTAATTTGTAAATACAAATCCTTCATAACTGCTGTTGCATAATTTCTATAAATATGAATCTTTTGTAACTTCTTATTTAGACACCATACATAGATTTTATTTTTTATTTACACATCGTATTTAAATCATTGTAAAAAAGGAGGCCTTGAAGATAAATTGATTTGTAAATATAAAAGTGAAGCATAAATGTATTTTAAGAATAACAAAAAGATTCATATTTTCATACGATACACACAAAATACAACTGAGTTTTATAAATAATTAATTAATAGTTAGGCTGGCTTCATCTTTATGACCATATGGTTGGAGCTATAAGTGGTTAGCCATGGTAAGTCATCCAAAGTAGATATTGAGAACCTACCTTGACTGAGTTTATAAATATAATCGGGAATACTTAAAATTAAAATATAGTTATTGAATAGTGCACAGTCTAGCAATTAAAAACCGTTGTAAAGGATTTTTAAAATCCAATTTTCATTTCAAGAAAACTTTAACAGCATAATCATGACATTTAGCTATGTCAAGTGTGTGCAGTTACATACTTCCCTGTATCTAGCCTATATTTGGGCTTCACTGCTTAGGAGGAAAGCTGGTAGATGAGAGTTTTCATAATTTAGCACCAATGAACAAGTAGAAGGTACCAATCATTGATTTGCCGCCGCGAGACGTATCATTTCTTATCGAGATATTGCAACCACGACTCATTTAATGTGCTCCAGACTCCTTTAATGATTAGACCCATCTCCGTTTACTCAGTATTCGAATTCTCTACCTTCCGATAATAGAATTACCTCCTTACCAGCCAGGACACCCTGGCCCCAGCCATATGCTGCAAAAACCCTCTGGATAGTGTCGTTTACAGAGGGATTTTTAACAAAAAGAAACTCGAAAAATCTTCCATCGTCTAATACTTTTAGAAATGTAATATATTTCTAATCCTTCACTGCAGTATTTATAAGTCACTATGCATACATTGATGTTAACAAATGGATAGGTAAAACAGCTGATGTGTCAGCATGTATCAGATATAATATTAGGGATAGTTTTCTTTACGTATATATTGTAGGCCATACGAATGCATTGCATGGATGGAAACCCTGAAAATTCCCAAGGCATTGATTCCTATTCCGAGACATTATCCTCTAAAAACTCGAAACGCAGTTCTCACTTCCCAAAGTTAAATAATTTTCCTGATTGAACCTGTAACCTTAAGTTTTGAAGATCTCAGTGCTGTATTTACACTTAAAATATATTTAGAACTTGATTAAGGTGCAAAAAATTAATTGATGGAGGAATAGATGTCATTTGATATTCTTTTACCCTATATATTATCCTCAAGGTTGTTTTGATTTATTATCCTCAATTTGTTGAACTTAATGTTCCAATTTGACCCTGTTGAGATAAAAAAAAAAAACAAGCCAGCTTCAGTGTTGATCTTGTTCTTAACTGTGGCTTAAAGTTGAAAGTCAAATTACGATTCTACGACTTTGATTAGTTAAAATGGATAGCAAGAAATTTATCTTAAAATAAAAAAAAATATATGTTTTGAAAAAAAGTATTTTTATATCTTTTAATTAATTATGTAATATTTGCTTAGTAAAAATGTTTAATTATTTGGTTAATGGCATGAAAAGAATAAATTTATTTAAATTATTTTGTATAAGCATGATATTTAGTAGAATAATATATATGTTTATTTAGCATGAAATATCCTATGCACATCACTTTCATTTAATTACATTTATATAAGTTCATCGTATCATTCGCTTACTGTAGTAATATGTTTAATACAATGTAAAATTTTAATCTGGCTGCGGTGATCTGTTCGGTTACGGCGTCCTTCTCATTATCGGAAGGTAGTGAGTTCGAATCCCGACTTATCCAAAGATCCAACGTGTTCACTAGTACGACTGGGACACATAAAATATGTCCTGATCAAAATGTCCTCCATGTGTTCCTATTCCAAATTAATATCTCTATGGATGTTAGGACACTCATCACAACTCTGATTTCTATGGTGTTTTCTACCTAACGAATTGCATTTGCATGATGCGAGGGAGAAAAACTGGATGACTTTCTAGCACACAAAATATGTAAAAATAAGAGCAACATTAAGATGTAGAAGCATGCGCAATCTCAAAAGTAGCTGGGATCGAACCCTGTACCTTCCACTACGAACTAAGCAGATTCGTGCGTTACAAGATTTCGTGGAAAGAAATTTAAAATGGCAACATAGCATCGGAGATTTCAATACTTATTAATACAAAAGAATATGATATCTATTATCGACAGAGTTTGAAATTCTTTTATAAGAATTCAATAACATAATAAATCTGATTAATAAAAATAATTTTTTTAATATTAGTTTTCGAATAAACAATAATACGTCATTGCTTGGAGTTGACTTCATAAAATTTGTTCTATATGAAGTTAAACACAAAGAACAATGTTATTTGTACAAAGACAGAATACACACAAGTGTAAAAATAAAAATTTAATTGTATTATTCTCAGAAATTTACTTTTATTATTTATCCATCATTCTTGATGAAAATGCATCTACCTTTAATCAATTGAACTACAGTATATTAATATATAAACAAAATGAAATTAATGTTATTGAAATTTGAAATTCATAATATTTTTCTGATTGATGAGATTTGTCATTTGATTCCAATACTTTTAGAAAATTTCATAAATGGCACACATCAACAAGTATATGTATACCAGATTTTTACACACATTATGAAACATGAATGTAAAACTTCCATATCAACTTTACTAATTAGCTTTTTACAAGTATTTAAAAGAG
>JAPDSC010151831.1:3255-25301 GCA_026290005.1 Latrodectus geometricus
ATAATAATAATAATAATAATAATAATAATAATTTATTAAATACTAATTTACAAATAGTGTTTAATAAAATATTATTTAACTGTTTTATGATGCAAAAAACATACTTATCAGTAATTAACTTCTTGTGAGTAATTAATATTAGTTGGAGAAATGTATAATATTAACTTTAGATTAATAAATAAACTTATAATACAATTGTTTCCAAATTCTTATTAAACATAAAAATTATTCTGTGATTAGATAGAGATTGCAGAAATTTCTCCAAATTAGAATTCATAGCATTTTAATATCAATTTTGAACATTGCAAAATTATTAGCAAAATGTTAAGTTATGAATAATTTTCATTTAATGTTAATCTTTAAGTAATTATTCGTTAATTATTAGTATTAAAATAATTGCGAAATAAATCTTAATATTTGTTTATTAGTGATTGTACCAATGTCACATATATTTCTCAGAGTCTTTATATATATATACACTTAAGTTCTTTACAAAATATTTTTAAATTACATTTCATATATCATAAATAGAGTAATTATGATGTTGTATTCATTTTCTGTAATTAGAAGTTGAGATAATATGTGATCTATAATTAGATCGCTGAGCGCTTATGATAATAAAAGACCAAGTAACTTTCCTGTGATTTTATAGTTAAAAAATTACAAATTTAGTGTGGAAATTGAAATTTTTGTGAATTTAAAAACTTTTAGTGAGATTTAAAAGAAAAAATATTATTAATCTAAATTTGCTTAATTCAAATTTTATCCAGCCAATAAATAAAAGTTTATTGCAATATAATGGAAAAAATTTCAGACAAAGTGTTACATTGCATTATGTACAAAACGTAATAGGTTCACACTTACGTTTTTGAAACTGGCATCTTCTTTGTTTTGTCTTTTTTCTATAACATGGGCTTTTCTATCTAAACACACAGAGTCTATTACGTTTAATCTTGATGACATCATCAGAGGTCTTCCAATGCCTTTCTCGGAATTTGTTCCCAGTTTAAGGTACTCAACTGCGATATATGATCGGATGTCTTTCATACTTTTCTTTTCTCAATTTGATAAATTGAACAGAATACACGTATTTATGATAGTCATGTCGATAACTCTAGTAAAGATTGACCATTACAATTTTTTGCCATGGATATGAATTCTGTGTTTTTCTAAGAGCGAGTTATGCTGGTCGACTCCACCCATTTTTTTTTTTTTTTTTTTTTTTTTTATTATTGAATATTATTAGGTTTTAGAATTTTTGATTTTCCTTTCAAACCTTTTTGATGGCTTGAAACTTGGATTAGTTTCTATGTAATCAAAGTTTGTCGTTGTTTTTACACACTTGTTATCCTTCCGTTTAAGTATAGTTATTTCGTTCTTTTCGTTGAAACAGTAGTCATAAGAATCACGAATTTTTTCTTTCCAATATTTTATCAGGCATTAGAGGGCAAGAAGCTGTTAAACTGTTTCTAATTGTGCACGTGGATTTGAATCCTTGTGCTTTTAATTCAACCAGCAGATCATAAGAATTGAAAAAATTGTCAAAAATGATGATGTGGCTGTTAGGATTAGTTACTGGTTGTAACATAGAGCTAGGAGTAGCTCTATGGTTTGTAACATTTTTATCACCACTCGTGTTCCAAGTGGTTCTTTTGAGGTTCAGGAGTTAGCTCATCCACATTAGATGGCAAAACAGTTATACCAGGCTCTGCTCCCTAAGAAAACATATATACTAACACTTTTCTGATGGTGTGAAACACTTTACGCTGAGATATTTCGAATGAAATGAAACGGGGGAAAAAACGATATTAGCTATTACTAATGCCCAGCGATCTATTTATAGATCAGCATGTTTAAACTTACATTTTAATAATGAAAACAGTTATTTTTCTAATATAAATAAACCAGAATAATTAATAAGATATTAAAAATGTAAAACACATAAAAAAGTATAACTTATTTTTAATATTTTTCTTAAAGATATAAAATCAAAAACTGCACTCTGAAGCTTCAAATTAGCGAAAATCAGACGCTAGCTGTTGGACTGATTTGGGTAAGAATGCTTTAAATCTCATTTGGAGGTGCAGTCATATGTGTAAAGAAACAAGTAAATGGCAATACCAAATGATTAAAAGATATCATTTTCACTGGGAGTTTTGAATGGGAGGTGATCTATAAATAGATCACTGGGGGGGGGGTGTAACGGTTTGGTAGGATACTATAATGGGTTTAGATTGTAAAACAAAAATTTTACAATATTTTCTTCAGGACATAAGAAATTCTTGTTTGTATCTAGTTACAAGCTACAGAAACTTACTCAAAATAAATTTATCAGCAAACTAATATTATTTACTAAATGAACTTAAAATTATGTATGTAAAATATTACAAATATAAAATTATGTTTTCGAAAATATAATTATTCGTACTGTAGTACAAAAATAATACTTTTAATGAATACAAATTTTTTAACAAAATATCATTTCATAAATAATTTATAAAAATTCAATTACATTAAATTGTTAATTGTAATAAAAATTCAACATAAGACTCTTATAAAAATATTCAAATACCAAATAGTAAATAGTAATAATTGCACAATTGTAACAAGCAAGGTTAGAATAATGAATAAAATATTTGTATTTCATGTTTTCTTCCTTAAAATATTAATCAAGCATTTTGTTATTAAGCAGTCAGAAACAAAGGAGTCTATTCAAATTAATCCACTTAGCATGAATTATTTTGAGAAATGTAAAATTTGTAAAAATTGACTTATAAAAAATTTCCTTTTTACAGATATAAAATCAGGTATATAACATTTGAATACCATGCATCAGACCCCTAATTACCAGTTTTCCTTGCCAAAACTTGTTATGTGGGTGAAAAAAATTTTAAAATCTAGACATTCAATAAATTATTAAATGTATTTGGTTGTATGACAGACTTACAAAAATTAACTGAATGTTACTCATTAGTAACTCGGGAAAATTCTATTATTTAGCTCCTAAATTTATTAAGTTGAATATCTATTATAAGTGTACAATTTATTTTTTGTCGACTGCTAGACAAGCTGACACTTTGCAACTGAAATTATACTTGAAAAATATCCACTTTTACAACTGAATCTTAATTTGATGTGGAGTCCGACTTCCTCAGTACACACATGCTGTAGATACCCTTATATAGCTTAGACTACCATTCATACTCTGTGCATGTAAAGAAAGGACATAGCCAGGAGAGAGAAAGAGAAAGTACATCCATGCCCGAACCTGGAATCAGACCCAGCAGTCAGGCACGCTGACAAATACACAGAGTGGGCTAAATACATAACTATAAAAATGTTAATACAATATTTATAAAATATTTTTATAAAACAATCTGTTGTATTTTTGCAGGAAAATATACTTCAAAAGAAATAATAAATTTGCCTAATATCATAACTATACATATTTACTGCACTTTAAAAATAACATTTAAGAAACATATATTTATCATATAATTATACATATCATATAAATTTAAGAAATTGACATTTTAAGTATTCATATATATGCATTTAAATTTCATGATTAGAAAAAATCTTCTTTACTAAAAAAAAAAAAAAAAAAAAAAAAAAATTTAAAGACTTTCTGCAAGAATTTACCACTTACATACTTCTATAAAATAAAATTAACTTATACTACCAGCTAATAATGACCTCATATTTAAGCTGAGCAAAAAATTAAAGTACACTACTGGCCATTAAAATTGCTATACCAAGAAGACGACATGCTAAAGACGTGAAATTTATACGAAAGGAAGAAGGTGCTGTGATATGCAAACGATTAGCTTTTCAGCGTATTCAGACAACGCAGGCGCCAGTAGCGACACCTACATTGTGTTTAAATGAGGAAATTGTTCAGCCTTAGACTCAAACACATATTGCATTTGAAAGTTGTTGCCTGGTGAAAAGTGGTTGTGATGTCTCGTGTAAGAAGGAGAAATGTGTACCAGCACGTTTCTGACTATGATAAAGGTCGAATTGTAGCGTACCGGGATTGAGGTTTATCTTATCGCAATATTGCTGCTTGCGTCGGTTGAAATCCAATGACTGTTAGCAGAATATGGAATCGGTGTGTTCAGGACGGAAATACGGAAGTCATGCGTGATCTCAACGGCCACCTATCACTAGCAGCCGAGAAGACAGGCATATTATCCGCATGGCCGTAATGGATCGTGCAACCATGTTACGAGTCGTGAGTCAAGAAACGGGGTCGTTTGGAAGACAACAAGTGTCTGCACGAACAGTTCGACGACGTTTGCAGCAGCATGGACTCTCAGCTCGGAGACCATTGCTGCGGCTTCCCTTGACGCTGCGTCATAGACAAGAGCACCTTCAATGGTGTGATCAACGACGAACCTGGTCACACGAATGGCGAGACGTCATCTTTTCAGATGAACCCAGGTTCTGTGTACAGCATCATGATGGTCGCATCCGTGTTTGGCTTCATTGTGGTGAACGCACACTGGCAGTGTGCATTCGTGATCTTCATACTGGCCCATCACCTGGCATGCTGGTATAGGGTGCCATTGGATACACGTCTCGGTTACCTCTTGTTTGCATTGATGGTGCTTTGAACAGTACACGTTACATTTCTGCTGTGTTACGACCCGTGGCTCTACCCTTTATTCAACCCTACGTTTCAGCAGGATAATGCCCGACCGCATGTTGCTGGTATTGTATGGACCTTCCTTGATACGGAACATGTTCGGCTGTTGGCTTGGCCAGCACGTACTCCAGATCTTTCAAAAACAGAAAACGTCTGGTCAATGGTTGCCGAGCGACTGGCTCGTCAACAAACGCCAGTCACTTCGGTTGATGAAATGTGGCATCGTGTTGAAGCTTCATGGGCATCTGTACCTATACATGCAATCCAATCTCTTTTTGACTCAACGTCTAGGCGTATAATTGCTGTTTTTACTGCCAGAGGTGGTTGTTCTGGGTACTGATTTCTCAGGTTCTATCCAGCCAAATGTTTTGAAAATTTAATCACTTGTTATTTCTAGTATAATATATTTGTTCAATAAATATCATTTTCTTATCTGCATTTCTTCCTGTTGTAGCATTTTTAATTGGCAGTAGTGTAAATAGAAATGCTAATGGAGAAAGAATTTGATTACAAATAATGAAAATATTTCCAGACTCCAAATGTAATTCAAAAATATTTTTCTATACTTTTAAAAGGTCTACACTAAGTAATGCAAAAGAAACTTTATGGAAAATCAAAATTACAATAAAAATGTAGTCCTTTTAATGACTATTTAAACGGAAAGATATATGATGTATTATTTTGTGTAAATTCTAATCAGTTGTAATGCATATAATGAAATTTTTCCCAAAAATAATACCAGAAATACTGAATATTAATAAACCATTTCCAGAATAATGTATAAAAAGTAACTCTAAGTAATGTTACATCTGTTATTAACAAACAAGCATTTATGTTCTTAATTAATATTAAATATTTATTTTAATGTTTTTGACTTACATTTATACCTCTGACTATATTATATATATATATATATATATATATATATATAACAATATTACGTACTAATTTGAATTCAGTAAGATATCATCATCACGTGAAAAATTATGTTCATCTGTTAAATGTAAAATCCTCGTTACAATATATTTCTGAAATAAGAAATATATACTTCTGATCCTTATTTGTTAAATTGAATTTATTTTTTTAGTTTGAATATAACAGAAAATCTTTGCGCATTATATCAAGTACTTTTAAACTATTTTATTCTACTTTTGTAAAATAAAACCATCAGGAGAACATTATGAATCAGTTCAAAACCTTAAATGCAATAGGCAGACGAATATATTATTTTTCTTATACGAAATGGATTTAAAGACAAATGTATTTTAAAACATGATCCACTTTAACAAACAACTGTATTCAAATTTTGGAAAAATAAATAATCTATATGGCATTATAGACATTTATAGTGTTCTGTTATCATAAAAATGTCTGAGTACTATCCTGTTTCATGTTTAAAAAATAGAACAATCTGCAGTTTCTCATCTGGTTACTGAAAGAAAAAGGGTTTCTAGACAACAAGTACCATTTAAATCATCGATTAACTTTGTTTATTTTTAAAACATATATATTGTTAATATTATAACAAAATTTCAATTTAGAATACTTTAAATAATGCCTCGTATATTACTATAGAAATTTTACATCTGATATAGAAATAACTGAATTATCTTTGTAGCATGATATCATGATAGGACTTTTTCACCACCAATATTATTACTTACTCTAACTTCTTTATGCCTTAAAATTTGTTTTATTAACTTTTTAATGAATAATATTTTACTATGGTATTAAAAGACTAATAATATTACATTAAGTTCGATATAATATTACCATTTACATCGAACATTACTAGAAGAAAAACATTTTCCTGTTAGAAAATTTCACTTATGTATTTTTACTTAAGAAAATAATAAATATGCATTCCTCGTTCAAATTCAATTATGTATATACTTGAAACTTTTACATATTAACAAGTACAATACAGACTACTATTGTCTAACATTTACTAGTTTGTAATTATCAGATTGCGATTGATAACAAATATTGTGTTTAAGAAGATCAAAAGTAAAATACAGGGTGCTTCAAAAAAATGTATACACACTTTGAACTTCCATAGAAAATTTATTTACCGTTCTAAAAAGTTATATTTCAGGAAAATAGAAAGCTGAAAGCCCAATGTAAATGAAACATAAATAACAAATGTTAATACTGTTCAAATTGGTGACCTGCAGCATCAATACAATTCTGAGTACGAGTCACCACTGATTCTGTACATATCACACACTGTTCCATGAACTTCGAATTTGTCTCGTATGCGTGTAATTGTTAATCTTGAAGGTGGTTCTGTATCATACTCCCTTCTCCACTGTCTTTGAACTTCATTTACATTCTCAAACTTCCAGTACCACTTAATAACCTGCTTACGTTCTTCAAAACTCAAACGTACGTCCCCCATGTTGATACTACAAATTCCAACTGATAATATAACATAGAGGGACGATTATGCTGGCACCTGGCGAAGAAATATAACATTAGCCTTGTAGAGCGGGAAAACTACAATAGTTTAAAGAGTGTATACATTTTTTTGAAGCACCCTGTATATATTCTTGCTAATATGAACTTATGGTACTCATAAGCATAAAGTAATAAATAGTAACTATTTATAAATTTCATAAATTCTATGCTTAAGAATTTGTTTCGTTTTCAAAACTTTGCTATATAAGTTTAAATCAACTTAAAATTGTTTTTAGAAAAGAAGCAGTGGTAGTCTATAAAAGCATAATAAAAGCAATTATGATATTATGGTCAGTGCATTGGAAATAATCTATAGGATTTCGTTTCCTTTATTTCTTTTAATTCGTCAATTGAAAAATTTTAAATTGACATTCACTGTGTATATGTATTATTTTATTCCCTTACATTTGAACTAATTTGATAAAATGTAATTTTTTTTTGCATTCATTAAATTATTTTTAAGGCAGATACAATGAAAATACATTTAAGAAGATCAATATAGAACATACGTTCATAAAAATTAAAATTTAAATATATTAGTGATGTATTTCATCTTTTTTATATTTTATCAACTTAGGAATAAATTTTGTTAGGAAAATGTAAATTTTGTAAATATTTTTTTAAATGTTTTATATTTCTGTTTAGCTATTTATTTTATTTTTGTTAAGTTTGTTAAATTCTTTTACAAGCAACATTTATCTTATAGAAATAGAGGTTCTTAGAGCTGAAGAACATGTCTATGGTACCTAAGACAGCTTGGCTACATTTAAAGATAATGTAGGTAAAATTTGACATTTCAAAATAAGTAACAGTTTTCTGGCTTGATACAAGCAGGAAGATCTGAGTTTTCATCAGCATTCAGTATAAATGTTCTGGTACTTCAACATCTGCATCGAAGAGTTGAATGCATCGGTTTCAGACAAACAGGGAGTCAGTGGAAAGTGAAGCAAGAAATCAGGCACCTGAATTTCGAAATCTGGAAATCTGGTTATATTTATATTCTAAAAAAATATAAAGTGTATAAATTTCCATTCTGTGTAAAATAATCAAGCTTAGTAATTGCTGGTGCTCATTAAGAATGAATTTCGATTGCACCTGAAATTCGAAATATGCAAATCTGGTTATTTTTATATTCTAAAAATATAAACTGTATAAATTTCCATTCTGTGTAAAATAATCAAGCTTAGTAATTGAATGTGCTCATTAAGATTGAGTAAATTCGTAATAATATGATTTCTTCAATACATTATTAAATTATTTTCAATATGCTCTTATATTTAGATTAATTTGATACAATAAGTCTAAGTATAAGAGCATATTTTTTATTATATGCTATTTCATATAGTATTTAAGTCTTAATAAATTAAGTTTATTGCATTTGCTAGATTATTTTTTATTGAAAAAATTGAAATTCTAATTTTGTCCAAGAGGTAATCAAATTGAAACAGAAGATATATATATATATAATTAACAGTCAATTCATGTGTTTATTTGAAACAATAAATTTCATAAAATCTTAAATAGTTAAATATAATTAAAGTTTTTATAAATTTTATACTATGAACTTCCTTCATCTTCAAGAGACATTATTTTTAATCATCCAGATATTATTCCTTTATTTTAACCATCACCTTGAATTTGGGCTAATTTTATTGTCACAGATTTTTGTTGTTTGTAAGTAATTTGGTAGCTTTAATACAGTAAGTGATATATGTTGTCGCTTAAAGAACAAAAACACTTTTTTAGTTCATATAGTTACATAATAATAAAAGTTCATGAAATGGAAATTGTGGTATATCTATTTTTATAAAATTAAACTTTGTAAAAAGTTTTCTTTGTCTACATCAAGCATTGATCTATTTGCTTAAGCATTATTTTATAAAATGATTGATTGTTTTCCAAAATTACGATTAACTAACACAATTTGTTTTCATTTTGAAATTGCTATCTCACATTTCAATTGAATCCACTGACATACATACATTATATTTGAGAGCACCAAAATAGAATATATTTGGAAAGATAAAATTGAATTCACATACATAAATAAATTTGTGTAATTCATAAAACTAAAATAGTGATGCATTTTTGATTTTTAATTTCAGAATTATTTTGTTAAGTGTTGTCTACATGAAATGTTAATATGCTCTTTTTCCAGATATTATTAGTTTTCTTTTGCAGCAATTCGTTTCAAAATGTATATTTTTTATTTTCTAAGTTATTTTTTGAATTCAGTATAATTGAACACTCATTTGAAGCAACAGGTGACTTAAAATGAAATAGAATATAATATATGTAAATTAAATGGAAAAGTATTAATTTATACTCTTTCATTTAATTTACTTGTTAATAAAATTAAAATAGCAACATTTTTATGTCCATGAGATGAATAATGCTTACGTTAAAATGTTCTTTGTTTTGATAAAATATAAATGCATTCTTTTATATACATATATAATTATAGAAATTTATCATTTACTCTTTTTTATTTCGAACAACTTGATACATTTTGCAGGTTTGTGGAAGTTTTGCTAATTTTTTTTTCGGGTTAAATAAATCAGGAAGCTTATTTTATTTTTAAGGAGAACAAAATGGAACAAGTTTACATGCATATTTTGTAATTTAATATTTAATTAAAATTATATAATTAATAAAAAATATAGAAACAAATTTGTATTTATAAATGTCAGAATTGTTTTGATAAGAATATTCTTTGTTTTCACGAAACAATTATATAATTTTTTATCAACATACTCTTTTGCTTTCTCCTTTGTTTTTGGACGAATTTAATACCTTCAGAAGATTTTCAGTGTTTACAAAGTTATTTTTGGGTTCAGCACAATATAAAACTCGTTTTGCCTTTGAAGGAACCGGAACTGAACAGAATGCTTGAGTATTTCCTCAATAAGAGGTCAATACGTTGCCCTCTGAAATTCGTAGAGGGGAGTTGAGAGCTAATGTGATGCAGGCATGCAAATATTGGAATTCTATTGCCAAAAGTGGGTTTCCTGCCATCAGAGAATAACTCTCGTACACGTAAGTACTCATGAAATATTGATATTAGTCCGATACTCATACTTCGTCATTTAGAATAAGACCGAAAGGCGCAGATGAATTAAGACAAATGTTAATGTTTCCCAAATAACATGGTTAACTCATGAATAGAGAAAATGTAAGTGAATTTATGTCCAATGAATAAGCATTGATTATCAGTAAGCCATTTTCATAAAGGTGCACAATACTGTCAAGTATTTCTTAATGAGATTGTACTTGCTTCACCTAAAATTTAATTATTCGAAAAGAGTTCGATAATTTTTAATGACAGTTGTTCAAAAATTCAATAAATCTTTTTTACAATTTATATTATAACAATGCTCGTAAAATTAACAAATGCATATTAAATGATTATCCAATCAAAATTAGCATTTCAATAATAATGCCGATCTTTGACTCAACAATTTTTGAGACGCTCTACAATCTATGAATTTAATAATTCGTAAAGAAACTCACTATGCTAAATAGTATCAAGTATTACTGGATAATATTTCAGCATTTTTTAAAAATAGTTTTCAATTTGAAAAAGTAGTAATTAACATATACTAAAAGTATGTGAAATCTAAAAGTGATAACAAAATTATATTCTGAATAGTTTAAATATAGTTTTACACAAAATTTAATAACATTTCAATGTTACAAGTTGAAGAAAAATGTCCATACACTATAAGATAAAATATATAACTTCGTATAAATATTATAAACTTTATTCCATGTTCCTGTACTAATTTAGACAATAATGACCCAATATTGTTGGAAATGATTAATTTAAATTATATGTTTTTTACATAACGTAAACAGACGTTTTTTGCATGATCATTAATTTGAATTAATGATTTTTTTAAATAGCAAAATATTATTAAATAACAATGATATTTGAATGATAAAAATTAAGTTAAAAATGCAATTTTAAGTGCATTTTTAATACTTGTAATAATTAAAATACTTAAATAGTTAAAATGTGTGTATATGTGATTATTACTTGTAAATTTAATTCCTACATATGGTTTTAATCGCAAAAATATATTTCTTAGGCTTTAATATTGTTACTATACATACACATAAGAATTTTCTCAAGTTTTACACAATTATGATAGCCACATTATTATTGAAAAAAATGAAGAGAAATTTTTTTTTTAAAAAGAATACCATTATTTCTAAACAATTTGCATCATTATTAATAAGCTTCGTTTAATAAGAAATTCAAGGGGTATTTCAAAAATGAAATACAACGTTTTTATCAGATAATTGGAATACACTTTAATTTCTGAGAATTTAATATGAAACTAAAAATATTTATTTCACTAGTGACTACATGAATGATAACTTTTGAAAAAAGATTTGTATATTTAAAATTAATAAATATTAATGTTGATATTTTGAACTGTGAACGATGTTATTGAAAGAAGTATATTTGTTTTAAAAAATCAGAAAGCATTGATAGTAAAATGTTGTCTTTTACAATAATGACACCTAAAAATAATATTATTTTCAAATATTATTAAATACTTCCTGATATTGAATTTAGTGTAAAGATTTAAATGCCGAAATCATTTAACATAAAATGTTTCGTTGTTGGGTTAAGGGATCCACATAATATTTCAAACTTCAAAAATGAATAAATTATACAATTTCTGGAAGAAAGATCGTATCAGCTTAAATTAATGCACTTCAAATATTTTTGACAATTCCAAGATTGATAAAAAATGCTACAATATCATACATTTATTGCTAGTTTAAATTGTAAACACCACATACTTGATTATACGATCACAAAACATCGGCCCTCATCCTATGATATATAGCATGTTGCAAAAATAGAACAAAATTAAATATTATAACATAAACAAAATATAACATATTTTAAGACAAAAATAGATTTGAAGTCAAAAAATGAAAAAATTTAACTATTTTCAGTGATGCATTTACGCTTACTAAAAGAAATATGTGGACATAAATGCATTTTTCTTGCGAAAATCGTCATCATTACATGTGATTAAATTTAATCATCCGTTCTAATAAAAAAATTAAATTAAATATTTAGAGTAGATTCTAATACGGTTTCGCTGTAGGAATAGATTCCCTTTGGTTTAGTGAAAACTTTGGTGAGAAAATTTAATTTTTGGTAATCCTAATAAATATTACAATTTTTTTATTCATTAAAACACATGAACATTGTTAGTTAACTTTGTTACATTAAATTATCGATAAGTTTGAAAGTACTAAAAATACCTAATTTTATCTTAGTTAAGTGGCTATCTTTTTACTCAAAACTTGGCGCATATCTCGGAATAAAAAAAATCGTCAAAAAATCAAGGGGTACTCGCCTGTAAAACATCACCTCTCATACTTCATTATTCGAAATACTTTACTACCAGAATATCTAATTCAGTATTATCCGGGATGAAAATACTCAGTAAACCTTGATTTAAATTAGAATATACCAAGTCAACTATGTAATGAAACATAACATTCCTTTATGTAACCCTTAAAATGGGTATGTAATTTCGGCGTTTTTGTATCCTGCTACTTTAGTCGATATTTGCATCTGTTTCGAAGTTCTTTCTATTTATTTTCCAAAATTCAGTAGAACCTCATTACTTTTTAAACTAGATCAATTATCAATTATATAAATTTACAAATTTACAATTTAATTATATTTGTTCAAAGGATGTAGATTTATATATATATATATATATATATATATTCGGTATGATAATTATGGATTTACATTTCCTTAAATGCCATTAATATGTTAAATGGCGACAATTCTTGCAACTTTTTAAAGTATGCCTGGTCAAAATATCTAAATACTTTCTTCATTTTTCTTAAAAATAACTTTGTTCGGAAATGGTATATTTAACGACTTTATATAAGCCATCTCATTTTAGAATATTTCTTTTTAAAGAATTATATTCCGAAACAAAATAACCTTTAAGATGTTTTCTTTTTTTCCTCTGGCATCCCAAAACTTGCTTATTAAAGTTAGGAAATGCCAGACAACACACATGAAATTGAATACGTAAAATGTAACTACCCAATAAAAAATATGGCCTCTTTTCGGTAATGGCCATCTGCACAACAGACTTCTACGGTCAGATGCGAAATAATGCTGTGGCTTGGATGGCCATAAAAGTTGCCCAGAAATTCAACGTTTTTGTTAAAGGGTTAGGAAAGTCGTTCTTTTATTGCATTATTTTACACTTTTCTTTATTTGCTGGGGAAGTTAAATTGTGAAAAGTTGCGGCCACTCGTAACAAATGGAATTCCTTTTTTATTCAAAATGAATTACTTTTCAACAACTTGTGTTCGCAGTTGAAATGTTTCTTTTAATACTGGGTATTTATACCATGATAGTTTCTTTAAAATGTTATTTTGTAAGAAATAATGCAATTTCTTTGTGTTTTTCATTAAGTGCTATTTTTCTGATTTCACAATGTACAAGTAATTTTGAAAAATAAGAATTAATTTCCTATAACTTATTTAAAAATAGAAAACTTTTAATATCTCCAGTTTAATTTATCAAAACTATTATATAAAAATGTTTAACAATTTAATGGTTGATTTAATAAGAATTATGTAGCAACATTTCATTATTTTATAATATTTTACATTGATCATTTTATTTTTAATATGATATAGTATTTTTAAAAAAGAAAATATTTATTAAAATTTAATTTATTAAAATTCAATAACAGTTCTTCCACAGTTCATTATCATAAATAAAATAGATTTAATTTTATTAACAACAAAATGAAATTTATTATCTTATCATAAATAACTTAATTCAAGTGTTTCTTAAGAAAACGTGTTTAGTGTTTTTTGTAGTAAAAATATTATTTACCACAATTTAATTTATAAAAAAACAACAGTAAAGAGAATGACAAATATTATTTATATTATAGTTCATTATCACATATAAAATGTATAAAAATTCTCTTTTTTCATTTAAAATATATTTTATTTAAATTATGAATAGTAAATTTTTTCAACTTATTAATAATATACCGTAACGTTTGCATTTAAAAAAAAACCTAATTTTCCATGGGTTTGAAAAATCAAATTTCTTAATCGAGCATTATTTTTCTTAAGAAAGTGATAGATATTAGTAAAAAAATAACGTTTATAATTTATGAATCATGAATAATCATATATATTTTAAATCAAGAGTCATGTTTTAACTTCTTGTTTTTTGAGAATTTACGCTTTAATTTATAGCTATTTGCATAAACGACGATGACACGAATTTGCTTAGATGTTTCAGAGGAAAACTGTTAATAAATCAGGTAATTTTTCTTCTAATTGTCTAGCATAGCTGAAATATTTAACAATTTGGTATGATCCAATTTTTGTTTATTTAGATACATCTATATAGTTTCCTTATTGTTTCAAAATTTGGCAAATCATATCAATTAAAGTTTTGCAAAAATTGTATGAAAATATACTTATAACTTCACTAGTTAGTTTTGAAAGCAGCTTAGATCATTAGTTCAATAATGAATAAAAAATTCAAAGAATAGTCTCCTTTGTTAAATTAAATATTTTTCATTAACTCAACATATAAACATTCTCCATTCTATACGTGAATGTTAATTTTGGAAACATTTATTATTGATAATTTATTATTTTTACTGTGATTCATAAAATTTATTTCAATCATATGAATAATGGTGCAGGAAAATTTCTATGTAAACTAAAATTATTAGTTAACTGGACTATAAAAATATTTTTACAGTCTGGTTATCTATCTGAGAGAGATTTTACAAAAGAATTTCGTCTAAATTAATAATTGTGTAAATTAATAAATTGAAGTTGTTTATAGTGCATGAGCTTTCTTCACAGAATATTCATAGATCTTTTTCAAGATCTTCATTAATTTCGCATTTTCTAGTTAATGATGATAATATTTAGGAGGTTAATTTTTAGTAATAGTAAAAGTGATTCAAGTGATTAAATTGTAAATCATTTCTTAAAATATAAATACATTTAGTTTAAAGTCGAATAAAAATTTTCTCATTTACAAAATTTGTTTCATAATGGAAATATATAACATTTTGATGTTATGAATCGCAGTTTATAATAAACGAGGATATACGTAACAATTGAATTTAAATATAGATTTTTGTCTCTGTGCAATTATTGTTATTTATTATTATTTGTTTTCTGACTAACTTGTTTAGTATATTCATTTTTAGATTAATTCTAGAAAATTTGTTGGATATCCAACGGTTTTCAAGGATTTTTTTTATATTAAGGATACCTAAGAATATGCCAAGATTTATTATAAAAAGTTATCCAAGGGTATGCAAATGTTTTAAAGCTTATTATTTTTTTACTTTCATGAAAAATAGATTGCAGTAAATTATACTCCTATATTAATTTATGTATTGAAAATTTAAGGAACTTTTCGGATACAATAACAATAAAAAAATATTTTTTCAACATCCATCTATTTATATGAGAAGTTTTATATTTATTGAGTTGCTTTTCAAGGACTATGTGAAGTGTGTAGCTTATAAGGATGTCATAATCACTTAATAAGAAAATAATAAAATTTTGCTAATTATATTAATGACTTTTGTTTGTAGACATTATAACAAAAAGATGTATAAATTATTAATTAATTGTAAGCCATGTAATTAGATTTTCCAAAAAAAAATGATGTCGACTTTGCATGATAAATAATTTTATAGAAACTAAAGCATCTACCATATTTTAAATTAATGGCCCTTATATTCTTTTAGATGTTATTGATTGACATCATTTTTTTTTCAGCATTTTATAGGATATATTCAAAATATAGGGGCTTTCTCCATAGAATATCTCTAAATATATTGCAAATGATATTTTTTGCTTTCTTCCATATTTTTAAAAATCATAATTTCATTAAACTTCGATTTACCAAATAGGCTGTAGTAAAATATTAAAATAATGAGCACTGGAGTAGGAAACTCTATTTTTTTTATTCGTAAGTAATCTTTCGGAATTTAAAATGATTATTCAATTCAAAGTGAATCACGACTGCATAAGAAGCACCATTAGTAACATAACGAATTGTCGTCATCCACTGCTAAGGCAGCCTAACAAAAGCCTGATAGGAGGCCGATGATGTGAATTTAACAAAGCACATTCGACTTTTTTTAAACAGATGGTAAATTTCACCATCGGTCACCAGTTTCAAGCACCACTGAACATTGGCTTCTTTCCATTCACTCGGAGAAAAAACAAAAAGCGAAAGGAAAAAAAATATAAATAAATAAAAAAAATATATGTGCACTCTACCCCAACACTGTTGATTTATAGCCACGTTCTTATCCCAGGGTTCCCTAACTTAATAGCATCCCCCCGATTCCTAATTGAAGCTTCTGTGTGATAGATATATACGAAAAAGTTAACGTTTCCAGTATTCGATATCATTTTTTTTCTGTTCTGCGCAGACGACTTTTTCTTCCCCCTTCATTGCAGACGATTTTATTTATTGTCATTTTCTTTATTTCCTTCCTTCATTTCATTCCATTCCCACTTCTTTGTAGCTTCTTGTTGCCAAACACGCGAATGGAGAGGAGTTGAGTTGTTCCAATGCGGGGTGGAGGAATGGTGTAAAAAAAGAGGGTTGATAGCCTCTCTCTCTCGACTCTTAATTCTTTTGGGGTGTTTTTCTTGTTGAGGTCATTCTCGATGTTGACCTCTCAGTAGCTTTCCTCTTACGGGCCACGCCCGGTACCATTAGCAAAAATTGTTCTCTTACTCGTTGTTCAATGACCAATAAGAAGTAGGGAAGAGGAAAGTGGAAAATTCTGGTCGCAAATGAGGTTCAAGAATAATTATTAAGACATAAATAACATAATTAAAATTTTTTAATAATATGTAGTTATAGGAAAGGAAACCCAAGGAATTTTTCATTGATTTAGCACATCATATTTTGCTTTGGATACTTCCATGGACAAAATTGATAAAATAACTGAGCGAATTTTTTTTAACTGTTTTAAGACAAATTACAAGCTGTAATATATATTTCTTTTTTTTATTAAATTGCAAATGACACTATGAAACGTAAAACGTGTTTCTTATACTTTTAGACCGTTTCCCATTTCATATTTTATAAAACATTTTTATTTTGCTACCGTACAATTGAAATTAAGATTATTCAAACATAAATTATGTGTAACGAATCACAAAACATTTCGTATTATTATAATGTTCCACAAACAAATTCACAAAGTAATAGTTATGTATATATATATATATATATATATATTTCATCCACAAAACACTGAACTAAATCTGCAAAATTACACTACAATTATTGGAAATCAAAGAAGTCTGTAAATGAATGCATATATTTTAAATGCACGATTTTAATTAAGATATTACTTGTACATTAATTATAAATTATCAAATATAATTATCAATATTTGTTATTAATCATTTTCAATTTTATCTGAAGTAGGGATATTTAATGGTCCTCTTTAAAAACTACTTATTTTTAAATTAAGGGTAAGAAATTTAGAAAAGTTCAATTTTTGTTTACTTATATTTTCAAAGCTAATTTCAAAAGAGTTGCATAAAACTCTTTCGAAATTAGCTTTGAAAAAATAAGTAATCAAATATCCATTAATATGTAAATTTGTAAACTTTGTGTTCTATGAAAAAAAAAAAAACGGAGTTTGAATATTTTCAAAAAGTTAAGTCTCCCTTATTTTGATGTTTCGATTACTCACGTAAGTAGTTCGGTTAGAAAAATTAAGCTTTAGTGTGGTGTAGATCATTGTTTTTTACATATGTGGAAGATAATACTAAATTAATATACTGAATTTTGAGGAAATGTTTGAATTTTAAACATTATTTCCATACAAATAAACCACTAAGATAATATAAGCGTAAGTTTTTTTTTTTTTTTTTTTTTTTTTGTTATCCAATCGTTATATAATATTTGCAAAATAATTAATGTTCATTACAATTATAAGTATTCTTATAATTAACATTGATGAAAATCTTATAATTAACTTATATTCTTGTAATTAACACAATGAAAGTTTGAAAATAAAACTGATTTTAGGAAATTAATTTTGTGACTGAAATATGCCATTTATAGCTTTCGAAATTTTTTTTAGAAAAATTGCAGATTTAAAATAATATTTTTCCAGGGAATTTTACTTACAAATTAAAAACGTATTGTAGAAATGTGTTATAAAATATGTATTAATCATGGTTAATAAACGGTTTATTTTTTTTATGTAGATAGAATAAAGTTTTCAATAAAATTTAAATTGTAAGCTATTATTTGATAGAAAATGTCTAAAGTCATAATTTTAATTTCAAACTTTAAAAGAAAATGAACAAAAAATATGATATTTTAAAAGAATGAAATTGATAGGCACAGAATATAATGGAAATTATTGAAATATTATATTGAGTGCATATTATTTTAGCAGAATTGATTATATTATTTTAGAAAAATTTTGGTAATATTATTATAAAATTATTAATTTAATAATTTTAAAAAATGTCCACAGTTTTTTGTATTGTCTAATTTTGATGAGAAAATTTAAGTTATTAAATTATGTATTTATGAATTTAAATCTCATTTGAATTATGATCAAAATATCAAAGTTTATAACAAGCAAGTTGATATCATTAAAATATAAAACTGAATTTCCTACGTATTTTCCAAAGTAATAAAGATTAAAATCATTTTTCTAGTTTTCAAAATGCTATTAAACGAATAAATCATCAACTTTCAAGTCATTTATGAATATTTATGACCTTCAACGGTTTATTATCACACTTCTTTGTATAGAAAAAATAAATTAAATCAATTAATTAACATGACTTCATAAGATTTGAGTACTAAAGCAATATTTTATTTCTCTCAATAATTGTGTCTTCATAATTTTAAAAAGATCATAATATTTTGTCAAAAATCTTGATGATTATTTGATAAATTAAGGATTTTAAGGATTAAGGCTCAAACAGAAGTATTTGCTACCCATTTCTAATACATTCTAATACATCCATTTCTAATACAATGAGCCAAAATATACAATATTTTAGCAATTCAGGTATTTTTCAAAGAGTTTCACGAGAAATATTTGAATTAATTTTGTGCAAAGTATCTCAGTTAAGGAGAAATCTATTCAAAATAGAATTCATTAAATATTTTAGAGATAACCGGAATAATTAATTTTTTTAGAATGTATTCCAGAAATATTAAAATAAGAAAGACTACAACTAAACTATAAATTTTATTTTTTTATTTATTTATTTTGTTAGTATCTGTGTACGTGTCAGTGTATAATCCAGTTTATAAAATACCTTGCATAAAAATGCTTCTTCTTTCTTAAAACTAAATAGGCAAGAGGAATCTTTCAATTGTGGAAATAAATATAAATTATGGAGCACTACTTTCATTACAACAATAAATAATATAAAGGTCATAAAATATATAAATATCAAACATATATTGCTTAAGAGCAAGAAAATTCCTTTTATCTATGTAAAGTTACAAAAGTTAAATATAAGTCAGATTTAGGGCGATAATATTCTTTTTCAAACATGTTATTTTTCAAAACCAAGTCATTTGAAATGATACTTTTCCTAAAAAAATTACCTTCTATATCTTCTAAGGAAAGAATTAAAGTACATTAGCTAAACCACAACTGACAATATATGCAGGTACTATTCTACTATTTGGCTACATCTTTTACAGGATACAGTAAATTAGACACTAAGGTATAAATCTATGTGTTTCCAAAAGTTGGGATTCTTCGATCTTGCATTCTTCTTTCATTCCAAAAAAGGAGCAAAGAATTATTATTGCCAAACTATAAATTATATTATATTAATATACATCATATTGTATAAAATTGGTCGTGCTGAGGATATGTGATTAATCTCCAATTCAATATCACGTAAATGTCTAATGACTGCTAAGTATCGAAATCTGTCTTAGAGCATTACAGAATAGCACACTTTCTTAAGTTGAATAATTGTAGTCATAGCAGAAATTTTGTTAGCTAATCATACTTAAATTCGCCTTAACAATCGAATTTCTGAGACTAATTGGTTTGCTAAGATACCTTTACTATAACTTTTTTGTACATAAGGTTTATTTAGATTGGCCCTCAAAGTTTAAAGTGGTTTCCTTATCACTATACTTACCTATGATAGAGGTGGGATTCAAAACCGGGAATTGTTGAACCAAATCCCAAAGGAATTTGCTGCTACCACAGCCAATGAATAAATCTAGAAACATACTAACCATACCGCATTCATAAATTTTGGATAATCTCTCACATTCAGTAGCATAAAATTGTAATTACACATATAAACTCCTCACATAATTATTTTAAAATTATTCTTGTAATAAGTACAAAAGTATATTTTATTGTAAGGTCTTTTAGACCAAATTTCTAAAGGACAAGATAAAGTACTTCACTCATTACTATAAAGTTATGAATATCCATTATTTTAATTTAACATGTTATATACCCTTATTAAACGTCAAGTTATTTAACATTTTCACTATTTGTAGGAACCTTTCACATTATAATTCTCAAACTTTCCTTTTAATCATTTTTTTTAGAATTAAAAAAGAAATTTTAAAATATTTATTTTAAAAAGAGGAAATTAGAAAAAAATAAAGTTAAAAGAAAAGTTAAAAAACTGAATAAATATTTTGTTTGGAGTCTCAGAAACTCTTTTTCACAATATTCTCGGATTTTATTATCCTATTTAGTAATCGTACCCTAGGTACGTTGTTTTCCCTGAAATATTGACGGTATTTTTTAAATAATTTAATTACTTTAATAAATAAAATTTTTAAAGAAATTAAATGATTTAATTAAAGATTTTATTCTATAAAATCTATTAAAATTATAATTTTTATAACTTTACATTTACTGTGGCTGGAATTAACTGTGGCTAAAAATAATTTTAATTTTAAAAAAGAAACAATATCTAAAATATTCAAAAACAACTCATTATTTTAAGATGTTTAGCACTAAATATTTTGTCTTATACTTCTATTCTAAATTATTCAAGAGACTTATTCAAGCCATCGACGATTCCCTTAAATTTCATGCCTGGTCAGTTTCAAAGCAGAGTGTATGTCGTCGATGCTTCCTTCGAAGCACATTTTCTAGAATGCTTTTAACGACGAAACAATTAAAAACCTTCTTTTCTCTCTCTCTCTGCAAAACGGTGAATAGCCCCAGAAGACAAACGCTGTGGAAGATTCCTTGAGGGTGGTTGTCTCCTGAGGAGGGCGATTCGGAGATCTATTTGATGAGACCGCCTTAAACCCTATTCCCATACATCTCATCTCTAGTTAGAAGGAAGCAGTTTCCGTTTGTTCTAACTCTAGTAACGCCTTTTCAAATGAAAAAGAAACTAACTCGATAAATCAACGGCACATCTCCTTCTCCTGCTGGCAAACAACTGGGACAAGTGAAAGGCAATTGTTGTTAATGGCGTTCCTGGCGACAGTTTAGCGTTACATCGCGTTAGACAGCGTCACCCTATTGTTTCCCTTTCCCTCCAAAGAGCAGCCAAGGAATTTATTGTCCAGTTTTCTTCAACTCTGCGCTCTCTGGAAACTAACTTTGCCCGCTGGTCGTATATCTTCGTCATCCGTCTTCCTAAGTCATTTACTTACTTCCCCCCTTTTTGATGAAAGACTTCTGGATTTTATTAGATCCTGCCCAATCGCAGAAAATCGAGATTTAATTAGTTCTTTCCAAGAATTAAATTCGAATAAAGTTATTAAATCTATGTACTAATGATGAAGTCATTAATAAAGTAGTTTGTATCAGAAAATTTAGTAAATACGAGATTCACAAATATCTACGAATCAGTGATCAATAGACTTGTCATTACAGATTTAATT